>VWZI01002626.1:169972-193785 GCA_013396835.1 Psilopogon haemacephalus
TTTGCCTGTCACCACAAAAAAAGTTTATTCATCTGGTGCAAGCCATAATTGCAGGGAACATTTCTGAGTGAGAAAATCAACGCCTCGCAATACTTAATTCTTCTTGAATGTTGCCCTTTTTGGGTTGTGTCAGGGTTTTTGTTTTTTTTTCCCCCTCTGCAGAAGTGAATACAGAATTCATTCAGAGACGTGACACTAATTCAGCTAAAAAGAATAATCCGCAGGAGCTCAACACTCTTTGAGACCCAGGGATTAGCCCTCAGAGGGAGTCACGATTGAAATTCTTCTGAAAAGCTTCTTTCTGTCTTGTGGCTCCTGTTTTCCCTTTCCATAAGCGTGCAAATAAGACCACAAAGTATGCAGCGTGGTAGCAGAATACTTGTGCTGAAGGATAAAAACATTAGATGATACTAATCATCTGCTAATCATCCACCCTGAAATTATTGTTGTGCATCTGGAAGAACAGTTGCCTGTTAGCTGACATTGCAGAATTATGCCATCCAAGAGAGAGGTCTTCACAGGAAGAAGAAAAAGCAGAAAGGAGAGAAAGAGCAAAACTGAGCTTTTCAGCTATTGAAGCACCAGCCACAGGACATTTGAAATTTCTCCCAACTCCCTGGCAGTTGGTGCTGACATTTGAGATGCAAACTGTGCTGAACAGAGGAATCCCTCTTTCATATCCTGCTAAAAAGTTTGCAAGACTTGCTCAGGCTCAGGTTCATGGAACTTTCTTTGGATTTTGATGACCTCTCTTAGAAACATAGAATCAGTCTGGTTTGGAAGGGACCACGAGGATCATCTACTTCCAACCCCCCTGCCATGCCCAGGGACACCCTACCCTAGATCAGGCTGCCCACAGCCTCATTCAGCCTGGCCTTAAAGACCTCCAGGGAAGTGGCCTCAACCACCCCCCTGGGCAACCCATTCCAGGCTCTCACCACTCTCATGCTGAACAACTTCCTCCTCACATCCAGTCTGAATCTCCCCACCTCCAGCTTTGCTCCATTCTCCCTAGCCATGTCACTACCTGAGAGCCTAAAAAGTTCCTCTCCAACTTTTCTGTAGGCTCCCTTCAGATACTGGAAGGCCACAAGAAGGTCACTTGGGAGCCTCCTCTTCTCCAAACTGAACAGCCCCAACTCTTGCAGTCTGTCCTCACAGCAGAGGTGCTCCAGCCCTCTGCTCATCGTCATGGCCCTTCTCTGGACACACTCCAGCATGTCCACATCCCTCTTGTAATAGGGGCTCCAGAATTGGACGGAATACACCAGGTGGGGTCTCACCAGGGCAGAGTAGAGGGGGAGAATCACCTCCCTCGACCTGCTGGCCACACTTCTCCTGATGCAGCCCAGGTTCTGGTTGGCTTTCTGGGCTGCAAGTGCACACTGCTGCCTCATGTTGAGCTTCTCCTCCACCAGCATGCCCAAGTCCCTCTCCTCAGGGCTGCTCTCCAGTCAGTCCCTTCCCAACCTGTATTTGTGCTTGGGATTGCCTCAACCCAGATGCAGGACCTTGCACTTGGCCTTGTTGAACCTCCTGAGGTTGGCTTGTGCCCACCTCTGCAGCCTGTCCAGGTCCCTCTGGATGCCATCCCTGCCGTCCAGGTCCCTCTGGATGCCATCCCTGCCCATTCCTGCCTGTCTGCTGAAGCGTGTCTTAATTTCATGGTCCCAGGTGAGGAGATGCAGAGGATCGAGGCTGGAGGTACCATGTGTCTGGGGAGTTAAGTGTCAGCCAAAGATGCACCACTACCCTCCCCAAACGCTTTTTCATCTCTAGAAGGCATGTGCTAACACCCTGCTCAGTTGTGATGCTCAAGGCCTTCCAATAGCACCCCAGGCAGACTTTGCAGTGGGAGGGTCAGCAGCGAAGAAACAGGCTGAAAAATTTCTTTTTACTTTCATCTGTCCCAGTCAGATCAATCTGAAATCAGGAACTCCAAACTTTGAGGGAAAGCTACACCTTGATAATTCAGGTAAAAGACCAGGAACTGAAACCTCTGGTGACTTTTGTTGTTGCCTGTCCCCAGCCAGTCACACAGGTGCAGGCACAGCCACCACTCCCATGCTGCCTTCTGGTAGCAAGGGTGAATGTGGGAATGCAGCCTGGAAAATCACACCAAGTTTGTAATTTAAAATCAAACTATTCCAGTTTTACCCTGGATCATCCCTGCTCCTCTGCACAGTGCTTGTCAGCCACTCCCCTACATAGAATCACAGAATGGTTTAGGTTGGAAAGGACCTCAAAGATCATCCAGTTCCAACCTCCTGCCATAGGCAGGGACACCTCCCACTAGAACAGGTCACTCAAGGCCTCATCCAAGCTGGCCTTGAACATGTCCAGGGAGGGAGTATCTTCATGCTTTATATCCATTGCAGGATTTTCAACATATGGATAGAATGAAGATGTATTTTTCAAATTTAGGTACGTGGACATACCCATCAGCAATATTGTTCCTTGTCTGTCTTGTCATTCATATTATCCTCTCATTATTAAAAATCCAGTCTTACTAATGAAAAATCCTTTTCTACCATAAAACTCCTTAGCAAGGCCTTTGACACCATCTCCCATGGTATTCCAGTGAGCAAGCTTAGGAAGCCTGGGATGGAAGAGCAGATGGTGAGGTGCATTAGGAATCGGTTACAAGATGGAGTTCAAAGAGTAGTGATAAATGGTGCAAGGTCCATCTGGAGAGCTGTAACCAGTGGAGTCCCCCAGGGATCACTTCTGGGTCTGGCACTGTTCAACATCTTCATCAATGACATTGATGAGGGGACAGAGTCTGCTCAGCAAGTTTGCTGATGACACCAAACTGGGATGCTTGGCTGATCCAGCTGAAGGCTATGTGGCCATCCAGTGAGACCTGGACAGAATGGAGAGCTGGGCACAGAGGAACCTAATGAAGTTCAACAAGGGCAAATGCAGAGTCCTGCAGCTGGGGAGGAATAATAAACTGCACCAGTACAGGCTGGGAGGTGATCTGCTGGAGAGCAGCCCTGTGGAGAGGGACTTGGGAGTGCTGGTGGAGAACATCCATGGGACAGCAATGTGCCCTTGTGGCCAAGAAGGCCAATGGGATCCTGGGGTGTATTAAGAAGAGTGTGTCCAGCAGATCAAGGGAGGTTCTCCTCTCCCTCTACTCTGCACTGGTGAGACCTCATCTTGAATAGTGCCTTCAGTTTTGGGCTCCCCAGTTTAAGAGGGTCAGGGATCTGCTGGAGGGCTACGAAGATGATTTAGGGAACTGGAGGCCATGCCTTATGAGGAGAGGCTGAGGGACCTGGGGCTTTTTAGTCTGGAGAAGAGAAGACTGAGAGGGGATTTAATCAATATTTATAAACATCTGAGGGCTGGTCAGGAGCAGGCTCTCAAGGAGCAATGGGTGTAAACTGCAGCACAGGAGGTTCCACCTCAACACAAAGAGGAACCTTTGTTTACTGTAAGGGTCATAGAGCACTGGAACAGGCTCCCCATAGAGGCTGTGGAGTCCCCTTCTCTGGAGACTTTTGAGGCCTGTCTGGATGCATTCCTCTGTGATCTGTCCTAGATTGTATGGTCCTGCTCTGGCAGGGGGGTTGGACTCGATGATCTCCTTGGGTCTCTTCCAACCCCTAACATCCTGTGATCCTGCTTTGAAAAACCACACAGTGAAACATGAACTAGACAAATAGCAGGGAAACATCTGATGGTATTTCTCTACCAGCTGTCAGTACTGATGCATTTGGGTACAGGGCAAAGAATTCCCAAGCTTTATTAAAGTGAGCCGTTCCATTTAAGTAAAATATATTTTATCCTAAAGACCACAAAAATGCCTTAGAAGGCAAAAATAAGACTTAAAAGCTTCACAGAAAGGTTCCACTCACCTCCCTGTCCCATCGCTCCAGTCACAGCAGTGTCTGTGTGCATGCTGCATCCTGTACCCCAGAGCCAAAAAGGCATCCCAGGGCCAGAGCCAGGGCCAGAGCTCTGGTAATGTCCATCTGCAGACCCTGAAGGTTTCTGGGGTCCGTGGTGATTTCTGAGCTGTCTGAGCATGCAGAGCCCAAGCACCTTCCCCAGAGCAACCAGAGCCACAAGAGGGCAGAAGAAGGTTGGTCACTTTCAGGCCTGTTTGCACAGTGCACAGATAGCAGGCAAAAGCAACTTTTATCTTGCTCCTGAAAGCCAGAGAGCTACTTCTTACCTTTCCTACTTTCTTCTTTGTCTCTCTATGTCTTGGGGACCTTTTTAGCATCATCACTTTGCGAGCGTGATATCGAGTTAGGTATGGTCCAACATGAAGTGCTGGGTGCACTTCACGAGGTGTCACGAGGACATGCTTCACGAGGTGCACTTCACGAGGACACCAGGACATGCTTCTCATCCTAATGTGTTCCAACCATTTACCAAACCAGCAAAATCTAATGGCCTCTCCAAAATCAACCAGTGCTGACATTCAAAGCAAGTGTTGAGCTGCTCGTTTTTTATCTAAGGGGCCACCAACAGTCCTGCAGTTCTGCCCAGTAGGAATCCACTATCATCTGACTTTTCTTATGCTTAAACCCTTACTTACCCTGACTTAGCACTGGAAACCTGCTCTGGAGTGGCTGAACTCCTTAAAAACCTATGCACAGGCCTTCATTCATCTGAGTTCTGCATGTACAACCATCACTGCCCCGGGCAGATGAGCAGAAAACTTGCACAGCTTGCACAGCACCTTCCTTGGGATGCTGGGGGACCCTAGTGCTCTCTGCCTGACCCTCTACCCACATGCACAGGTGACTAACTGCTGCCCACACTCCTTTCCAAATGTGCTGGTTTGAACTAATTGGAGGATTTGAATGAGAAATTAGGCTATAGGCTGAGAAAGGAAAACACTGATAATGCTAAGCCCTGGTGAGACCCCATCTGGAGTACAGCGTCCAGTTTTGGAGCCCCTATTACAAGAGGGATGTAGACATGCTGGAGTGTGTCCAGAGAAGGGCCACGAGGATGCTCAGAGGGCTGCAGCAGCTCTCCTATGAGGACAGACTGAAAGAGTTTGGGCTGTTCATTGTGGAGAAGAGGAGGCTCCCAGGTGACCTTCTTGTGGCCTTCCAGTATCTGAAGGGGGCCTACAAGAAAGCTGGGGAGGGACTTTCTAGTCTATCAGGTAGTGACAGGACTAGGGGGAATGGAGCAAAGCTGGAGGTGGGGAGATTCAGACTGGATGTGAGGAGGAAGTTGTTCAGCATGAGAGTGGTGAGAGCCTGGAATGGGTTGCCCAGGGGGGTGGTTGGGACCACATCCCTGGAGGTGTGTAAGGCCAGGCTGGATGAGGCTCTGTCCAGCCAAATGTAGGGTAGGGTGTCCCTGGGCATGGCAGGGTGGCTGGAACTAGATGATCTTTGTGGACCCTTCCAACCCTGACTGATTCTATGATTCTACTTCACTCATAGGTTACTGAAGAAGGGAAAAAAAAAAAAAAAACGGTTTCAGGAGTTGTAACCCAAACATAGATAAGGATAAGTCAGACCACTTTGGGCTGTGGCTGCTTTTGCATGGCCCTTTCTCCTTGCCTTTTGTAGCTGGACCTGAAGAATTTCACTAACTTCTTTCCTGCTGCTAATTCCCCTGGCCGACCTACCTTTGCCTATCTGCTGCATGAAACAGATGGTGAGATAAGATTGGGGAGGGGGAAAGGTGGTAGGGGTGGTTAGAAACCCCTCTTGGGGATTTTGATCTCTGGGAGGGCTGTTGTTTCTGTATTACCTTCTTACTGTATATATCTGTAAATATCTGTTATACATTGTAAATACCTTCTTGTATATTGTGTATAGCTGTAAATATAAAGCTTCATTCATCAACTTCCAGCTGACTGAGTCCTAGCCTGGGTTATTTCACAGTGTGGGGAGGGCAGGCAANGATCTCTGGGAGGGCTGTTGTTTCTGTATTACCTTCTGTATTACCTGGCTGGGGAACTGCTGAATCACCACACCCAACTTGCCATGGCATTGACTACCAAACTGCTTTAATACTCTCTGATTGCAGACCTCAGCTTTACACAAAAGCTCCTTACCTGATCTTTAATCAGTGTCCAACATGGGCTGCTGTGGTGCTTTTTTTCCCTTTCATTTCATATCTGGCTATGATAGATAACGCGATTCGATTGCAAACATTTAAGATGCAATTACTTAAGCCCCATTCCCATGCTACAGGGAGGCACTGTTACTCAGGCATAAGGAAACACTGAAACAGAGATTATGACCAAAAAAAAAAAGGTCCTTGGAGTCAGGGCTACGAGCCAGCAGTTGCTGCGTCTCCTGGTGCAAACTGAAATCTCCTGATCTCTGTTTTGTTTGGGCTATTGCTTATATTCCACAGAATCCTGCAGAAAGCTGGAAAATATTTGTGTGTTTTAATAGCATCCATAGGTTGGAGGTGAACTTATCAACAAACTGTTAAAATAGTTTAAGAAGACTGCAACCCTTCTACTATTTTCCAATTTTCTCTGCTCGTTATGTTCTTGGGTAGATTAAGCGTGACTCTGTACAGTATCTGGCACTGAAGTTTTCCAGTTTCAGCAGCTTTTCAAATATGCATTAGCTAAGCAAAAATGTTTTTCCAAGGACTCATAAAAATCTGAAAGATGGGAGCAGCCAAGATTATAACATGTGGTCTGCAGACTTTCCAGGTGAAAAGTTCTAAATTGCACTGATCGATGCACAGAGGGAATTAAAAATTCTGTCACGAGGAGGGTAAGCACTGACCGAGCAAGAACACAGCAGTCAATACCAACAGCCAGCCCACTGTATTCTTTTGCTCTAACTGTACTCAGTATGACAGATCATAAAAGTAGGATCCTGCAGGGCTTTAATCAAAATAATCCCAAACGGTAGGTGTAACAATTTGGAGGATCTGTGGATTTATGTAACCTGCTTGCCTTGGGGATTCAGGTATTCATCAGGTTTTGACTCCATTCTGAACCTCAGCTTCTGTCTGCCTGCCATCTTTTTCCCCTGACTGTTGAATTCACAGCAATAACAGAAAGCCACAGACATAGGGCTGGAATGGTTCTCTGTAGGAGACCCAGTGCATCTCCCTTCCCAGAGCAGGGCTAGCTGTGCTGATGCACTCCTGAGAGTCACAGTGTCACTGTTTCTTTCAAAGTCCCCAGTGCTGAGGACTGTACACCTATCCTACAGAATCTACTCCAGCACCTCACCCACATCCCAAGTTCCTCCCCACATCTACCCCTAGCCCTTTGAGCTGGTTTGAACTAATTGGAGGACTTGAATGAGAAATTAGGCTATAGGCTGAGAAAGGAAAACAGATGATGCTACTCCACTTAGAGCTTTACTGAGAAAATTAAAAAAAAAAAAAAAGTTTTAAGAGTTGTAACCCAAATATAGTTAAGTCAGACAGTTTCAGACCTCTCTGGGCTGTGGCCGGCTCCTTGCATGGCTCCTTTTCCCTGCATTTTGTAGCTGATTCTCAATAATTCCACTAACTTCTTTTCCTACTGCTAACCCCCCATACCGATCTACCTTTGCCTATCTGCTGCATTAACAGATAGTGAGATAAGATTGGGGAAGGGGGGAAAGGTGGTAGGGGTGGTTAGAAACCCCTCTTAGGGATTTTGATCTCTGGGAGGGCTGTGGTGTTTCTGTATTACCTTTTGACTGTATATATCTGTAAATATCTGTTACACTTTGTAAATATCTGCCTGTATATTGTGCAAAGCTGTAAATATAAAGCTTCATTTATTAACTTCCAGCTGTCTGAGTCCTAGCCTGGGTCATTTCAAAGTGCAGCGGGGCAGGTAACTGCTAAACCACCACACCCTTCCTGCTACAAATGCTGCTACAAACTGTGTCCTGTTGCATCCAGCAGGGACCTGAAGCAGAACATGCCCCTGCCCCTCCTGGTGTCTCATTTTCATACTTGAAAACTATTAGCATGTCTTCCATGGACTTGCAGCTATGGTTTCTGAGTATTCCCCCATTGACAGTGTTTGTTAGGTCTTACATTTGCATTGCTTTTTTGGTAGACCTTCCACAGTCGACTGGTTTCTGGAAGTGCATTGCCTCACATGACAGTGGTGAATCATCTGAGGCTTCTTCTTCCCGTCTTTCAAAAACACAACCTGTAGCTCTAAGCAATTTCACCACACTGCCCAGGTGCTTCTTGGAGCAGTTGACTATTTTGTCACCCATTTTCCACCCCACAGCAGTGCTGCTGTTTACTGCCCAGCACTGAACTTTGCACTTATCCTTTCTGACCTGCATCCCTTCTTTCTTACAGGATGCTTTCCCAGTTTGTAAAAACCTTCTGGCACTCTGACAGCCATGTTGAGCAACTTCTCATTCCCCTCTGGACTCAAGGCTGAGGCTCCTTCACTCACATGGGAATCCCATCAGAGAGATGAATATTCCCACCTAAGACAAGCCAGGCTGCTGCCAAATCTGAACTTCTGAGAAAAACTAATGAAGTATCAGATAGGGCTTCCAAGACAAGAACTTCAGATTGTGGGATCTGGTATATTTACAGTCACTGTTGAGCAACTCCTCATCCCCCTCTAGACTCAACGTTGATGCTCCTTCACTCACATGAGAATCCCTTCAGAGAGATGAATATTCCCACCTAAGACAAAAGCCAGGCTGCTGCCAAATCTGACCTTCTGAGAAAAAGTAACAAAGTACCAGATAGGGCCTCCAAGATGAGGACTTCAGACTATCTGACCTGGTAAATTCATGGTCACTGATGACAGAGGCTGGTGATGTTCACCTAAGGACTGTCTTGACACATGGCACATGACACACTCTGACACTTGACACACAGACACAGTCTAGCCAGCCTGATCTAGGGTAGGGTGTCCCTGCCCATGGCAGGGGGGTTGGAACTAGATGATCCTTGTGGTCACTTCCAACCCTGACTGATTCTATGATTCTATGATGATGTCTGTGGGAAAGAGTAGGACACACCACAGAATCTCTGGTCGCTTTAAGGAGGCTGACTTGGGTCTATGTACAAATGATACCCTAACAGTGAGGAGGGAAAATGTCACAGAATCAATCAGGTTGGAAAAGACCTTTGAGATCATCAAGTCCAACCTATCACCCAATATTATCTAATCAACTAAATCATGGCACCATGAGCCACAACCAGTCTCTTTTTAAACACTTCCAGGGACGGTGACTCCACCACCTCCATGGGCAGCCCATTCCAATGCCAATCACTCTCTCTGGGAAGAACTTCCTCCTAACACTCAGCCTAAACCTCCCCTGATGCAGCTTGAGTCTGCATCCCCTCGTTCTGTCACCTTCTACTGAGGCCTTGTTGCTTCAGAAACTCTTAAGACTTAGTGACAGATGTGGATGCAGCCTCCAGCTCCAACAAGTTACCCAGTTTTTATTGGGAAGTGTCACCTGGAATTGTCAACATTTGGTGACTCACCGGGCAGCAGGCTGCAAGCTGCAAAGCTTGGGGCTTTCCCCTCACAAAATAGCAACAAAGGATGTTTCAGAAGCTGGCTTCCCAAGACTCTGAAAACTCCATCATGGCTAAGCAGACTGGGACAAAAGACCCATCAGTGTAGGTCACTGAGTTTGATTTTAATTAAAAAAAAAAAGAAAAAGAAAAAGAAAAAGAAAAAAAGAAGAAAAAGGAAAAGAAAAAGAAGAAATAGAAAAAAGAAAAAAAAAGAAAAAGGAAAAGGAAAAGGAAAAGGAAAAGAAAAAGAAAAAGGAAAAGGAAAAGGAAAAGGAAAAGGAAAATAAAAAGAAAAAAAAAGAAAAAGGAAAAGAAAAAGAAAAAGAAAAAGAAAAAGAAAAAGAAAAAGAAAAAGAAAAAGAAAAAAAAAAGGAAGACTCAGCAGCAAAACTTCTGGGGAGAGAACTAAGAGTCTGGGGAGAAAAAGGAACTAATGAGAGTGCAGAAAGAGACTCACTGCTTTTGGCCACGTACAACCAGCCTTTCTGAACAAGAACTCATTGAAAATGGTATAATAGAGGCCTGTAGCAAGGCCAAAACAATGGAACAGCAGCTCTCTCTCAAGCCCTTTGACCATACTGGCAGAGAAATGTGATTAAGACTCAAATCAAGAAGCACAGACAGTTTCCACTGTATAAAGACAACGGCAGGAAAGCTCTCTCTTAATTAGTATTGATGGATACTTTCGAAATAATGTAGAATGGTTATTTTCAAACTAGATTCAAGAATGTGTCTTCCAAGCTGGCCACTGTAAGCTAAAAAAGCCAGGAATTCATTTGCTGGAGCAGGAATAACAGAAGCCATGCTGAAATTGTCCCCACCATGTGTGATTGTTCAAAAGCCCCAAACTGGTGGTGCAGAACTGCCACACTAGAAAATCCACCTCAGGGCAACAATTGCACTTTCTCCTGCCTGGAGGAGCATTAGCAACGTCAGTTTATGCCAATCCCTCAGGTCTGCATACTGAGATAGGAATCTCAGGAGGTTGAGCTCTTGGCTTATTCATCACTCCTGACCCTGGATCTGGGCCAAATTGTATGATTCTGGTCATCAGCCTCATACAGAACTTGAAATGGAGGAGAGAGAGGAAATAAGCTAAGCACATCAGCCCACTGAAGAAGAATCTGTTTCTCAATTCAAATCATGACATGGAGAGAGTCCAGAGGAGGGTCACAAAGATGATCAGAGGGCTGGAGCACCTCTGCTATGAGGACAGGCTGAAGGAGTTGGGGCTTTTCAGCCTGGAGAAGAGAAGGCTTCGAGGAAACCTTATAGTAGCTTTCCAGTATCTGAAGGGGGCCTACAGGAGGGCTGGGGAGGGACTGTTCACAAGGTCTTGTAATGACAGGATGAGGGGGAATGGGTTCAAATTGGCGGAGGAGAGATTTGAACGGGATGTTAGGAGGAAGTTCTTCGCAGTGAGGGTGGTGAGACACTGGCACAGGTTGCCCAGGGAGGTTGTGTCTGCTCCCTCCCTGGAGCTGTTGAAGGTCAGGTTGGATGAGGCCTTGAGTGATCTGTTCTAGGGGGAGGTGTCCCTTCCTATGGCAGGGGGTTGGAACTGGATGATCTTTGAGGTATCTCCCAACATAAACCATTCTATGATTCCATGATTCTGAGAGAGAGCTGTGCACCAGCTATACCTGCTCCCAGTTGCCTTAGCCATTTCTACCCTCTTGAAGTGACCATAATAAAAAAATCACAGGTACCTGGTGGCTAGCAGGGGGTAGGTATGCAGAGGGCTGAACCAAGCTTCCTTCATCCGTGGCATGCTCTCATACATTAGAAGGTCTTTCTCTGTCAAGACAACTAACACTGGCTTCCAGTGCTTCTCATTGTCTCCTGGCACCTGAAAAAGAGCAGTTTCAGTGAAACAGCAAGTGACAAAGCTATCATCGTGCAAAGTTGGATAATAGAAACACGTGAAATCCTGGACAAGATAATAAACAGAAGAGTGTTTTACTTGTTTGCTTTTTTGATGTCTCCCACCTGAATTCATAACCATCTGCAGCAGAAATGGAGTAAAAGTGCCACGACATCTGTTGCTGTCATTAGCAGTTCCATTTCCAGCCTTCCTTGTAGCCTGACCCTACTACAAGTGTGCTGGATTGAACTAATTGGAGGATTTGAATGAGAAATCAGACTGTAGGCTGAGAAAGGAAAACACTGATGGTGCTACTTCACTCATAAGTTTACTGAAGAAGGAAAAAAACGTTTGAAGAGTTGTAACCCAAACACAGGGAAATCAGAGAGCTTTGGGCCGTGGCTGCTGCTGCATGTCTCTTTCTCTCTCCCTACTTTCATAAATGGATCTGAATAATTTCACTAACTTCTTTCCTGATGCTAATCCCCCTGGCCGATCTACCTTCACCTATCTGCTGCATGAAACAGATGGTGAGAGATAAGATTGGGGAAGGGGTAAGGTGGTAGGGGTGGTTAGAAACCCCTCTTAGGGATTTTGATCTCTGGGAGGGCTGTGGTGTTTCTGTATTACCTTTTCACTGTATATATCTGCAAATATCTGTCATACATTGTAAATATCTGCTTGTATATTACGTAAAGCTGTAAATATAAAGCTTCATTTATTAACTTTACAGCCAACTGAATCCTAGCCTGGGTTATTTCGAAGTGCTGCGGGAGGGGTGGGGTGGGGAACTGCTTAACCACCACAACAAGCTACTCCAGAAATGCAGTAGTGGAAGAACACTGAGAGAGAGGTGGCTGTTATTTAGCTGTGGTATGCATGAAAGGACCTTAAAGGTATGTTTATAATGTGCACCATTCAAGTCTAGCTGGCACATTAACCTGAGTGCTGGACACTGCTGCTGCAGCTTCTACTTTCATGAGTTAAAAAGGCTGCAACGTGGTCACTATTAAAGCAGTGTCAGGTAGTAAAAAAATAGTAGTTAGGGGGCAGATGCTTTCTTCCTTAGCAGTTCACATTTTCAATGTTTCACACAGCTCCTCCAGTTTTACAAGTACATTGCTATAAAGAGATCTAACCCAAACAAGGAACAGATCTGAAGCACTAACTGATGGATCTGCATCAACACTGCAAACCCTGCATGGGTTTAGGAAGAGCAGGTCCTGCCTGACCAACCTGATTGCCTTTTACGATCAGGTTACCTGCCTGGTTAATATGGGGAAGGCTGCGGATGTAGTCTACCTGGACTGCAGCAAAGCATTTGACAACGTGTGCCACAACAAGCTCCTGGCAAAGCTGGCAGCACATGGCTTGGACAGATCCACTCTGAAATGGGTCAAGAACTGGCTGAAGAGCCTGGCCCAAAGAGTGGTGGTGAATGGTGCCACATCCAGTTGGTGACTGTCACCAGTGGTGTGCCCCAGGGATCAGCGCTGGGCCCGATCCTGTTCAGTATCTTTATTGATGACGTGGACAAGGGGATTGAGTCCATCATCAGCAAGTTTGTAGATGACACCAAGTTAGGAGCAGGTGTTGATCTGTTGGACGGTAGGAGGGCCCTGCAGAGGGATCTGGACAGGCTGGATGGGTGGGCAGAGGCCAATGGGATGAGATTTAACAAGGTTAAGTGTAAAGTTCTACACTTTGGCACAACAACCCCAGGCAGTCGGGACAGAGTAGCTGGAGAGCAGCCAGGCAGAGAGGGACCTGGGAGTGCTGTTAAATACTAGGCTGAACATGAGCCAGCAGTGTGCCCAGGTGGCCAGGAGAGCCAATGGCATCCTGGCCTGGATCAGGAAGAGTGTGGCTTGTCCAGGTGACTCCTCCATTAAAAAATTCTCTGCCAAACAGGAACAGTTGTCTATGCTGTTTTATCGGTTGATGCCTGCCCCTTTACTTTGCTCTCGTCAGACCCCACCTGGAATACTGTGTGCAGTTCTGGAGCCCCCAGCACAAGAAGGACATGGAACTATTGGAGAGAGTTCAGAGGAGGCCACGAAGATGCTCAGAGGGCTGAAGCAGCTCTGCTATGAGGACAGGCTGAAAGAGTTGGGGCTTTTCAGCCTGGAGAAGAGAGGGCTTCGAGGAGACCTTGTAGTAACCTTCCTGTATCTGAAGGGGGACTACAGGAGGGCTGGGGAGGGACTATTCACAAGGTCTTGTAATGACAGGATGAGGAGGAATGGGTTCAAATTGGCGGAGGAGAGATTTGAACGGGATGTTAGGAGGAAGTTCTTCGCAGTGAGGGTGGTGAGACACTGGCACAGGTTGCCCAGGGAGGTTGTGGCTGCTCCCTTCTTGGAGGTGTTAAAGGCCAGGTTGGATGAGGCCTTGAGCGACCTGTTCTAGTGGGAGATGTCCCTGCCTATGGCAGGGGGTTGGAACTGGATGATCTTTGAGGTCTCTTCCAATCTAAACCATTCTATGATTCTATTTGCCATGGTCATCTGTACCATATAAAAAATGATCAATCAAAGAGTGGACAACTTAGGAGGGAGTGGCACAGCCAAAAGGAGTGATTCAGATCCTAACTTATGATGTGCCTGATGGATTCAGTTTGAGAACTACATTGGGAACATTTGTATTTGATATGAAGACAGAGTCCCATGAATTTCTAAACTTTTAGGCACTGTAAAAATGTTGTAAGGTAGCTTTGCACCAGAAGAATGCCCAAAGGAGATCTTAAAATAGGATTTGTGGCTGTTGATAGCTTAAAGGGGCATTTTTCCTTCTGAATTAAGCTTTTCCAATCATAAGATTCTTGTGTGCAGCGTTACTTGCTCATCGGTTCTTCATCTGTGCTAATCAACTTAAATTCATCCTTTTAATTTCTTCATTGGTTATTTACAATTTTCTTGTGACGACAGTTTCCTGACATTCAGCCTTTCCTCTTCAAGGGAAGCCAGGTAATTAACACACTTATTAATTCACTCCAGAAAGCAAAGTCCAGATTTCTCATGGCCCACGTACCACGGAAATATGCACACGAGCAAAAAGCATCCTCAGCTTCTTTGTACCACAGTCATTAACCACAGTTAACACCTCAGTTCCTACCGTGGGAATACAGAAATAAATGTTACAGTCAATGTTAGCATTTACCTTTTGAACACTTGCCTGTGTCCTTTAACTAGAAATATCCTGGAACATACTTTTCCAAGAAAAAAAAAAAAAAAAGAAAAGAAAAAAAGAAGCCAAACACAAAATCTCCAGTATCTGAAGGAGGCCTATAAAAAAGCTGGGGAGGGACTTTTTAGGCTCTCAGGGAGTGAAAGGACCAGGAGGAATGGAATAAAGCTGGAGGTGGTCAGATTCTGATTGGATGTGAGGAGGAAGTTCTTCAGCATGAGAGTGGTGAGAGCCTGGAATGGGTTGCCCAGGGGGATGTTAGGGGCCACATCCCTGGAGGCGTTTGCAGCCAGGCTGGATGAGGCTGTGGGCAGCCTGATCTAGGGCAGGGTGTCCCTGGGCATGGCAGGGGTGTTGGAAGTACATGATCTTTGTGGTCCCTTCCAACCCTGACTGATTCTATGATTCTATGAAAATCTGTCACAGGAAGAAAAAGCAAGATGCTGAGATCCATAATCCTGAGGTGTAAGCAGGCAGAGTACTGGGCTGTTACTTCTTATTTTTCTATTCTGTGACCACTATTCTGCAAGATTATAAGAAGGTTCTTAAAACTCTTCTGCAGAACCATCCTGCCTGTGCAGCATTTTCAGTCGCAGGCTTTGTTATTAAGTAGTTGGTCAACCACCTGCAACTCCAGAAATTTTGGGAAGCACTGTTCCCTGTAAAGTAACCACAAGAAAGGCAATTAATCCATTTTGCCAGCTGGTCCCACAACTATTTCCTGGACAGCCATAAACATCAGGAGCCAGAATGGCCACTGTGGATTCTGCAGTTGCCACCTGCAGAGTGAAGCCCACAGGTTTCTTTTAGTCCTCCCCACAGGCAAGGTTACTACAGAGAAGATGTGGGCGAGTCATGAGGTACTGAAGACTTTTTCTGTATGTGCTGGTTTGAGGCTAATTGGAATATTTCAATGAGAGGGATTAGATTATTGGCTGTGAAAGGAAAATAATGGTGATACCTATATTACCAAATAATGGTGATACCTATATTACCCATTTGTTCTGCTGGGACATATGAAAACAAGGACACAAACAAAGATAAGGGCAGTTTGTGGCTTGCCTGCTTGCCTTATTAACTTTTCTGCCTGAATCTGTATAACCAGGTTAATCATCTCCTTCTTAACACCTCTTGCCAACCTTTTCCAGCTCACTCTCCACATAAGGGGGATCCTGAAGTAAGGGAGAGGGTGGGAGGAAGGAGGGGGCTTGGTTGGGAGCCAGTCTGGTTGCTCGGGATGGGGTTTTGTATTTCCGTATTACTTGTAACTTGTATATAGCTGTAACTATTTGTAATACATTGTACATATGTGCTTGTAAATATATGCCTAGCTGTGAATATAGATTCCTTAACTAGACTGAGTCTTGTCAATGGGTTCAAATTGGTGGAGGGGAGATTTGAACGGAATGATAGGAAGAAATTCTTCACAGTGACAGTGGCGAGGCACTGGAACAGGTTGCCCAGGGAGGTTGTGGCTGCTCCCTCCCTGGATGTGTTGAAGGCCAGGCTGGATGAGGTCTTGAGCGACCTGATCTAGTGGGAGGTGTCCCTGCCTATGGCACAGGGGGGTTAGGGCTGGATGATCTTTGAGGTCTCTTCCAACCTAAACCATTCTATGATTCTAGTCTGGTGAATTCATGGGGCAGGAGCTGGGTAATGCCCAAACCACTACCCTATAGATCCTGTACTATCTCTTCTACTAAGGGGTATCCTGGGAAGAGGAGGGACACAGACAAATGCACACACACACACACACACACACACACACACACACACACACAATGTTTGCCTGCATTCTTCTAAGAAGCCCTCCCCAGTCAGAGAGGCTGTGCAATCACACACACTTTTATAGGTATTTTTAAAACCTTGCCGGGACCGTAGCCGTCTCACTGCTAAGGAATGCTGGTGTAAGCAATGCTGCTGCTATTTCAGACCTGAAGGAGGATTTGTGTGCCTAAAAGCTTGTTTGTTTTTTTTTTTTTTTCTTCCCCAACTCCAACGGCTGATGTAATAAAATATGGGTGGTGAGTGGCTGGAGAGCAGCTCTGAGGAACAGGACCTGGGGGTCTGAGTGCATGAGAGGCTCAACATGAGCTGACAGTGTGCAAATGCAGCCCAGACAGCAACTGTGTGCTGGGCTGCAGCAAGAGAAGTATTACCAGCAGGGCAAGGGAGGGGATTCTGCCCCTTTAACTCTGCTCTTGTCAGACCCCACCTGGAGTACTGTGTGCAGTTCTGGAGCCCCCAGCACAGGAAGGACATGGAACTGCTGGAGAGAGTCCAGAGGAGGGCCATGAAAATGATCAGGGGGCTGGAGCAGCTCTGCTATGAGGACAGGCTGAGAGAGTTGGGGCTTTTCAGCCTGCAAAAGAGAAGGCTTCAAGAAGAATTCACAGAATTACAGAAACATTCAGGTTGGAAAAGACCCCTCAAGATCACCAAGTCCAAATGATAACCCCACTATACAAGGTTCACCCTAAACCATATCCCCAAGCACCACATCCAAACGACTTCTAAACACATCCAGGGTTGGTGACTCAACTACTTCCCATGGCAGCCCATCCCAATGCCTGAACACACCTGATGTGAAAAAAATTCTTCCTAATATCCACTCTAAACCTACCCAGTCGCAGCTTGAGGCCATTCCCTCTTGTTCCATCACTAATTGCCTGTGAGAAGAGACCAGCACCAACCTCCCCACAACCTCCTTTCAGAAAGCTGTAGAGAGTAATGAGGTCTCTGCTCAGCCTTCTCTTTTTCAAGCTAAATGGCCTCAGCTCCTTCAGTTGCTCTTTGTAAGATTTATTCTCCAGGCCCTTCACCAGCTTTGTGCCCACTTTTGCACTTGCTCCAGCACCTCCACATCCCTCTTGTAATGAAGTGCCCAGAGCTGAACACAATACTCAAGGTGTGGCCTCACCAGAGCTGAGTACAAGGGGACATCTGCAATACATTTTAGAGGCACCATTTCAGAGGATGGTTAGGGCGAGATTCTTAGCCAGAATTCTGCCACCTGCTCTACAGTTTCTTCACTCCATTCCCACTTGCACACCTTCAATTCAAAGTGCACTGATGTGTGTTACAAACAGTTAAGATACACATCCACTCTAAAAACATTTTCAAACCCAATGCTTTATCACAATCAAAAGTGTTAGGTCAAAACTCGATGAACTAGGGGGAAAAAAATCAGTACCCCTCAAACCTCCCACCACAATAAAATGAATCAGAAGAATTTTTGCTTGCCTGTTAGGCACTGGTCAGGTAACTCTAGGCAACAGGTACCAGTGCCCCCTCTCCACACTCGGCTGATCTCAGCAGAGGTCACTGATTATATTCCCTGATGAAATTCCACTTTAAGTCACTGAAGTTGTAAATGCTAATACCAAAGACACACTTGCTGGTTTCATTCTTCCCTAGATGCATTGTGCCTTTAGATCATAGACTTCAAGTACAAACCTGAAACAGGAGAACGTATTCTAAAAAAAAATTCCAAAGGCAGTGAAGCCTCCTTTTTGCTCCTTCACAAACCTCTGTGCTTCTCACATACCTCATGAAGTACAAACCCCAGACACACCTCTCTGCTTTACCTTTTCAAATTCAGGAATTATTGCATGTATGGCAGGGTGTGATGATTTGAACTAATTGGAGGATTTGAATGAGAAACTGGACTATAGGCTGAGAAAGGAAAACACTGATGGTGCTAGTTCACTCATAGCTTTACTGAGAAAAGAAAAAAAATGTTTTAAGAGTTGTAACCCAAACATAGATAAGTCAGATGGTTTCAGACTGCTTTGGGCTGTGGCTCTTGCATGGCTCTTTTCTCCCTGCCTCTCATAGCTGGATCTGAATAATTCCACTACTTTCCTGCTGCTAATCCCTCTGGCCAACCTACCTTTGCCTATCTGCTGCATGAAACAGATGGTGAGATAAGATTGGGGAGGGAGGGAGGAAGGTGGTAGGGGTGGTTAGAAACCCCTCTTAGGGATTTTGATCTCTGGGACGGGTGTGGTGTTTCTGTATTACCTTTTTTACTGTATATATCTGTAAATATCTGTTATNGGGCCTGGGATGACACCAGAGGAGAGCTCTTGATGCTCAGCCACAGGCTGCTTCTGCAAACTCAGTCTAAATGCTCTGTGCTTCTGTACGGACATTGTGGTCTCTGGTGAGCTGGCAACTACTGCTGTAACAAAGCCAGAACAGAAGTAAATGTGAACAGAAAGTGTGCAACAGTGGTTGCTGTATTTCAGCAGCTCCATGGAGACTTTATCTATCAGCCTTTGGCTGACCCAAGAACAAAAGTGTGTCAGTGCAGAAAGCAGACAGCTCATAGCATTAGGACACATCAGACCTCACAGCACCGAGGGTGCACCTGAACGCTCTGGCTGCTTCTGGATGCCAGAAGCATTGCTCTGGGTTTTGCTTTAGGGCCAGATCTGCAGTCTGAAAGGCTGACACTGCAACTAACACTGTAGCAAGCTCAACTACTGCCCGGTAGGACTGCTCCTGCTGGTTTTCTGGCAACTGCTCATGCGCTTAAGGCTGCTGGTTGCAATTTACCCTTAAAAAGTGACTCTTCTGATACACAGCAAGCAACATTTCAAAGAGGAGCCTGCTTGGGGTTTTTTTTGTGCAGGCAATGGGGACCCTTGGCCACGTTAATGAGTATCACAGCTTCCAAATCTTTAACAGTTTTCGTATATAGTTGTCATAAAGACAATGGGCATCTCAGTGGAGAGAAATCTTTACAGTTTGGCTCTTCAGTCCTTCATCAGCCAGGTCTCCTTTCTGCAAGTTTTTTGGTTTTTTTTTTGTTTTTGGTTTTTTTTTCTTTGAGTTTCAGTTATTTATCTACTTCAGGCTGCCAGGAATGGATGAAAGAATACCTTTAATCCATGAGGCTCACAGATAATTAAATTAAAGGCTTTGCTCTACTCCGGAAAGCTGTTTTATATTTTCATTAACTCAAAAGGGATACTTCAATTACATTCCCTGTTTAGTAAACAAATTACATCTTGCCAGTGAACTCCACTGCAGCAAACAAACAAAATGTGGCCTTTCAGAGAAACACTGTGAAGGCAGCAAGTTCATATTTACATCAAGTAGTTTAAGCTTCTCTTCCATCACCCAGAGGCATACTATCCCTAGTATAGGCTGGATATTAGGAGGAAATTCTTGACAGAGAGAGTGATTGGCATTGGAATGGGCTGCCCAGGGAGGTGGTAGAGTCACCATCCCTGGAGGTGTTCAAGAAAAGAGTGGATGGGCTGCTTAATGCCATGCTCTAGTTGGTTGGATAGGGCTGAGGGATAGGTTGGACTGGATGACCTTGGAGGTCTCTTCCAACCTGGCTGATTCTATGATTCACATGGAGCACAGAAGTAACAAGGAAAGAATTTTCAAAACCTTTTTTCCTCCTACTCTCCTTCCTCCCTCAATTAAATCTCTCCATACTAACAAGCACCAGTTTTGACACAGGCTGGAAGACGTTCTGCTACGTATTTCTTGCCTTTTCGTTGTCTTTTGATGAAGGACTACGTCCTTGCGTGGAATAAATTTGCTTCAATTTCCAGAAATCTACTTGTCAGCTCCTGAAAATAACAGCTGGGACTGAAAAAGGATTTTTGCAAGACAAACATCAGTGATGCAGCAATACATCATGCAAACCCCAGCAGATGCAACAATGCTGGGATTTCTGTGAGCTCGTCTGACAGGAGGCAATTTGCAATGCAGGAGTGGGTGTAAGTGACAGCTGTAGGCAGGGGATATCAACCCCTCCCGAGCCACACGCTGATGAGATGTGTTTTGCTGCTAAACTTTGCAGTGCTAAACCAGGAAATAACGTGCACATTGGTTTGTTTGTTTGTTTTTTTTTTTTTTGGGGGGGAAGGCAATGAGAATGTGCCTGGGTTTGTTCTTCTCACTCTTTCACCTCAGTGATGGCTCAAAGGTGGCTTGAGCCATTACCAGATCTGGATTACAGACAGTGCACACAAAAATCCCCCAAAGGGCGCAACATTGCCTTCTGTGAGCAGTGAGCAAGAGGTGCACACCCTTGGTGGTGCTGCTACTGCTGTGCAGGTCAGGTCAGAACCACAGAAGGGACCATGCTGATCCAATCCTTGCACTATCCCAAGAAGATCCCAGGCAGATATAGGTGGGATGCATTCTCAAGACAGATCTGTTCAAGTCTGAATTCCTTCTAAACATCCTTTAAGATGGCAAGACACCTGACAACTTCTGTCAAAAGTGGACCCCATCAGCATGGCTGTATGCAATAACCAATTGCATACAGGACACCAATGTCCTGACTCTCTGGACAGCTCTGGCTCACAACTCAAATACCTCTAAATGTCAAGAGAAGCACTTCAGTCCTCTGTGCTTAAATCCCCACAAGAACAGCAGGTGATCAGAGACCTTCCTATAGCTAAACAAGAATGCTCAATGCCAGGTTTGTAGCAGAGATTTGCTCCAGAGCTTCACAAAGTCAGCTGGAACTTTTCTACCAGCTCTTCAGCTTTTGGAAGAGGCCTTTGGGAATCAAGGTTGGAGAGCTGTGTGTCTCCCATGCTACACAGAAGATAGAGCCAAATTCTTCTCAGAGGTATACAGTGAGAAGATGGCATTCAATATGCACAAACTGAAATAAGGGAAATTCTCATTTGATACTCAGAGGCATTTTTTCACCATGTCATGGTGAAATGTCTACCCACTGAGATACTCACAACATAACTATGCAGGGCCCTAAGCAAGCTGGTCTAGTTGGCTCTGCTTAGAGCAGGGTAACTGAACCACAGCCTGCATTAGTCTGTGAGTCTACGAAAAAATACAGTATCATAGAATCAGCCAGGTCGGAAGAGACCTCCAAGATCATCCAATCCAACCTAGCACCCAGCCCTAGCCAATGGCACTAAGTGCTCCATCTAGTTTTTTCCTAAACACTTCCATGGATGGCGACTCCACCACCTCCCTGGGCAGCCTATTCCAAAGCCAATCACTCTCTCTGGAAAGAACTTCCTCCTAATACCCAGCCTATTAATTCCAGATTTGGATTAGAAAGTCATCCTTTAGGTTGCCACTGGGTTGAAGTTTGGTGTATAATTATTCTGTACACATGGAGTTTTCCAAGCATACATGTTGCATCAATATGAATGTAGTAGTCATAATAAAATGGTTACTGCAGCTTAAGAGTTTGCAGGGTGATTTGTAGTTGCCTTATGTGATGGTCTGGGAGTTACTCACCCACACACACCCAGTTACCCACCCCCCCGCCCCCACATTTGAATTCACTCAGACTAGACTCAGCTGGCTGGAAGTTAAGGAATGAAGCTTTATATTCCCAACTTAGCGCAATATACAAGCAGATATTTACAATATATTACAAATATTTGCATCTATATACAGAAATACACAACTTAAAGGTAATACAGAAACACAATGTCCCCAAGAGGAGTTCCCAACCACCCTTCCACCTTCTCCCCACCCTCCAACCTTATCCAAGAATCTGCCTTACATGTAAGGTGAATTAGAAGGATTGTCAAGGAGGGATTAGAAGCAGAATTAATTAGTTGAGTTACACAGATCCAGCTAGAAACCAGGGAGAAAGCTCAGACTCTGCAGACAGAGAGCATCTGCCTTATCTGTGTTTGTGTCCTTGCTTTAGTACATCTCAGTAAACCTATGAGTGAAGTAGACATCACCATTGTTTCCTTTTCACAGCCCATAATCAAATTTTTTTCTCATTAAAATATTCCAATTGGCCTCAAACCAGCACACCCTGCACTTTATATCATTTAGGGGTGTATCAAGTGTGTATTCCTGATCCTTCTGACTTGACAAAGTTTAACACTCTGGATTTCCTTTCTAGCAGATGCCTTGCAAAAGGTAAGGAATGTAAGGGAGAGGAAAATCCACTATCACTTAAACTTTATTCACTGTACCACATATCTTAAGTAAAAATACATTGCATGGCAGCACAAGAAAAGCTGAAAAACCTGACGTATTCTCTTTCTTCTCCTGACCAAAACATGAAGAAATCAAACTGCAGAGGACTCTGAATGGAAAAAGCCAAAAAAGGATAATTCATACTTTTAGAAACCTCTGCCCTAGCCCAAGAGCATTTGGCTATGCATGAAGTTGAGATTTGAGAAACTCTTTGGAAGTGAGAGAGGACACTGCCTTTCTGATAATGTCAGGCATCTTTCACAGAATCATAGAATGGTTTAGGTTGGAAGAGACCTCAAAGATCAGCCAGTTCCAACCCCCCTGTGCCATAGGCAGGGACACATCCCACTAGAACAGGTTGCTCAAGGCCTCATCCGACCTGGCCTTCAACAACTCCAGGGAGGGAGCAGCCACAACCTCCCCGGGCAACCTGTTCCAGTGTCTCACCACCCTCACTGTCAAGAACTTTCTCCTAACATCCCATTTAAATCTTCCCCTCTGCCAGTTTAAACACATTCCCCCTCATCCTGTCATTACAGGACTTTGTCAATAGTCCCTTCCCAGCCTTCCTTTAGGCCCCTTTCAGATATTGGAAGGCTACTATAAGGTCTCCTGAAAGCCTTCTCTTCCAAAACTCATTTCTCAGTTGACTACCATAATGAGATCCTGAGCCTAAACAGGACAAAAGACGAAAAACTAGATTGGTACTACTCAGAGAATGGCCTCCATGTAACACATTTTCACTAGCAGCTTGCCTCAGTGCTGTATGTGGTGGTATAAAGCAAACCACAAATACTTGTTCATATGCCACACAGCTACCGTGGAAATGATTTTGTGTGGGGAAAAGAAACTGTAATTGTCCTGTCATTACAAGACCTTGTGAATAGTCCCTCCCCAGCCCTCCTGTAGGCCCCCTTCAGATATTGGAAGGCTACTGTAAGGTCTCCTGGAAGCCTTCTCTTCTCCAGGCTGAAAAGCCCCAACTCTCTCAGCCTGTCCTCATAGCAGAGCTGCTTCAGCCCTCTGAGCATCTTTGTGGCCCGTAAGTGTCACGAAGGGCAAACAGGCAGCATGTACAGGAGCCCATAACTGCCCCATACCAGTTGTTAGACACCAGTTGCTTTTTACCTTAGAAAAGGTGAAAAGAGCTCTGCTCTACTTGCAGAGGCACTCTGATGCTCTCTGAGTAAAATGCTTTTTCATCTGCAGAACCTTTTTCGGATCGTGAGAGCACTATCTGAAATTAAGTAGTAATTTCTGACAGCAAGGCTCTGCAAAGAGCAAAGGTCCCCTCCTGCAAGGATGTTAATGCTGAGCTACATGATTTCTGCAGAGAACCCTCTACTTTACTATCTTTTCTTTTCTTTTT
>VWZI01002626.1:193825-219482 GCA_013396835.1 Psilopogon haemacephalus
TTTTTTTTTTACTGTTTCTCAGAAATTACCAGGGGAGAACAGGAAAGTAAAGATGACATTTCATCACTCAAGGGAAGATCTGTGCAACCTACAAGTTGCAAGGAGAGACACAGAAGTCAAGTCAAATGTAGGGGGAAAGGTCAGAACAGCCCAGCTCCCTAGGCCACTGAGGCTCACCAAGAAACAGTGAACAATCATAGTTCAACTGACCTCCAAAACCAGTTTGACTGAGACCAAACCTTTGCTGGAAGAGCTCGGATTTTAAGTACTGCTTACTATAAAGGCACAGGAGATGGAGGGAAAAAGGGAAGGAAAAACAATTAACCTCAGGCTTTTCTAATGTGTCCAGAGAAGGTCACCAAGGCTGAGGAGCAGGAGCACAGCCCTATGAGGAGCAGTTGAGGGAGCTGGGGTTGTTCATCCTGGAGAAAAGGAGGCTCAGGACAGAGCTTATTGCTCTCTACAACTACCTGAAAAGAGGTTGTAGCCAGGTGGGGGTTGGTCTCTTCTCCCAGGCACCCAGTGACAGAACAAGAGGACATAGCCTTAAACTGCACCAGGGCAGGTTTAGGCTGGATGTTAGGAAGAAGTTCTTCACTGAAAGAGTGATTGGCATTGGAATGGGCTGTCTGGGGAAGTGGTGGAGTCACCATAGAATCAGTGAGGGTTGGAAGGGACCACAAGGATCATCAAGTTCCAACCCTCTGCCATGGGCAGGGACACCCTACCCTAGATCAAGCTGTCCAGAGCCTCATGCAGCCTGGCTCTAAACACCTCCAGGGATGTGGTCCCAACCACCTCCCTGGGCAACCCATTCCAATAAGGTCACCTGGGAGCCTCCTCTTCTCCAGACTCAACAGCCCCAACTCTTTCAGTCTGTCCTCATAGCAGAAGTGCTACAGCCCTCTGATCATCCTCATGGCCCTTCTCTGGACAAGCTCCAGCATGTCCACATCCCTCTTGTAATAGAGGCTCCAAAACCAGAAGCAGTACTCCAGGTGGGGTCTCACCAGAGCAGAGTAGAAGGGCAGAATCACCTCCCTCAACCTGCTGGCCATAGTTCTCCTGATGCAGCCCAGGGTCTGGTTGGCTCTAGTCCTAGTACTGGGGGAAGAACACTGCCCTTTTCTGTAGAACAGAGCAGTCCCATTCCTCCAGCTAGCCGGGCTTCCCCTACGATACACTAAGAAGGATGTGCCGGTTTGAGCTAACTGGAGAATTTGAGTGAGAAATTAGACTATTGGCTGAGAGAGGAAAACACAGGATGTCACTTCACCAGAGCTTTAGTGGGAAAGAAAAAAATTTTTAGGTATTGTACCCAAAACATTAGATATCAGATGGTTTCTGACTGCTCTGGCCGTGGCTGCTTCTCTTGCATGGTCTCCTTTGTCTCTGCCTTGGTAGCTAATTCTCAGTAATTCTACTAACTACTTTCCTGCTACTAATTCCCCTGGCCCATCTACCTCTGCTTATCTTCAGCATCAACAGGTGATGAGATAAGATTGGGGAAGGGGGGTGGAGGTGGTAGGGGTGGTTGGTTACCCCTCTTGGGGATTTTGGTCTCTGGGAGGGCTGTGGTGCTTCTGTATTGCCTTTTAATCGTATGCATCTGTAAATATCTGTTATATCTTGTAAATATTTGCTTGTATATTGTGCATTGCTGTAAATATAAAGCTTCATTTATGAGCTTCCAGTGTCACTGAGTCCTAGCCAGGGTTTATATCAAAAGGTGGGGGGCAGGTAACTGCTAAACCACTACAAAAGACTACAGCATAGTCCTTCCTTTTCAGTCCACTGAACTGTTTTGCACATTAGGGTCTGCCACAGAAGAAAAGGGATCACACCTCTGAATTGCTTTGTTAGAAGCAAAGTAATAGACAGGGAGCTTTGAAAGTTCTACCACATCTCCTATAGAGCTGCCCCAGAGGAGATGCTGTTACTCACTGGTGGAGAAAACCAGTTTCTTCCAGGTATATATGTTCCAGGATACCAAAAGCCACCACTTTTCTCTGCAATGCCCTGGAGTTGGACTGTGAGCTGAGTTTTCTGTTCAAGCCAAAATGAAGTCTTTTATGAGAGAGTTCATCATTTTCAGTGGGGCATAATGGTTAAGTGTACAGGAGCACAATCAATACAAACACACCCTGGTTGCAACTCGCTGTCCTAAAGAGTCTATAAATTACAACTGAATCTGACTTCAGCTGACAAAACGGGTACCACCTTAGGATAAATGAGTAATAATCCCCACAACCTCAAAGGATACAGACATCTCATCTTTCAGTTCAGTAGAAGTGCATGGATTCCTAATCACCAGCTCAAGAACGCTTGTCAGCCGTGCCCAATCAAACATGAATGCTGGAGGCGGAGTTTCCATCTGAAAGCAGCTTTTGGCTTTTAACGCTGGCTTGAACGAGTAAAACACCATCTGAAATGATTATGGTGTCTGCTTGGTGAAGGACAGGTAATCATCAACGTCTACAATACAACTAGAGTGACTGAAAGCTGTCCCAGAAGATGTTCTGTACCTTTCTCTACCCCATTGTCTTTCCTAACGCTCAGCCTCAGATATAATAGTCCATCATGACTGGTGCCTTTTGAAGACTGACAGAATTTGACTGCTTTACTCAAGGGTCATTATAAATCACAAGGGCTGTAAAAAAAACAAGAATAGTAGGACCTCCCTCCCTGGAGGTGTTCAAGACCAGGTTGGAGGGGGACTTAAGCAACCTGTTCTAGTGGGAGGTGTCCCTGTCTATGGCGGGGGGGTTGGAACTGGATGATCTTTGAGGTCTCTTCCAACCTAAACCATTCTATGATTCTAAGTATGAGAGAAAGCTGTGCACCAGCTATACCTGCTCCCAGTTGCCTTAGCCATTTCTACCCTCTTGAAGTGATCATAATAAACCAACCTAAACTATTCTATTCTATGATTCTATGACAGCAACAGAGAAAGAACAAGATGTTTCTTTGCCACTGTTATTATTTATGCTGTCTCAAGGATAGTCCAGAATGCTGCTTTTCTTTTTTCCAGTTTATTATGTCAATGACCAATATTCAGTAATACTTTTGGACTGCAATGGACTCTCAAGCAGTGAGTGAGCTCACTACCTGCCTGGCAAAAAATGCATTGCCTTTAAAAAAAAAAAAAAAAAAAGGCAAAAAAAAAAGCTAAAACCTATACATTATGCTTCATCAACTGGCATTTTGAACATGCAGAGAAACACTTGCAAGCCTTCTGCAGCCCTGCCCATAATGGGGAGGTTGGAGCAGGTGATCTCTAAGGTCCCCTCCAACCCAAGCCGTTCTAGGATTGTCTGATTCTTCAAAAAGCAAAAATACAAAGAGAATCCTTAATTTTAGACAAAAAAAAAAAAAAAATGCAGAGTAGTCACAGGTTCCTGAAAACTTTGGCAAAAACTAGTTACAGTTTAGAACTCAATCGTACTTATTTAGGTGCCTAAGTAAAAGTCTATCACAAAAAATGTTCCTGTTTATCTTTTTTAAAAAAATTATTTATTTCTTGTTTGGCTGTCAGATTCAGAGCCATTAAATTATTTGAGACCTCATGTTTCCTGAAATGGATGGAAACAGAAAGCCTTTATCTCCACCAGCACAATGACAGACTTCCATGAGCTAGCTAAGATACTCAAGAAGCTCAACATGAGCCAGCAGTGCGCTTTTACAGCCCAGAAAGCCAACCAGATCCTGGGCTGCATCAAGAGAAGTGTGGACCAGCACGTCAAGGGAAGGGATCCTTCCCCTCTCCTCCACACTAGTGAGGCCCCACCTGGAGTACTGTGTGCAGTTCTGGAGCCCCCAACACAAGATGGACATGGAACTGTTGGAGTGAGTCCAGAAGAGGGCCGCGAAGATGTTCAGAGAGCTGGAGCAGCTCTGAGAACAGGCTACGAGAGCTGGGGCTCTTCAGCCTGGAGAAGGGAAGGCTTCAAGGAGGCCTTGTAGCCTTCCAGTACCTGAAAGCAGCTACAGGAGGGCTGGGGAGGGACTATTCACAAGGTCTTGTAATGACAGGACAAGGGGAGATTTAAACTGGATGTTTAAATCCTGTTCCTTACAGTGAGGGTGGTGAGACACTGGCACAGGTTGCCCAGGGAGGTTGTGGCTGCTCCCTCCCTGGAGGTGTTCAAGGCCAGGTTGGATGAGGCCTTGAGTGACCTGATCTAGTGGGAGGTGTCCCTGCCTATGGCACAGGGGGGTTGGAACTGGATGATCTTTGAGATCCCTTCCAACTTAAACCATTCTATGATTCTATGTGCCACTGTGATCCTGAGGCTACTATGGGGTCAGGTATCATTACACACTCGGGAGACTAACAGAAAACTCAAATTTGGCCTTTTAGCTAATTGTCATCTTAACATGGTGTTACTGTAACCCTGCCTAAGGAATTTCAGGAGAGTGATGGTCACGGAGGAAATGAGTAAGTGAGAAGAATGCAAGAGATAAAGCTCAGAGCTAGCAGAGAACTGCAGTTTGATCCTGTGCTTTGCTGGGTAGCTGTCACCATGACCTAACTTGTAGATGAAGAAACACAGACACCTCCCTAACACTGCAAAAATAACTGCCAAGGCAGCTGTAACTGGAAATCAGTACTCTCAACTCCAGCCATCCAGAGTGCCTTTGAGGACTTCAAGTAGGGCTTGAAAACCAGTCTGACATCTGTTTGATATTTAAAATACCTTTTTAGTTCTTGCTAACCTATCAAGCCTCTTCATCCAGGCTGGATGAAGTCTTGAGTGACCTGATCCGGTGGGAGGTGTCCCTGCCTATGGCAGGAAGTTGGAACTGGATGATCTTTAAGGTCTCTTCCAACCTAAACCATTCTATGATTCTATGATCTTTGCTTAAATTCCACAGTTTCAAGCTTTTATCTATGGCTGGGAACCTACAACAGAAGAGTTCAGATTTCATCAAACCTTTTTATTTCAGAAGATGGTAGTAGAAGAAAGATCCCTAAAGTAAAACTGTTCAAGCGATGAGATTTGCATCTATGGTCAGGATGTGAGTTGCCACTTCTGATGGTAACAGGCTGAGGGAGCTGGGGTTGTTCAGCCTAGAGAAAAGAGGGCTCCAGAAAGACCTAATAGCAGCCTTCCAGTATCTGAAAGGGGCCTGGAAGAAGGATAAATAGAGACTGATTACAAAGGCTTGTGGTGACAGAAAGAGAGGCAACGATTTCAAAGAGCAGATTTAGATTGGGTGTTAGGAACAAGTTCTTTACCATGAGGGTATTGCTATACTGGAATGAGTTGCCTGGGGAGGTGGTTAAGGCCCCATCTCTGGTGAGGCTCAAAAGGACACTGGGCAACCTGATCTAGTTGAGCTGAGTGCAGGGTGAGGCTGGACTAGAGGGCCTTTAGAGGTCCCTTCCAACCCAGACATTCTATGATTCTCCAGAGGCACCACTTTCCCAGACCTGATACTGCTTATACCACAAGATCGGACGAGATCACAGTCCAAGAGTTTATAGCAACAATTTAATTATTCTGCAAGCACTGAAGGGCATGTGCTAATAGAAACTATGAATATTCAATAGAGCCATAGGAGGAAGACAAAGAACCCTCTCCTTGGCTGTTATCTATGCTGAGCTTTAAATTAAGCTGCACAGGAGAAGCAGATTTAGTGCTGTGCCATGGCATTCCAGCTAGATTACTTAAAGATACACAATTAGAGTCATCAACCTACAGATGCAAATCCTACAAATATCAGCAAATTACATGCCATAAGCCATGCAATTTTGAAAGCTAAAGCTTTTTATCTGCTTCTGCTTCTCAGTGTTTGGTATTCTGGTAGTAAGCACTCACAGGCCAATACTGTCAAGAACTGAGGATTCCTCTAGAAAAGAAACTTTGGAGGAAGCTACAATAAAGGGATTGCATGGTACAGGTTATACCATTGAATACATGGTGGGAAACAAGGGCTTCAGACTTCAGAATTATCCATTAAGTAGATCATTTGATGAAATAAAGAACTCCCTGGTAATGACATTATACTTTTACACCTCTTAAACACACCATGAAAAAAAATAAAGGAAAAAAAATATTTTGGGGACAAGACACACAATCTCATGAAGCAACTGATTTCATTAATGGAAGACTCTTTCCTGATGTGGGATCATAAATTACCCAACCAACAAGTGCTAGCCATTTACAATAAATGGCTGAGGGAAATACAGAATCAGTCAGGTTTGGAAGAGACCACAAGGATCATCTAGTTCTAACCCATGGACTCTATGGATTTTGAAAGCTAAAGCTTTTTACCTGCTTCTGCTTCTCAGTGTTTGGTATTTTGGTAGTAATCACACTTCAGTACTCACAGGACAAAACTGTCAAGAACTGAGGATCCCTCTAGAAAAGAAACTTTGGAGAAATAGTTTCTGAAGCTAGAATAAAGAGATTGCATGCTACAGGTTATCCCATTGAATCCATGGTGGGAAACCAGGGCTTCAGACTTAAGGCTTATCCATTAAGTAGATTATTTGATGAAATAAAGAATTCCCTTGTAATGACATTATAATTTTACACCTCTTAAACACACCATGAAAAAAAATAAAGGAAAAAAAATATTTTGGGGACAAGACATATAACCTCATGAAATAACTGATTTCCTCAATGGAAGACTCTTTCCTGATGTGGGACCATAAATCACCCAAACAACAAGTGCTAGCCATTTACAATAAATGGCTGAGGGAAATAATCACAGAATCAGTCAGGTTTGGAAGAGACCACAAGGATCATCTAGTTCTAACCCATGGACTCTATGGATTTTGAAAGCTAAAGCCTTTTATCTGCTTCTGCTTCTCAGTGTTTGGTAGTAATCACACTTCAGCACTCACAGGACAATACTATCAAGAACTGAGGATCCCTCTAGAAAAGAAATTTTGGAGAAAGCTAGAATAAAGAGATTGCATGGTACAGGCTATCCCATTGAATCCATGGTGGGGAACCAGGGCCCCAGACTTAAGAATTATCCATTAAGTAGATAATTTGATGAAATAAAGAACGCCCTGGTAACAACATTATACTTTTACATCTCTCAAACACACACACACAAAAAACAAAACCCAAAAAACTATTTTCTCATGAATCAACTGATTTCATCAATGGAAGAGTCTTTCCTTATGTGGGATCATAGATTACCCAACCAACAAGTGCTATCCATTTACAATAAATGGCTGAGGGTAATAATCACAGAATCATGTAGGTCTGGAATGCACCACAAGGATCACCTAGTTCCAACCCATGGACTCTATGGACATCGTAGAGCTGATATTGTTTCAGAAGTGACAAGAAAGTAAAAAACCCAATAAGACAAATGTATGTGAATATTACCAATTTCTACCCTTGGTATTAGAAATGTACTTGCACTGAAGTCACAGGGAATTTGTACAAATTATTTCCCCCAGTTTTATCCTGAAGATAAATATTTGTCTTTTCCTTGAGATCATAGAATGGTTTAGGTTAGAAGGGACCTCAAAGCTCATCCAGTTCCAACACCCTTCCACAGGCAGGGACACCTCCCACTAGATCAGGATACTCAAGATCTCTTTTGTAGTTTGCACTGCTCAAAACGTTTGGTATATCCTGGTTAAAAGAATTCTTAAGCAATTCAGTTGAGTAACACCAATATAAAACTGCAAAAAGAAAACTGGAAACTATGCCCTTCAGTACCTGCCACACACTGTCACAAGCAAATATTCATATAACCCACTTTAGAAGCAGAGCAAATGGGATAGGATTTCATAGCAGTGCTTTCACATCAAAATTTCTAGATTTTTTAATATCATGTCCTCGTTGGCTTGTTCATTTCCTTAGCTGTATGGAAGACAGTCAAGCACAATTAACCATTTGTCAGAAAACAATCTATTCATTAACACCATTCTGTGCGAATGTGCTGAAAATCATGCTCTTTGCCTGCCAAAAAAGCTTCAATTTCTGCTCATATTTGTGCTCAGAACTAAACATAGCTACAGATACACCGCCTGACATAACTGACCAAGGCAAAAAAAAAACCCCAAACAACTGCTGCTGGTTTGTTGGTTTTTTTTTTCAGAACCAGCAGCCAGTTAAGATTTTTCTAAATCTCAGTAGAGGATCAGCAGGCCTTCACCTTTGCATCTTGTAAATTTCTTTGCAGAAAGACCATTGATTAAACCAGGCAGAAATGGATTAAATCCCAATTAAGGCACTCCTGTTTGTGGCAGGAACTTAAAAGAGAAAAGACAGTGAGAATGGCAAGCAAGCTTTTGTGTTTTCATAGGACCTGACTTCAGTTGTATTTATATCCATTCAGTCCTACTGACGTCAATGGATTTGCTCCTAAATTATGCCAGATGGAAATCAGGCCAGCTATTAGCACATTTGCATGCATATAATCATCACCTCTTTAAAAATACCATTATTCTAAAGCATGTCCCCACACAACATGGATCCTCAGGTTACCCAGATAACACCAGAGGAAGGGGCAATCGGTGATGGAGAATGCCAGGGGCAAATTGCAGAGTGGTAGTGTAGTGGTTTAAGCAGTTACCTGCCCCCCCACCATTTGAAATAAACCCTGGCTAGGACTCATGACACTGGAAGTTGATAAATGAAGCTTTATATTTACAGCTTAGCACAATAGGCAAGCAAATATTTACAAGATATAACAGATATTTACAGATATATACAGTGAAAAGGTAATACAGAAACACCACAGCCCTCCCAGAGACCAAAATCCCCAAGAGGGGTAACCAAACACCCCTACCACCTTTCCTCTCTCAGCCAATAGTCTAATTTCTCACTCAAATTCTCCAATTAGCTCAAACCAGCACAGATAGAAAGGGAAGGGAAAGAGGAGATCTGCAGCAACCTTCCTTTGCTGCTATCTGCACAGAGTGACAGAAGAGGAAGGGAAAGAGATCTGCAGCAATCTTCCTTTGCTGCTATCTGCACAGTTATAGAAGCGGAAGAGAAAGAGGAGATCTGCAGCAACCTTCCTTTTGCTGCTATCCGCACAGAGTGACAGAAGAGGAAGGGAAAGAGGAGATCTGCAGCAACCTTCCTTTTGCTGCTATCTGCACAGTTATAGAAGAGGAAAAGAAAGAGGAGATCTGCAGCAACCTTCCTTTGCTGCTATCTGCACAGAGTGACAGAAGAGGAAGGGAAAGAGGAGATCTGCCATTCTGCTGCTATCCGCACAGGCACAACCCCTTCAGTGCTACTGCATCCTGGGCACGAAACTGATAACCTCTGGGGCTAACCTGTGACAACTTGGTGGCTTTTCCTAGTAGTAAAGCAGTCTGTGATCTACGTTACCTCCACGATAGGTATTCTTATGTTTCATTTTTTCAGCAAAGCAGCCTGCAATGCTGCTGCTGCTTCCAAAACTTTAAAGAACCCCTTTGCAGGCCCAGGCTGGGCTATAGGTGCATAACCACTATCCATTAGTGGTTGGCTCCTTGTAAATGTTTTACAGAGTTGTTCACTTGCTTGGATGCGATCCTGCAACCGCAACTCATTCCTTCTGCTTGTGCTTGCGAACATCCAGGCAGATGTTTCAAGTTATTTGAAGGGGCTTAGAGGCTGAGGTTGTCCTTGACAGTGTCCAGGCTAATGGAAACTGACGAAGTACGTGACCTCCATGAGTGCAAACAGCTCCTCTGTCAGATCTGAAGCGAAAGAACACAGAGAAGCTAAAATTCCTCCCTTTGAGGTCTCCTTGCAGCTGTGAAGACTTAATCCTATAGCGTTAGGGAAGACTTAGAGAAGGCTAGATTGAGCCTTGCCAATAGGGAATTTTTCAACACCTTCCATCCCACTTAAGTATTGATACACCTCTCTCTGCACAACAGTATCTGCAGCTCACCAGTGAGCTGCTCCTTCCACTGTCACCGTCCCACAAGCTCTTGCAGCTCAGCTTTATCTCCCAGTCTCTTCCAGTGCTGTCTCACTCTTCTCTTCTCCCAGGCTCTGTTTGTCTTTCTGCACTTATCCATTTGGCTTACGCCCTACAGGAACAAAATCCTGGCAGAGACACATCTGATGTGTGGTTCCACGTTCCTCTTTTCTCTACCTTGTCTGTTTGGATGGTTAGAGTCTGCTCCCACCGGGACTGTTCACGCTGCAATCTCACACTGTGGCATTTCAGGTTTGGCTGGTCCCTAGGCCCTCTTACACTAACACAATAATTATTATGTTATTAACCACTAGAATCAGTGCTGCTCTCTTCCCTCATTTCAAGCTTTTGCAACAACAAAGCAAGAACCCAACAGTAAGGCAGCTCACCCTGTACAACCAGCTTTCAAAGCCTCAAGGCAGAATCATAGAATGGTTTAGGTTGGAAGGGACCTCAACTATCATCCAGTTCCAACCCCCCTGTGCCACAGGCAGGGACACCTCCCACTTCAACAGGTCCCTCAAGGCCTCATCCACCCTGACCTTCAACACCTCCAGGGAGGGAGCAGCCACAACCTCCCTGGGCAACCCATTCCAGTGTCTCACCACCCTCACTGTGAAGAACTTCCTCTTAACATCCCATTTAAATCTCCCCTCTGCCAGTTTAAACCCATTCCCCCTTGTCCTGTCATAACAAGACCTTGTAAATATTCCCTCCCCAGCCTTCCTGCAGGCCCCTTTCAGATATTGGAAGGCTACTATAAGGTCTCCTGGAAGCCTTCTCTTCTCCAGGCTGCAGAGCCCCAACTCTCTCAGCCTGTTCTCATAGCAGGCACCACATAAAAGGCTCTCTCACTAACTTGCCCAGCTGTGTAATCACCTTCCACTGTGCAAGGCTGTGCAGACTGCTCCTCTGTGCAATACCTTCACCTTCTTTCACCTCTTCCAGTTGCCTTTGCTTGCAGATTTAGGCACGGAGATTTAAACCTCCCTTTTGAAATTTTAGGACTGAGAACATTAATGAATTCTTTAACCCTATGATTCAGGGATCCAAAGAACACATCAAAAATAAATACGTCAAAGTGGAATGAACACATATGTGGGTTTAATCCTAAAGCTTTAATATACTGCCCTGCAATGAGATGAGATGAGGTCAGTGTCAACACCACAAACTGATTTTTTTTTTCACAAAAATATACAAGCTTTTCATTGCATAAATGAACCAGTAAGGTTCTATTTCCACGGCAGGCTTCTTCTCAAAGGGAACTTTTCAGAGCCATTTCCACAGACATCACTGACATTTCCAGTCTGAAGCACACAAAATCAGCAATACCCAAACAACGCACTGGCAGCCTACTCTGGCCCATGTCTGTAACTATTTTCAGCACAAGATCAACAAGTGACTCTTTGCACAGCAGCATTTTCTCAGCAGAATGCAGAAACAGTAATGAAAAAAAACCCAACAGCAGCACAGTACGTTCACACGGCTTCAGGAATCTCCACTGTGGTTAACAGTCATTAGTGTCTAATACCTAAAACCCAGCTGCTTCCTTCCAGTAGGGCTACAGGTATCCTATGAGCACCTGAAACTCAGAGAATCCAAATAACACCTGAGAATTTAAGTAAATCCATCTGTCGTGAGCAGCAGGTTTAAACCCCCACACAGAGTTTCCTTCTGAAGCACATTGACAGAAACAGCAACTCTGGCTCCAGAGCCCCTTCTGTACCCTGAATTGAACAGGTGCACTGTAAAAGCCAATACATCTGTACTGGGTTTAGGCTAGCTCAAAAAAACTCCAAAAACTCAATAAATACTCAATTCCATTTGGAAGAAAAAAAAGAGATAAACTTGAACAATAAATAGGAGGTAAGGGAGTTCTACAGAAGGTGGGGAAAAAGGGGACCAGAATACAGGGTATGGAGAATTAGAGGGATTACAGATGGTAAAGGGGAAAAGGGAGCAAAATGCACAGTAACAGAATACAACCCGTGAAATGGGAGTTGAGTCCAAATGCTAGAATGGATGATTTGATGGTGGATGAAGCAGGATGCAGGATTTTGATGCTTAAATGCAGTTAGTTAAGAGTTCAAAAGAAAAATGGTTGTTATCCCCATGTGTTGGCTGAAGAGCACGTGGTGGTCTGGCAGCAGAACAGTGAGGAGTGAGCCATGCAGGCAGGAACAGAAAGAGAGAGAAGATGTCCCCCTCTTTTATAGCAGTCCTTGGCAGGAAGTGGGAGGGGGCTAAACATGATACCTGGGGGCAGGTCAGACCACCCCCAGGGAGGAGTCAGAAGGCTCCAGGTGGGCTTGACCCTTTACAACATCCTTCCAAAGGAGGGACTGGAAATCCCTGAACTTAAACGAAACAAACCCCAAGCATTCCAGGGTATCCATCTAGATCTCTGAGATGAACCTTTACAGTCTTGCAGCTGGAGCTGGTAAGAAAAGTTCTTTCCAGTGAGGGTGGTGAGACACTGGCACAGGTTGCCCAGGGAGGTTGTGGCTGCTCCCTCCCTGGAGGTGTTCAAGGTCAGGTTGGATGAGGCCTTGAGCAACCTGTTCCAGTGGGAGGTGTCCCTGCCTATGGCAGGGGGTTGGAACTGGATGATCTTTGAGGTCCCTTCCAACCTAAACTATTCAATGATTCTATGAAGTTGCTGACCAGATGGTTCAGGTTTTGCAACAGAATGTCATCTAAGTGCCACCAACTTTTAGCAACTTCTGACTCTTCTGATCCCTATCTCAAATAAGTTTAACTTTTCTCTGTGACTCTAGTGCTACTGGCTGACTTTTTTGAGAAAAGACTAAGCTGTTAGAAGAGAAAAATACTTAATGCCACTAGTAGACCAGAAATAATAATTTAAAAAGCGATTCCATGGGATATTGCAGCAAGAACAGCTCTAGAATGGACTGCAGAGTTTCCCATGGATCTCATTGTGTGATTATTACTACAGATGAATGCTGCACCACTTCTCCATGGGAACTGTGTTACTTCTGAGGGCTGTAGTAGTGCTGAAAAATATCCCAATGTCATTCCAACAGCTTCTGCCATGAGGTCAGGTGCGATACAACAGTGTCTAACTTCTCTACCCCTGTGGTATGTCTCCAATGCCTCATGTGAATGTGAGGACACTTCACATCCACCCTCTCCAGGCCATGGTAATGCTGCATGTATGGGGAACTCCACCAGGAATGATGCAAGGATGGGGACGTTTCCCATACATCTAGAGAACTTTGCTCTTCCAGAAGATCCTGCAGTGAATTACAGAATCATAGAATGGTTTAGGTTGGAAGGGACCTAATTCCAACCCCCCATCATAGGCACTAGTTCTTCTGTGTGCAGCAGTAACTCCTTCAGCCTTATTGATCAATGTTCACTGCACAATGAGGAGGACATAAAACTGCATGGCCTGTAGAAGGCAAATTTATTCTGTCTCTGTTCCTCTGGTTGTTTAGAGCTTACGATAAAAATGGAAATGTTGCTTTCTTATGTAGTCATTGTGTAACTCTTCCTTCCTTTCCTACAATCCTTCCAGTGAGGGAAAACTGCCAGGAGAAGCATATTGTGCATGTTAGGATTTTTGTCCATCTCTCCATGGGGATGATGAGCAAAATAGTGTCTCTCCCTAGATTTACAATTGTGAACGGTGATCAAAACCTGGCCCTTTGAGGGAAGTAGTACTTCTGGAAATGATGAGAAACAGCTGCTTTTGAAACCACCGGTGCTGGCTCTTTCTGTGCTAGTTCAACAATTGGTCTTCAGAATTCTACTTGTGAGGACAGGAGAACTTTTCTGAAGTGTTGCTAAATACTTCAGGTATCTACTAATAAAAAACCCCCAAAAAACAAACAACAAAACAGCAATGTTCAAAATTTCTTGCAATGTCATGATAATCCTTAAGAGATGAGCTGGTTTGGGAGTTCCCTGCCCTCCTACTTTGAAATTATCCAGACTAGACTCAGCTGGCTGGAAGTTAAGGAATGAAGCTTTATATTTACAAGCAGATATTTACAATATATAACAGATATTTACAGATATATACAGTCAAAAGGTAATACAGAAACACCACAGCCCTCCCAGAGATCAAAATCCCTAAGAGGGGTTTCTGACCACCCTACCACCTTCCTCCCACTTCCCAATCTTATCCCACTATCTGTCTTACATGCCAGGTAAGTGAGGTAGATTGGCCAAGGGAGTTAGAAGCAAGAAACTGGTTAGTGAAGTTATGCAGATCCAGCTAAGAAGGCAGAGAGAGAGATGCAGCAGCGAGCGTGGCTCAAACAGTTCTGTCTTATCTTTTTTTGGGTTCCAAATTTTATACATTTTTCACTAAACCTGTGAGTGAAGTAGAATCATCGATGTTTTCCTTTCTCAGCCTATACCCTAATTTCTCATTGAAATCCTCCAATTAGTTCAAACCAGCACAAGAGGAAATCCCTGGCAAGGTTAAGTCTAACGTTATTCAAACAGTTGTTCCCCAAAGTAAGCTCCCTTTTGGCAGTAAAATCATTATCTTACTGTTTAAACATTCAGCCTTTCCTCTCTATTTCACAGCTCATAAAGCACCTTTATGGTGCTGAGACTTATTTATTTTTTTTTTCCTAACAGAGAGAGAAGATGATTTGTTTTTCCTGCTTTGATTAAATCCTACATCCCACAAGCAGCGAACCTCTGACACCACTCTACTGTTTTTAATTGTCTCCTTCTATTAAGATGCCAGCATTGTACATCTTCCCTGTGCAGCCTCGGTGAGATTTCACTACGTGCCTGGCATTAGCCCTGTCAGGTCTGAGGTTAATGTGTACACCGTACAACTCATTAGCCGCGCATTACCACTGGAGCCAAAAATCAACATGATTGATCCAACAATATGTTTGGGCTTGGGACCGAGACTCAAATGAGGTCTCACCAAAAGCAAAGGTCAGGATCTTGGCACAACTTCTGCTGCGCACAGAAAAAGCTTTTCTCCCAAACTATTCATCAGGGAAGGTACAAATGACAACTAATATGGGCCTCATTAAAAACGAGAAGAGGAAACCCCTTGGAGAGGACAGAGAGGCTCCCTTGCTGTGAGGTTTTTTGTTCAGTCTTTTCCTAAAGCTTTTATTTATGTTACAGTAAAGACAAGCAGGAGTTGTGGGCCTTAGGGTTTAAGAAACTCATTAGACTAATTATCATGATGCATACTATCAATTACTGTCCAGTTAAGCAGAGCAGATAGCTCCATGAGCAGAAATAAATCTTCAGAATTGAAGGATCTGGCAGAAGGGAATAAAAGGCTTTCTTTTTTATCAGCACTCTTTACAGAATCACAGAATGTCAGGGGCTGGAAGGGACCTCAAAAGCTCATCCAGTTCAACCCCCCTGCCAGAGCAGGATCACCTATACCAGAGCACACAGGAATGCATCCAGGCAGGTTTTGAATATCTCCAGAGAGGGAGACTCCACTACTCCCCTAGGCAGCCTGTTTCAGTGTTCTGTCATCCTCACAGGGAAAAAAATCCTCCTTGTGTTTAAATGGAACTTCCTATGCCTCAGCTTTCACCCACTACCCCTTGTATTGTCATCAGACATCACTGAGCAGAGCCTGGCTTCATCCTCCTGGCACTCACCCTGCACATATTTATATACATTGATGAGGTCAACTCTCAGTCTCCTCTTCTCCAAGCCCCAAGCTCCAAGCCCCAGGCCCCTCAGGCTGTCCTCATAAGATAGATGTTCCCTTCCTTTAATTATCTTTGTAACTCTGCACTGGACTCTCTCAAGCAGTTCTATGTCCCTCTTGAACTTGGGGGTCCAGAACTGGACACAGTACTCCAGATGTGGACTCACCAGGGCAGAGTAGAGGGGCAGGAGAACCTCTCTTGACCTACTAGCCACAGCCCTTCTAATACACCCCAGAATGACATTGGCCCTCCTGGCCACAAGTGCACATTACTGGCTCACGGTCAACCTCCCATCAACTAGGATTTAAAAAAATTCTTTTAGTTAAAACTCCAGTGTCAGAACATTTCCTGTCTCAAAATAACTAAAACAGACACTAGAGTGGGAGAGAGGAGAGGAACAATTCAAGAAAGTTTTAAAATCTTGGATTGGTTTCACAGAACCACAAAATCAATTAATCAGGTTGGAAAAGTCTTTCAAGATCATCAAGTCCAACTTATTATCCAGTTACCTCCAGAACTGGTGACTCCACCATCTCCCCATTCCAATGCCTATTTCAACGCCAATCACTCTTTCCGTGAAGAACTTCTTCCTAACATCCAGCTTAAACCTTACCCCAGCACAACTTGAGACTGTGTCCCCTCATTCTGTTGCTGGTTGCCTGGGAGAAGAGACCAAGCCCCATCTGGCTACAACCTCATTTCAGGTAGTTGTAGACAGCAATAAGGTCTCCCCTGGAATCTCCTCTTCTCCTGGCTGAACAACCCCAGCTCCCTCAGCCACTCCTCAATGGGCTTTGAAGTACAATTCTTAGAATAGAAGAACAGAATAAGAATAGAATAGAATAGAATAGAATAGAATAGAATAGAATAGAATAGAATAGAATAGAATAGAATAGAATAGAATAGAATAGAATAGAATAGAATAGGCCAGTTTAGAAGAGACTTCCAAGATCATCCACTCCAACCTATCAGCCAGCCCTATCCAATGGCACTAAGTGCTCCATCTAGTCCTTTCATGAACACTTCCAGGGATGCTGACTCAACCACCTCCCTGTGCAGCCCATTCCAATGCCAATCACTCTCTCTGTCAAGAACTTCCTCCTAATATCCAGCCTATACCTCCCCTGGCACAACTGGAGACTGTGTCCCCTCGTTCTCTTTCTGGTTGCCTGGGAGAAGAGACCAACCCCACCTGGCTACAACCTCCCTTTAGGTAGTTATAGACAGCAATGAGGTCACCTCCTCTCCAGGCTGCACACCCCCAATTCCCTCAGCCTCTCCTCACAGGGCTGTGCTCCAGGCCCCTCCCCAGCTTTGTCACCCTTCTTTGGACACGTTCCAGTACCTCAACATCTCTCTTGAATTGAGGGGACCAGAACTGGACACAGTACTCAAGATGTGGCCTGACCAGTGCCAAGTACAGGGGAAGGATAACCTCCCTGGTCCTGCTGGCCACACTATTCCTGATCCAGGCCAGGATGCCATTGGCTCTCCTGGCCACCTGGATTTCACTCATAATTCAATCATCTTTTCACAGTCAAGCACTGAAGCCAGTACTTCAAATACACTGTTTTACATACAGTATCATAATGTTCTTTCTCCCTCAGTAACCAAGGGTGTCGAAAATGCTATTGATACAACAATTAGAATTTGCAAGAAATACTCCCCTGCAGTCTCTGGAGTTGCTGTGTTGCAATACAGTTGTCTAATGGTACATTTTTTGTAAAGTCTGTCATGGTATTATAGGTATAATGTTGTTTTTATGGCATATGGCAATAAGGTAAAAGGCTGGCATTAATGGCCTTAGGGCCCTATTACATAAAGAGAGGCTGAGGATTAAAATTGGACTCAGTTTGTAGAGTCTGCATTCGGTAAATGTCTTGCCACACTGGAAATAATAATAGAACGTTTCCCTCTCTACGTTTTATTGGGTAATTCTACTCTCTCTCTAAAGGTCAATCACAGAATCATAGAATCACAGAATGGTCTAGGTTGGAAGAGACCTCAAAGATCAGCCAGTTCCAACCCCCTGCCACAGGCAGGGACACCTCCCACTAGATCAGGATGCTCAAGGCCTCATCCACCCCAGCCTTCAACACCTCCAGGGAGGGAGCAGCCACAACCTCCCTGGGCAACCTGTGCCAGTGTCTCATCACCCTCACTGGAAAGAATTTCCTCCTAACATCCTGTTTAAATCTCCCCTCTGCTAGTTTAAACCCATTACTCCTAGTCCTGTCATAACAAGAACTTGTGAATAGTCCCTTCCCAGCCTTCCTGTAGGCCCCCTTCAAATATGGAAGGCTACTATAAGGTCTGCTCGAAGCCTTCTCTTCTCCAGGCTGCAGAGCCCCAACTCTCTCAGCCTGTCCTCATAACATAGCTGCTCCAGCCCTTTGAGCATCTTCGTGACCCTCCTCTGGACTTGCTCCAATATCTCCAAGTCCTTCTTGCGTTGGATGCTCCGGAACTATACACAGTACAATCCCTCTCTCCAACACAGAACATAGTTTCTTCTCAAGGTATTTATAGAAAGCCTGTTTATTTTTCTCTGTTAAGAGCTGTTTGGCAAAGCAGGACAAGAAGCACATATTGCTTCAGCTTGTACCAGCAGCAACACTCCACTCTTCTACAACACACTCCAAATATTAACCAGGCTCATCGGTCCTAAAAGCATTTAAAGAAAAGAAAAAAAAAAGGAAAAGCACCTAAAGGAAATAAATGCACCTGGCTGCAAGCTGAGTGGGTGAGCAGGAAGGGGTAACACTATGCAAAAAGATGAGGAAAACCCCAAATGTTGTTTAATTTAGAAGGAGGGCATTTTTTTAGGAGGAATGCCTCTGCTTTTGCCAGCAGTTTCCTTTGGGGGGGGATCAGCTGAAGATCCAGGGTGAAGAAGAGCTACAAGGCAGAAATAAGAGGGATTTTTATGGCCTCTTCTGCTGTTTTCTAATCTATTTATTCAGGCCATTAATCAAAAAGCCGAAACAGCAGTATTATGCTTGGGGAAAAAAAAAAAAAGCCTGCCACTGACTTGGGTGAATGGAATTACTACTGAAGGTCAATGTGCCCCTAACAGGCCCCTCCATTCTCCTGAAGATGCCTTCTAACACCACTAGACAAAATCAGCAAATGAAAACCAGATAACTTAGATGAGAGAAAATGCAGTTTGACAGGAACTTAATGTTTGGAAAAGCTGGAATTTTCTAGGGCAGACAATATCTTCCTTTTGAAACTTCTTATATCTAACCAGTAAGCAGAAAAATGCAGACAAACGAGCAGCCACAGTGCAAGGGTAGCAGCTCTTGCAAAACATCATCTTTTTCACTGCCCACCCTGTTGCAGGAAAGTGTGATCAGGGTAGATCAGCTCAGGATGCAGGGATAAAGCTGAAGTGAGATCTAGGGGCTGGAGGACACGATGGGTGTCCCCAGTGCTGCTCAAGTCAGTGGAGTTGATGGAAGAGGGGAGATTTAAACTAGATGTTAGGAGGAAGTTCTTTCCAGTGAAGGTGGTGAGACACTGGCACAGGTTGCCCAGGGAAGTTGTGGATGCTTCCGCCCTGAAAGTGTTCAAGGCCAGGTTGGATGAGAACTTGAGTGGCCTGTTCTAATGGGAGGTGTCCCTGCCTGTGGTAGGGTTTTGGAACTGGATGATCTTTGAAGTCACTTCCAACCTAAACCATTCTATGGGGGAGATGCTCAGGGTTTCCTGCTGCCCACTTTGCTGGCTTTGCCGCATAGCATTGCCTTAATGCCAGCCTCCTCACCCTGAGTGGCACATACATCTCTCCACAGTGTCTCCAAATGCCCAAGCTCCACATCTTCCCCAACCAACATGCTGGTCTGCTTTCTCACATCCTCCATCCTACACTTGGGCAAGCATAGGCAGTCCCCTTTCTTACCCTGTGACTGCTGATATTCTATTTAGACTGGCAGAATGAGGCAGAAACACAACTGGGTAGAGGGAGACCAGTCGTGTGGTGATGAAGTGCTTAAAATAACAAGGAAGGGCTTTGTTCCTCACTGATGGCAGGGCTGGATATAGCTTCAGGAGGAGTCTCTGCTGCCTTATGCAACGCATATTTTACTAGAGAGGCTCTTGGTATATTTAAAGCACATTTGAAAACCAAGAAGCATCACTGTCTCCAATTCCTTTCCTCTCTTTCTTGCAATATTTGCTGTCAAAGGATGAGAGAAAAAGGCCTTTAACCTGCTTCTGAAGGAAGGGGATCAAAGCCTTTCTTCACATCATAACCTGTATCTTTCCTTCTTTTTTATTTCCACAACTGAACTTGACTGCAAGTATGTTCAAAGGAGAACTTTCAAAGACATCAAGTCACAAAAAGTGAGCTGATATAGTATGTGAGTGTGGAGAGAGTGACCCCATGGACAGATCCAACTGCAGCTGCCAAGAGAGATCTTCTATTTTGGAAATTTAGCAAGATGTAGGAAGAAATAATTTACCAAAATCTAAAATGTCCCTTGTCCAGCAAAGTCCAGCCCAGCCACACAGCAGTTCAAGTTTAGGTTATGAAGAAGAAAGAGTTAAGTGTCCATGCTGTACCAGTGGCACCGTGCAAAGCAGTCGGCATTCAGGACTATGCCAGGATGTGCTCCCACTGCCACAACCCCACCACACTGTAGGAACTGAAACAGCTCCCACACCCCAGAGAGGCAGCAAAACCGCTCCTGTTTCCTTTCAACATCCTCTCCTCCTCCTAAGCTACATCCCATCATTTCCCTTCTTGCTTGTGCTTATCATTGGGACATCTGCAGGGGTCCCTTCTGAAGCAGAGCTGCAGGCCACCACGCAGATCCCACCTCAGCTCTGCTGCCCATGTAGGCACAGCTGCCACAAGCAGGAGTCACGTCTCCAGGCTCACAGACCCTCCTGATGCAGGAAAGGGGCAGTTAAATAAAATTTCACAGTGGATAATAGTAAAAGCAGACTTCCCTCTTGTTCCTCGAGCTCATAGGAACAGCAACAGCAATACGCTGCATTTCACAGGAAAAACTTAAGTCAGTTTTCAGGACTATTAGGACAAAACCAAAGGAGAACCTGGGCAGGGTGTGATTACCGCTGTTGGGATCCAGCCAGAACTAATGGAATCCTTATGGGAGGGGTGAGGGGACATGCAGGACCCCCAGCTCAATTTCTGCAAGAATAATTTCACACCTGAAAGCTACTGCAGGCACAACAGTGCTCACTCACTTAGCTGTGCTCTGTAATTATCCGACAGAGAACATTTTCTTCCCTACAACAGCCCAGCTGCGCTGCACAAGGATAGACCTTCAAGCTCAGGCTTTTCCCTGCCTCCCATTTACCATCATATCCCTGTAATTTTTTGATGGTTTACTTAAACTTGCTCTTCTTTCCAATCCCCCTTGCACTGAGCACTCCTGCCCGACTGAAGATTTGTCATTTGCTTGGCTCTCACTGACGTTGGAAGAAACAGCAGATGTGTTACAGATAGACACTGGCAAAGTCTCGAATAAAACACTCCGGTGAATGAAATGGCTCTTTTCAGCCAGAGTCTTCCTTAATATATCCATTTACTGAATGCCACCCAAACCAACAAGAGGATGATGTTACTGCTGATAAAGGGACCCTGCTGAAGCTGGGAGAGGAAATTACTCTCCATGCTATTTCAGGTTTACGTCTTTCCTAGGAACAGTCTGATTGTTATCCCGGATAATGAAGACTGCTAATGTAATTAAGTGCTCTGTTGTGGTGTTTCACCACAGCAAACAAATAAGTTCCAGAATGAATAAGATGCGAGGTTATGTGACACGGGGCAAAAGCAGCATTCCTCGTTTGGCTGCTGAGTGCTCCGCAGCAAGAAAATTAGCTAGGATTTCAAAAGCACGATTTCCAATTTAGGTCACTGAAGATTTTTTTTTTTGTTTTTTTTTTTTTCCAGTTTGAGGTACGTGCAACCTCCAAAAGGTCAGGGCAAATGTTAAGATTATGACCAGCTCTATTTCATCAGCATGAGAAAGTGGGTCCTTCCTTTCCTCAGCCTTGACAGGCTGTGTGCTGGGCTGCAGCAAGAGCAGTGTGGGCAGCAGGGCAAGGGAGGGGATTCTGCCCCTTTGCTCTGCTCTCGTCAGACCCCACCTGCAGTACTGTGTGCAGTTCTGGAGCCCCCAGCACAAGAAGGACATGGAAAGGTTGGAGCAAGTGCAGAGGAGGCCACGAAGATGCTCAGAGGGATGGAGCAGCTCTGCTATGAGGACAGGCTATGAGAGTTGGGGCTTTTCAGCCTGGAGAAGAGAAGGCTTCAAGGAGACCTTATAGCAACCTTCCAGTATCTGAAGGGGGCCTACAGGAAGGCTGGGGAGGGACTGTTCACAAGGTCTTGTAATGACAGGACGAGGGGGAATGGGTTCAAACTGGTGGAGGGGAGATTTGAACGGGATGTTAGGAGCAAGTTCTTCACAGTGAGGGTGGTGAGACACTGGCACAGGTTGCCCAGGGAGGTTGTGGCTGCTCCCTAGCTGGAGGTGTCAAGGCCAGGCTGGATGAGGTCTTGAGCATCCTGATCTAGTGGGAGGTGTCCCTGCCTATGGCACAGGGGGGTTGGAACTGGATGATCTCTGAGGTGTCTTCCAACCTAAACCATTCTATGATTCTATGATTCTCTAACTACTCAGAACAAGAGGCCAGCATCACATTGCCTGGCTCTTTTCCCTAGGCATCACCAGTGGGCAGAATTTCCAAAAAGGCCCAGATAAGCAGTAAAGAAAACAGGCTGAAAGAAAAGAACAACATAAAACCCTGCAGAGACTAGAAGCTGCAAAGCAGGCTACACTAGAGCAATGTGACTTACTTGCAAAGAAGTAAGGCATTTGGTTAATATTTTTTTTAGCCCGTTTCTAGCAGTTTATTTATCTGTTTAAGCCACGTGCTGCTCTGTGCTGGGGGTTAAGAGACAGTACAACCCAAAACTTGCTGCAGTTTCAGCCTAGACACGCACAGGTACTTTCCAGGGCCACAACAAAGACCTGGGGATTAGTACAACCTGGATTATACTCCTGAACATCCCAATGGTTTAAGTCTGTGCAGCCTGACAAGGCAGCTAGCCCTGAAGAAGAATTATACATGGCTTAAGGAGGCAGCTTTGTTTCCCAATCCCTTCCCCCTTGTCACAGGCTCTCTCACTACTTCTCCTGCACTGGGCTTTGCATTTGTCATTAAACCTGCAGAAAGCTAACGCTTTCACTGAAAGTAATGAGTTTTCTACCAGTGTGACTACCTGATCTGGTTCAGAGTCAGAGAAGCCCTCACTGCAAGGGAAGAGCTGGAAGAGCTTAGGGGGATGGTGGCAGCCCCAGCCACAGACACGGTCGTGCCAGGGTGCTGTAAATGCTGCCTGGCAGCTGCTGTGCTTCACAGAAAGGTGGTTAGAACTCACATATTCATAATGCTAAATAAAAGCAAAATGCTTTAATTACACAATGGGCTGGTGGTGTTCTTGTGGGAAGACATTTTAAGCTGGAAACTCCATAACATTTTAAGACTGAAGCTTCTCTCCTGTTCTTTGAAAATCCATTTGTCTGTGATGAGAATAATAATAACAATGTTGTTCTGTTGCTGTCTAGCTGCTTTGCTAATCAGTGAACATACTTCCAAAGGAAATGGTAAAACAGAAATGTTTTCATTTCATACTGTGGGAAAAAAAAAACAGCCTCAAATGCACTCTCGCATCGTTTGCCTAAATCTTATTTAGACAGCCTGCACAGCTCACAATCTTGCTGTTATCACTCCCCTCCTATGAATAAGAGTGAGAGCAGGAAGATAAATGTAATGCTGCAATGCACAGGTTGATACCAAAGAAGATCACTCTGCTGTGACACATCTTGCACTCCAGCTCTAACACAATGATACTGATATCTAAAGTGTGGAGGGACTGAACAGCCTGTAATATATTAAAGCACTTTTCATTTTGGAGATACTGTCAGGAGCTGAAAAACAACTCTAATTCACCATGTCACTTTTGTTACTTTCCCTTCAACACTGCTTGTTTTCTACCCTCTGATCCCCACACTGGGTTTGTGGGAGAAGCAATCCACTTGCCATGCACAAGCAGAGTAACACAAGCAGGAATCAAACACTGAGGCAAAAGATCTGGTGAGAAAAATCCAGAGAGGGACTTATTCTGAAGCTTCAAATATTATAAAAGACAACCTAGAGCAACTCCTACTTTTAAGTTTCTTCAAGGAGCTTTGAAATCATTTCAAGAAGACATCTGACATCCCAAAAGGAGAACAGTCTCTGGCTGCAGAAGCACTCACCTTCCCTCTGAGCCTACATTTGAAGTGTCACTGGCACAGCAAGGATAGGGAACGATGAAGACCTTGGGGGTTTTTATTTAGGGTTTGTGGTGTTTTTTGACCTGACTCAGCTACAAGCTTATCACCTGGCTACAGTTTCAGCTTGCCTCCAAGCCAGTCATGCTTATGGTCATAGAATCATAGAATCAGTCAGGGTTGGAAGGGACCACAAGGATCACCTAGTTCCAACACCCCTGCCATGGCCAGAGACACCCTACCCTAGATTAGGCTGGACACAGCCTCATCCAGCTTGGCCTTAAACACCTCCAGGTATGATCACCTGATGAACCAGCAAGAGCTACCTTTGCAAAACCACTTCTGCCAGAACACCTCTTTATGTTTGCATTAAAGAGGCAAAAACATAGATAAAGCTTTTGCCAATGACTTCTTGATTTGTTGGAACAGACTTTACAAAATTATAAGATAAAACTACCATTTCCTTAATGTTTTAGCTCCCCAGCACAAGAGCTAAATTTCCTCCTCATGAAGGAACTCAATGCTTGGTTTAAAAGCATGAGGAGAAAAGCAGCAATGTTTCAGCAACTCTGTAAGCCACAGGATGTGCAGAACTATGAAAAAGTAAGAGAAAAGTGGGTTGGAAAAGACATTTTTTATAAGGACTGAAAAGATTCCTGGAAAGAAGAGGTCAAATTAACACTCAGATGGAAAAGCTCCTCCCTTAGGATAATACTACTAGCTTCTTCTTTATCTTTGGTCACTGAAAGTATCCTTACAGGGAGCATTAAAAAACCCAGGAAGACTTACAAAGATGAAAACTCGCAAGTATCTGTTCCTTCCCATTTAGCACAGGGAATCCCACAGGCCTTGCTTAAGTGAAAAGACAAATAGGAGAAAGAAAATGTGATGGAGGAGAACACACCCTTCATTACAAACCAGTACTTGACATTTTATCTTAGTTACAGAAAAGTTTTAGGACATGAGTCACTAATGCAACTCCCTAACCCTTGACTGGCTTCAGAAACCCTTCCCATACAGTCAAGGTCAGGGCAAGGTTAGTGCCTTAATAAAAGAGGGAATGTGGCATCTCTAACGATTGCCTCTGGCTGTTTTTTCTCCTTACCTGTAATAATGCCAGGGTAATTGTTTGCTTGCTTAAAGTAACACACAGAGCTGTGCTTCACTTGCAGATAGACCCTTCTCTGCCCACCATGGGGTGCAGCCAAGTACCTGATGGTGAGATGGATGTTGCATGCTTTTAAGACCATAAATTGAGGGCTGTCTTCACAAGGAAGTTTGGTACAGGTGGAAGAATCCTGTTAGCATCCAATCACTTTAGTACCTTAGATAACCTGCTGTTTATTTTAATATTACCCACACGAGGGAGGCTCCACTAATGAATCTATTTTTGTAGTACCACAAAGGCTGAAGTTTAGAGCTAAGTTTAGAGCACAGACACATAAAAAAAATGTCAAACCAGGAAACAGCTTAATGAAAGCAGACAGTAATCACAGCAAATTACAGTGAAATATCTATGGGATTACATTTTGCATTCCCTAAATAAGCAGAGGGATTCATCTCACTTAGTGTCTTTGCATTTTGCTGAGAATGAACTGTGAGGATATGCTATGTAAGTAATGTGATACCATGCTATAAAAGCTGTCTTTAAAGTTACATGCCAAAATGTTTTTCAAAATGGAGCTCAAACACTACAGCACATGGAAAAATAGCAAGACATGCCACAAAATCTAATGGGAAGATTAGGGAGAAGGGAAGGGAAGGGAAGGGAAGGGAAGGGAAGGG
>VWZI01002626.1:227066-237380 GCA_013396835.1 Psilopogon haemacephalus
AAAGTGGAAAGGTGTGTCAAATCAGGAGCAGCACTCAAGATTTTCTGCACTCTACCTCCCATTTGAATACTTCTTTTAAAGACAAAAATAATTTGGATAGCACAGCAGCACTGTGCTGGTTTGGAACAATGTTAATGCACTGCCTGGATTGTGCAAGCTCCTTCCAAAGGCTGTCACCTTGCACCTCATTGCTGTGCATCGTGTGGGACACTAAGTGCTGAACAAGGACAAGGAACACTCAGAAGAATGTGCTGCTTTTTCAGTTGCAAGGGAGCAGCAAAGTTGGGTAATTTCTTTTAAAGCTGGAATTGTAGCAGCCTTTGTTATAAAAATACACTGTCTAGAGCTTCCAAATGGCAACTTACTTCCCTCCAATCTGGTAAATTCTTTCTTGAAGCAGGTGGATTAACATACACACAGGTATTTTGCTACTCAAGCCTTCATCAAAGTGTACTTCCCTTGATGGTGGCTATTTACATGTTTGAGCAAGAGCTCCATCCCCTAAAAATGCTGAACATTTTGACAGCTCTTAACAATTATGTTTAACAGATTCTAAATTAAATATATTAGGAGAAAGTTCTTCATAGAAAGAGTGATTTGATATTGGAATGGGCTGCTCAGGGAGGTGGTCGAGTCATTGTCCCTGGAGGTGTTCAAGAAAAGACTGGATGGGGCACTTAGTGCCATGCTCTACTTGATTGGATAGGGCTGGGTGATAGGTTGGACTGGATGACCTTTAAGGTCTCTGCACAAGCCCTATGAGGACAGACTGAGGGAGATGGGAGTTGTTTAGGCTGGAGAGGAGGACCTCATTGCTGTCTACAACTACCCAAAGGGAGTTGGAAGCCAGGTGGGGGTTAGTCTCTTCTCCCAGGCAACCAGCAACAGAACGAGGGGACAGAGTCTCAGGTTGTGCCAGGGGAGGTATAGGATGGAAACTAGGAAGTTCTTCCCAGAGACAGTGATTTGCCATTGGAATGGGCTGCCCAGGGAGGTGGTGGAGTCACTGTCCCTGGAGGTGTTCAACAAAAGACTGGATGGAGCACTTAGTGTCATTGGATAGGGCTGGGTGATAGGTTGGACTGGATGATCTCGGAGGTGTCTTCCAACCTGGCTTGTTCTATTCTATTCTACTCTATTCTATTCTGTCCTGTCCTGTCCTGTCCTATCCTATCCTATCCTATCCTATCCTATCCTATCCTATCCTATCCTATCCTATCCTATCCTATCCTATCCTATCCTATCCTATCCTATCCTATCCTATCCTATCCTATCCTATCCTATCCTATCCTGTCCTGTCCTTCCAACCTGGTTGATTCTATGATCCTATATTCTGACATCTATATTCTATTGCAATAGCAATCTATATATTCCAGTGTACATATGGAAACACACATACTGCACTATGCTTGCAAAAATATTCTTATCAACCCTCAGTGACTTCTAATGTGGCTATTTTAGGGACTCTTTCTCAGCCATCCAAGTTGGTGGTGATGCACTAACACGAAAATCTACCATGATACACTGCAGAAAATCTACCATGTCCCCTGAACAGAGTGACAGTAAGATCGGGCAACATGTCTCGTGCTTCTCAAAAGTGAGTTTGCAACAGCCCTGAAACTGAACCCTTTTATCCACAACACTGCTCCACCCCAAGATTACATCAGTGAGCATTGCTCCTGTGCAAGCTGCTATGTAGGGCACCTTTTTTATTCCTACCTTAAGAACAAAAGTCAAAACCTTCAACTGCCTGAACTCAGCTACTGCTTATTGCTATAAGGTCTGGGCACTAAACCCAGACTGCAGATTTCCACCACAGATCCAGGACTCCTGTCTCTGCAGGCAGCTGGGATGGAGAAGAAATTTAGTATTTTCCCAGAAACTCACAGGCTCTGACTTCACTCAGACACTGGAATCACCATGTCGCTATAAACTCTTCCCTGTCCTGTGCTTTGGTCTGTGCTGCTTTGATTTGGATGATGATTTTTGTGTAACAGCTGACCGATGGCATTTCCATATTTTCTGAAAAGCGACCTTAGGAAACTCCAACACTAAAGCACTTAAACATTTCCAGCAGCCCCATCCATTGTGGCTTCGATTTTGTTCCTTGCCTAAACTGACCACCGCTTTACTGACTTCAGTTTATCTGCAGCCCAGCGATAAAGTTCCCTTAATTCCCCACTGAACTGAAATATTTAGGGCAATGCCACAGCTGTGTTTATTCTCACACTCCACCACAGTTATGTAAATACTGCATATGGAGCCCTTTCTGATAAAGCCCATACCAACCCAGAGGAATTATATGTTAGCTCTAGATGGCTGCCAAGATGCACGGCATCTCTCCAGCCTGGCAATGCATATGAATGATATCACATTTTCTCAGAGATCATTTGGAGAGCCTTATAATAAAAGAGTCATTTTCTCTCTCCTTCTCAAAGAGTCCTCCTGAGCTGAGGAGCGCTTTCAGCATCGCCTTCTCCACCCACGGAACACAGGCACAGTCAGACCCAGTGACTCTGCCTGCTGTAACCTCGCACGCAAGAGGCCAAAACTCACTCCCTCACTTCATCATGCAGAGGTTTTGTTGTTTTTTTTTCCCTTCAGTGACGACCACAAGTTGAAAGCAAATGCTTGATAGACCATACAAACTCCTCTACAGAACATACAAACTCCTCTTTCTGTAGGAGTGTTCATTATCTAAGAAATAACAAATGCATTAAAAGGATTTCTCCCACCAGCACTGGCTCAGGACCAAATCCAGCGCTGATTTATACTTTACGCCTCTTCCCGGGTAAGACTATGCACGCAGTGACTGGTTAAAGTGGGGAGTAAATCCCTTGAAGTTAATGATAAGACGAAGCCAGAGTTACTCCAGTCCATCACACTACTCTGACTTTGCACCAGCACAGCCAGGAACAAAACATTCTGCCGCTGACTCTGCAAACTTAAAAAGAGATGGAGAGCCTGACTGCTCAGCTCCACTTCCTCTGTACATGAGACCACAGGAAGTAATTCTGTTGACTTCGAATCATAGAATCATAGGAACAGTCAGGCTTGGAAGGGACCACGCTGCCATGCCCAGGGACACCTTACCCTAGATCAGGCTGCCCACAGCCTCAGCCAGCCTGGCTGCAAACACCTCCAGGGATGTGGCCCCAACCAACCCCCATGGGCAACCCGTTCCAAGGTCTCACCACCCTCATGGTGAAGAACTTCCTCCTCACATCCAGTCTGAATCTCTCCACCTCCAGCTTTGCTCCATTCCCCCTAGTCCTCTCACTACCTGATAGCCTAAAAAGTCCCTCCCCAGCTTTTCTGTAGGCCCCCTCCAGATACTGGAAGGCCACAAGAAGGTCACCTGGGAGCCTCCTCTTCTCCAAACTGAACAGCCTCAACTCTTTCAGTCTGTCCTCATAGCAGAGGTGCTGCAGCCCTTTGATCACCCACATGGCCCTTCTCTGGACACACTCCAGCATGTCCACATCCCTCTTGTAATAGAGGTTCCAGAACTGGATGCAGTACTCCAGGTGGGGTCTCACAAGGGCAGAGCAGAGAGGAAGAATCACCTCCCTCGACCTGCTGGCCACACTTCTCCTGATGCAGCCCAGGCTCTGCTTGGCTTCCTGGGCTGCAAGTGCACACTGCTGCCTCATGTTGAGCTTCTCATCCACCAGCACCCCCCAAGTCCCTCTCCTCAAGGCTGCTCTTCAGCCAGTCACTGCCCAGCCTGTATTTGTGCTTGGGATTGCCTCAACCTTGCAGGACCTTGTACTTAGGCTCGTTGAACCTACTGAGGTTGGCTTGTGCTCACCTCTCCAGCCTGTCCAGGTTCCTCTGGAGGGCATCCCTGCCCTCCAGAGTGATTTCCAAGTGTACAAATGCTGGAGCCTTTCCATTGTGAGGAGGGATTTAGAGGACCACAATCACAGATGAAATTTCTGTTGGCTTTGTCACAAATTAAGCAAAAAAAAAAAGGATGTTAGTACTATTTTTTTCAATTCTACATGTGGCATCAGATGATGAACCAGAAATAATAAACCAGAAATAAAGCATTAAAACTGAGCAATGGAAACTTTGGGTTTAGTCTGGAAGGGAAAACATTGCAAACTGAGACTGCTGGGGCTTGCAACAAACTGCCCAGCATACACTGAAGAAGCAGCTTCACTTGATACACCTAAATGGAGGTGAAAGCAATTTTACCAAGCAAGTGCTATTCAGTAATCAAGTGGAATTGTTCTCTGTGGAAGTCTCTCCTTGTCCTCACTCTCACATGGGCACCCACTGCCAGTACCTTGCTAACTTCCAAATTACAGAGGTAAAAACCAATGTAAATTCCTGTTTCTGGAGAGCTGGGCAAGACTGGTGTCCAGAGGGTGTAAGTATCACTAATGAGCTGTTAAAGCTGATTTTTTTTTTTTACTTGCCACCAGCTGGGCTTTAATAAAAGAGCTATCAGTGGAATCATAGAATCACAGAATGGTTTAGGTTGGAAGAGACCTCAAAGATCATCCAGTTCCAACCCCCACATGCCACATGCAAATAAGGAAAGGCTTTAGTTCTGGACTTGCCCACACCACTGTGTGCTGAGACCAGCCAGTCTGCAGAGTACATCACATGCTAGATTCTCTACCCACAGTAACTAAAAGTCACCTAAGAGTTTTTAAGTGTCTGTGGATGTTAAGAAGCAAAAACTTTGCCTATATTGCCCAGAAGGCCTCTTTTTTTTTTTTTTTTTTCCCCTTGAATTTTTCTTTTCTATTCTGGTTGTAACAGTGCTGGGCATTTGTTACAGAGCAATACAGCCCAGCCTTGTTCACAGTGGATTCAGCACCAGCAAAAGTGCTGCTTCAAGGAGTAGTGCAGGCAGTTACCTGATTAAAAACCAGAAAGAATTATTTCAGAGGCACCGCAGGAATTTGATCTAACCTTTAAAAGTTACTGCCTGAAACTCTGAGACCAGAAGAAGACACTGTAATTGGTGTGATCAATACACTACTCACCATGGCTCCCTGAGGCAACTCTTTCACGGCCAGAGGGAAAGCATATAATGCTAGGATTAAAAAAAAATTTTGGTTTGGCCACAAAAGCTGCACTTCTAACAAAGACAAAACAAACCTCAAACACCTTCTGCAGCAAAATAAAACTTCTGCAGCTGGAGCTGTCTCTGTGCCAAGCACAGGGTACCTGACTAACTGGTAATAGTGGTAAATGACCTCTTCATATGAAGATGATGGAGGACAGTCTCATGCTGCTGCTCAAGGGTGACCTCATTGCTGTCTACAACTACTTGGAGGGAGGTTGTAGCCTTGTGGGGGTTGGTCTCTTCTCCCAGGCAACCAGCAACAGAACGAGGGGACACAGTCTCAAGTTGTGCCAGGGGAGGTATAGGCTGGATGTTAGGAGGAAGTCCTTCACAGAGAGAGTCATTGGCACTGGAACGGGCTGCCCAGGGAGGTGGTGGAGTCACCATTCCTGGAGGTGTTCAAGAAAAAAGTGGATGGAGCACTTAGTGCCATGGTCTAGTTGACTGGATAGGGCTGGGTGATAGGTTGGACTGGATGATCTTGGAGCTCTCTTCCAACCTGGTTGTGTCTATGATTTTACAAGTAAGACATCACGGGCTTGGATGTTTTCTGAGAAGGAACACCAGTGTAGCTGGTAGGCAATGCTGTAGTAGGATCCAAGGGAAAGAATGGGATGGGATCTGTAAGCATGGACAAAAACTTAGAGGGCAATGGGGCAAATGAGCAGCACTGCTGACAGATCACCTCTGTTTTGCAGATGAGTTGCCACAGAATAGTGTCACTGGAAGCAACAAGAGATTCACTTCATCTAGCAGGATGTATCTCAACATCTTGCTATTTTATACACCTACTTTTTAGCTTCTACGACCAAGAAATTCCAGGGATCACTGCTTAGTTGCCAAGTGAAGAAAAGCAGAATCTTGACTGTTCAGCAATCACAATGACAAAACCACAAATTCCCTCTAAATCAATTGCTGGCCTCTGAGCACTGGGGAAAGAACACCACCTGGGAGCCAGGATCCCAGAGACACTTCTGCACTCTTCAGGGACAGCAGGCATGGGTGACCTCCCAGTACTTTTGCTTTTGGCAGTAAACTCATCTTCCCATTGAATAGACTCAAAGATCAGTGGAAAAGCTGTCAGTTAAGTGATGAGGAGAGGTAACAACTTCAGTGTAACTCTGAACCCTTTCACAGGAAATCTGGAGTTTCCATCAGCACAAATGCATGTGAAAGCTAGAAGCGGCCACAGGGTATTAAAATAGCAATGTCTGCATGCACAACTTAGGCACTAAACTCCAGTCTCAGCACTTAACCAATACTGAGCTGGGGCACCTGCCCTGGCAGCACATGGCCAGAAGCTCACACCATGGCTGCAATTTGCAATGTGCTGCCATACAAATGACTAGACAAGGCAGAGGAGTGCACCAACTCAAAATCCTGCTCCTTGATTAACAGCAGGTCAGGCCAGATCAGAGCTCTAACACTGAAATCCAATTTGCAAACGCTGATTAGCAGGTGAAAGCCCAGCACTGAGCACAGGACAATATCCAGGCAGGAAAAAGGGTCTGAAGGTTGTCACTGGCTGCAAGCCATAACACAGAGACCATGGGGACAACGAGCACGGCAGGATACTGCAACCATCAGCTTTGTTTGGCAGATCTCCGGGGTGTTAAAAACACTCTCCAACATTATTTAACAGCTGCTTGGATGTCAACACTTAGGTACCTTTACACTCAGGCACACATAAGACATGATTAACTGTTTGTCCTCCTCTGTCTTGTCCTGCAGCACTCACACTGCTCTTCCTTTCCCTTTAATCTGAGACACATTCCTTGAAGCACTTTTCTTTCTCCATTTCTCTTTTCTTCAGTGCTTTGATGCTTGTTTTTTTACCTTTTCTTTTTCACTAAAATATTCACCAAGTAACTTTTTGCTCCCTTGGTTCACTGCTCCTTTTGGTTGGCTTCTTTCTCCATCACCTTTTCCTAATCTGTTCTCTTCATTTCCCTCCATGCATTTCTCAAGGCAGTTTCTTCTTCTCCCACCCTTGATTAATTTCCAGTTCCTTTGTTCTTATTTCAATTCCTCAGCTCAATCCTCTGCAGCTGGATCTGGTTGGAAAAATAGAAGTCCTCTGACTTTTTAAAAACTCCCACTAGCATGTCTTCTTTTGCTCTATTAATTATTTACCTATCTTCATAGGAAATTAAGACTTTGGTTTAAAAAAAAACAAAACAAAACAAATTAATCAAAACTCCACCTGAAAGCATTCTCCCAGCCTCCGTTACCGCTACCTCCACATTGCACACATCCTTCCTTGCCACCCACTCACGGTGACACATTTTATTCCTGTCAGGTCCTGTTCACACACAGGCACACACACAAAGTTCTTACACTCACATATCTGCATGCAGGCACACACCCCTTTTATTTTCTTTTGAGTAACATGTGCTGGAACTTTGCCCATTCCGATTCAATTTGTGCTGGAGATGGGAAGGACATCAGGAGCTCTCCTGTCCAGCTGAGAAGGATAAGGAGAAACCCCCAGGTCCTTATGCCAGGAGAAAAAGATGTGACTTGTTTTTCAAGAAAATGAGACATGTCTAACCCCAGATTCACCAGCACCCACACAGACTGAAGGTCAGTCACAACATCCCATAGCTACCCAGTTCTATGTTTGGATCTCCACAGGAAAAGTCAGGGGTTTCCATGGTGTTCCCAGATCCCAGCACATTTCCCCAGCAATTCACTTCTCAAACTATTGCCTAGAGACTACAACAGCAGGCCCTTAGGACATTTGAAAGCCATTTTAACATCATTTAATGGAACAAAAATTAAACCTCAAGTAAAAAAAGTAAATGAACAACCAAAGTTCAACCTAGCTTGTTGATGTGCTTGTGTAAATGAATACCCTTGAGATTGCTCTGCAGAAAATGGCCTTTGGGTTGTTTGGTGGTGATTTTTTTTTTTTTTTTCCCTTCCCTTCCAAAAAGCTTAGCAACTAATTTGACTCAAAAAGAGACTGAAACAGCTCCTCTTTACAGATCTCAGTGGCCTGAAACTGAGAAACTGAGGCTAAGACACAAGCTCATATGACCCAAGGAAAAAAATCAATGACCTGTTTGGCTGGTAGGGGGTTTCACAAATGATGGAAAATAACTACTCATGATGAAAAAACAAACAAACAAACAAAAAAAAAATGCCCTTTCTGCCTAGAGGCTACAGAGGTCCAGCTGCTGCAGGGTTGGAAAACTGCCCCTCATCAAGGCAAAGAACTGCAGCTTCCAAAATGCAGCCGTTGCAGAGTTGCCCCAAACCCAGATGACAGCAGACTGTCAGACAGCCCATGCTGAATCAATTATTAATGCCAGCAATTAATGATTTGCCCCAAAATTCTGTTGTAGGAGAAGAAAGGCGATCTTAGAGGTCTCCCATCTGGCAATCCTAGTCCTGAATTCACTGACCCTGGCTACTGAAGAGGGTCCCACAGCCATGCAACTCTTAGAGAAGACATATTAATGTATCAAGGAGGAGGAGGAAACCTTTGCCATCACCTAGCCATTCATCCATCCCCCACTCCTCACCTTCCAGCCCCAACTTCCTGTCTCTCCTAGTTTCAAGGCATTGAAGATGTCTGCAAATACCCTTTTAGCCAAATCACCTTTCTGTCAGCTTGGAAAGAGAGCAGTAGATAAATCTCAAGTGCTGCCTACTTGTTCATCCCTGCCAATAAAGCACAGATCAGCAGTTACAGCACTACAAACAAACAAAAACATGTCAAGGAACGTCCAGCTTTACACAAAAGGAGGATCTGTATCTGTAGCAGTGGAAGATCTGCTGAGCTAAGGTGAAAAAAAACATGTTCACCTTGATCTTAAATTCATGATCTTTTGTGGGCAAGGATGTGATGAGCTTCACAGTGGTAGATCCTCTTTAGTAGACCACGAATGCAAAGATGGCTTAGCACAACAGTGTGGTTGAAGGAGGAGGGGAGAATCAACCAGAGCTTCACCCTAATTATTACCATTTTTGTTCTTTCCTGGATTTGAATTACATCCTTTCAAGTCGCTTCACTTCATGTTGGATTGTTCATCTCTTTCCTAGTTTAACAGCAATCTGAAGAGCTAATAAACACAGCCCACCAGAAGAAAAAGAACAGTAAGAAAAATTCTTGATACAAATCAGGACTTTGACTCCAGCAGCCTCAATGACTTCTTCAAAGGACTTATTGATATTCAAGTAGTAAAACATGTCTGTACCAATAATGGTAATTAAAGTGCTGTAAGCCTTTCATCCAAGGATCTTGAGCTGTAGCTCACAACAACATGTTGAATTAAGTACAGGCTTTCCACTTCACAGGCATTTTGTCTATAGCCAGAGAGCAGCTCAATAACAGCACAAGCAGCTAGGAACAAATTCCTTGGGGAGGCACAGAGAATGATTTTTTTTTTTTTAATACTAGTAATGCACCCATTATAGTATTTTTACCTTTGCTCTATCCTTTATGCCTCTATAAGTCCTTTCTCCTTATGTCCACACATGATTAACGGAAAAAAGATCCAAATCAGAAGTTAATCAGCAATCCACCTCCTCTGGAAACCTCACAGAACCACTGATGTCCACCCACAGCTGCCACACTTCCAGCACGCTGAAGCAGTGCCAGCATAGTGAGATCCACAACCTCTTTAGTCCCAGGTCGAGTTCAACCTTCATCCAGCAGTTCACCTCATGTGTGCTTCTACCTGGATCTAAGAAAGGCCTTTGACTCTGTCCCACATGACATCCTGGTCACCAAGCTGAAAAAACATGGACTTGATGGGTGGACAACTCACTGGATAAGGAATTGGCTGGATGGTAGCACACAGAGAGTGGTGATCAATGGCACAATGTCCACCTGGAAACCAGTTCCAAGTGGCATCCCTCAGGGGTCAGTGCTGGCACCAGTGCTGTGCAACATCGTTGTCAGTGACATGGACAGAGGAATCAGTGCACCCTCAGCAAGTTTGCAGATGACACCAAGCTGTGTGGCACAGATGACTTGCTGGAGGGCAGGGATCCATCCAGAGGGACCTGGACAGGCTGGAGAGGTGTGCCCAGGCCAACATCAGGAAATTCAACAAGGCCAAGTGTAAGGTCCTGCACCTGGGTCGGTGCAATCCCAAGCACAAGTCCAGGCTGGGTGGTGAGTGGCTGAGAGCAGCTCTGAGGAAAAGGACCTGGGGGTGTGGGGTGATGAAAAGCTCAACATGAGGCTGCAGTGTGAGTGCAGCCCAGACAGCAACTGTGTG
>VWZI01002627.1:0-30024 GCA_013396835.1 Psilopogon haemacephalus
CCCCAGGATGCTTCAGGGCAGCAGGTTGAGAACCATCACTAAACCTCCATTGCTGCCACACTGATCTGTCCTCCCACACCTTACCACATGGAGGTCTGATTACATTGTCCCCTTCCCCCTTCATAACCCATTTAACTCGTTGTGGAGGTCCTTTCCAACCTCTAAAGTTCTGTGATTTTGTGATTCTGTGATCTGCTCAGAAGTCATTTTAACTGTGGAGATTTGCATAACTGGAGTCAAATCCCTGTTATTCAAGACAAAATTTGGCTATGTACGATCTATTACTATGCAATAGCTTCTACAGCTATTCCATGTGAAGTGCTTTGAATAGCTTATTTCTAGTTGAGGGTTCTGTGTACTGGCTGCTGTGCCATGGCCCAATCAGTCCCCAGGAATATGACAAGATGGAGGTAAAACTGATTGTTTTAACTGACATTTCACAGAAGACTGACTTCATTGGCATCAACAGAAGGAAAAAAAAATTGCAGCAGCATTTACAAATGTTTAGGGAATATCACTATGATATTATACAATCATTTTGGTTGGAAAAGGTCTTTGCAATCATCAAGTCCAACCATTCTCTATGTCTACCAAGTCTGGTGCTAAACCACATCCCTCAGCACCACATCCCTCAGCACCACATCTCTGTGTCTTTTAAACACCTCCAGGGATGGGGATTTAATCATGTCCTTGAGCAGCCTGTTCAAGTGTTTAAATAACCTATTCAGTGAAGTATTTTCTTCTAATCTCCAACCCGTTGTGCAATTTTCTCTCTGTTTCTGGTTCCTAGGGGGAAAAAACCAATGCCTCCCTGGCTACAACCTTCATTCAGGGTGTTGAGTGACAGCAATGTTTTTCAATTCATGGTAATCAAAAGTTACTTAATTTTGAACTAAGAGATCTTAAGTGCAATGGCACAGTTTAAAATTGACATAAATTTATTAAAATCTACACATAAATTGCCAAAATATTCTTAAATCTGCTTTATTGTCATTACAGCTCCATTGGGTTTAAGTGGCCTGAAGAGGGAGATTTGTTTGTTTCAGGTTTTTGTTTTCAGTTGGTTGCCCCTTTTTTTTTTTTTTTTTTTTTTTTGCAAGTGGACATCAGAATGGAAAGAAAAATTAAGGCCCAGAGGAAAAAAAAACCCAAAAGATTAAATGCCTTAAAATTATCTATTTGGCAAGCAGATAAAAACTCTCATTTCTTTTGCCTGCATGAAGGCAAGAAAAAATGTAGCTGAGGAAAAAGCTGAACTCACCAATTTGTTCCAACAAAATGTTATCAGAGTCTGTCACATTTCAATTACCTGTGTAATCAAATCATAAATGAAAATCACACAGCATTCAAAATACCTCTAATGTTCCAAGTCAAAATATATTCTTTAGAGAGAGAGGTAACCCACATCGTTATGCTTCAAATTGATTACCACAAACTGCACCTATAATTAGATATAACTAATGCAATTTAAGGAAGAGAAAACTAATATTTGAAACTAAAGACTGTAAGTAATCTTGTTGCCTTCCAATCAGTTGCCAAGGAGAAAATGTACTGTCTTGCTAATTTATTATTATTAGAAACTTCTACTCTAAGGACATGACTATGGTTTTAATGTAATATTCCCAGCTGGATTCCAAAATCACAAACTTGCTGGATCTTTACTGAATCAAAAGTCCAGAACTCCTGCACTATTATTATGAAAGGATGACCCAGAAGAGGCAAAGTAAGAACAAGCTGAAGCATAGCTAACCAATATTATCTAATTATTTTAGGAGCTTGAACACTTGATTCTTAATAGAAACTTAAATAACCACACACACACATATATATATATTATTTTAGGAGCTTGAACACTTGATTCTTAATAGAAACTTAAATAACCACACACACACACACACATATATATATATATATATTTAACCCCAAAGGTTCAGGGGGCAAGTGCTATAACACCAAATCAAGATTTAACATAATTTCAGCCAACATGGAATCATAGAATCATCACAGACTCATAGAATTGTTTGGGTTGGAAGGAACCTTCAAGATCATCTACTTTCAAGACCCTTGCCACAGGCAGGAACACCTTCCACTAGACTAGGGTTTCTCAAGGCCTTCTCCAAGCTGTCCTTGAATGCTTCTAGGGAGCGGGCATGCACACCTGCAAACCTGTTCTAGTGTCTCACCACCCACACTATAAAGAATTTCTTCTGATCTCCAATCCAAATCTCCCCTCTTCAAGCTTAAATACATTGTCACTCATCCTGTCACTACAAAAGCTTGCAAAAAGTACCTTTCCAGCTTTCCTGTAGTGCCCCTGGACTGAATAAGGAATCGTTCTGTTCTCCTCTGAGCAGCAGCTGATGTTGGTGCTCATTGCTGCCTCCCAAGGGCTCCCATCTGGCTACAACACACAGCGTATAACCCAAGGCAACGAGGCAAATGGATCTACCTTAAACTGCAGGTCTCTGAAGCAGCAGGATGTGAAATATCAGCAGCACCTCAGGAGCATCAAGCCCCGCTGAAGTCTGTACCCCAACAGAAGACTGAGTTTAAATCATATATAAGAGTCATATTCGTGCTTTGTGCACATTAGCAACATGGATTTATCTCACTGCTCAAAGATAGCAACACTGTGCTCCTTCTGCCACACTAGCAATTACGATCATCTCTATCTAATTCCCCAGAGCCAAACAAAAGACACAAATATAATAGAATCGTAGAATTGCAGAATTGCTTTGGTTGGAAAAGACCATTAAGATCATGAAGTCTAACCTTTCTCTAAATCTGCCAAAGCTGGTGCTAAACCATGCCCCTCAGTACCATACATCTGTGTCTTTGAAACAACTCCAGGGATGGGGATTCAACTACCTTCCTGTGAATCCTGTTCCAGTCTTTGAGAACCCTTTCAGTCAAAACACTTCTGAAGGGTTAAGCTTATCTGGAGCTGTATCCTGACTCCTCCCTGGGGGTGGTCTGACCTGCCCCCAGCTGTCATATTTAGCCCCCTCCCACTTCCTGCTGAGACTACTATAAAAGGGAGTGGACTGCTTGTCTCCCCCACTCTGGTTTCTCCTCACCTGCCCAGCATCCTGCCTCCTTGCTGCTGCTCACCACATGCTCTCCAGCAAACATGTGGTGTAGCAACCATTTTTTTTTTTTAAACTCTAACTCAGTGCATTTCACCATCAATCTTGCATCCCTCTGCACCCACCACCAAGTCATCAATTTCAGCACTTGGACTCAATTTACATTTCACAGGTTGTATTTTTATATTGTGTGTTTTGGTTCCGTTTTTCCCCATCCTATTTATTGTTAAAGTTTACCTTTTTTTACTTCCAAATTGAATTAAGTATTTATTGAGCTCTCACACTCAGAGGGGCTAACTTAAACCTAATTTTCACAATCTCCCATCTAAACCTCCCCGGTGTAACTTGAGGCCAATTCCTGTGCTTCTATCACTTCTTATTAGGCATAAGTACTTAACATTTTTTATCATGGCATAAACAGGAAGACAAAAGCACTCCTGTACTTCAGACCTACCCTATAAAGTCCTGAGGGCTGGAACTTAGTAAGGCTAGAGTCAGAGAACTCAAAAAACACAAACCTAAAAAAGTCTTGTGCTATCATCAAAAGCTGTCTTTCTCTAGAACTGAACTTCTCTAGCCCAGGATAGGATGAGAGGCAATAGCCTCAAGTTGCATGAAAGGAGATTTAGGTCCAATAGTAGGACAATGTTTTGACTGAAAGGGTTCTCAAATACTGGAACAGGTTCCCCAAAGAGGTGTATGAATCCACATCACTGGAGGTGTTTCAGAGTCACAAAGATAGCTTTTAAACTTGGCTTCGAACACTTCCAGGCTTGGAATTTAGGTGCTCTTTGCAAGAGCAACTGCCTGACTATTCATGAAGGATAATATTTTGGGGGAGTGGGGGACATTCACAGAGAGCAGCAGTTCTGTAACTGTTACTGCAAGCTGGGCTTCAGCAGTTGTCCTGAACTGACCAACAACTTCACAAAGTACAGCCAGAAGGTCTGCGTAAATAGCGCCGTCTGCTGTCAAACCCAAAGCCACCATCTGTTAATTCAAGCGTGAGCCTCTGTAATGCAGAGCTTTAAGACCAGAGAAGCTGACAAACAAGAGCGTGTATATGCACATGTGTACATGTGTGGAGACTCACAAGTGAGGCATAGAGGTTCACTCTCTGTGCTGTAAATTCAGTGTTAGAACTGGGCAAAGAGCAGGTGACAATCACACACCTAAAAATCAACTACAAAGCTCAAAAATATCTTTCAGCATTCTCCTGTTTCAAAGCCTAAGCAGGTCTAAGACCTGCACATAGAGTATTAGTTCTTATTTCTGCTAATAAATCAAGAATATTCCAAAGCTTCTCAATACCATAGGTAAGTCCACTGCCCTGTGTCTCTGTGGTGAAGTCATGCCCATTGATAGCAGGGCTAAACAGCTACTGAGGAAGTACTCAGCATCAGTCCAGGAATCATAGAATTGTTTCAGTTGGAAAAGACATTTCAGAACATACAGTCCAACCATCCTCTAACTACCAAGTCTGGTATTAAACCATCTCCCTCAGCACCACATCTCTGTGTCTTTGTAACACCACCAGGGGACATCCAAAGTCAAACTTGATGGGTTTCTGAGCAACCTGATCTAGTTAAAGATGTCTCTGATCAGGGCTTGGAGAAGATGGTCTTCTAAAGTATCTTCCAATCCAATGCACTCTATAATTCTATGGTGATTCAACCACCTCCTTGGGGAGCCTGTTCCAGTCTCTAAGAACCCTTTCACTAAAGAAGTGCTTTTTTCTGGTAGAAATGACCACATGTTTTATATTAAAACATAGCAGGTGCTCTTTAGCAACCCAATCCACTCAGAAAAGATGCTTAGTCACACTTGGTACACACATAGGAACCATGACATTTCAAGAATTTTCTTTCAATTATATAGTTTTATGGGAAGTAATTATCTCTCTTCTTCTACCACCAGAATAACCATCACACACTGATATCTGAAATATGAGAATTCTGTGCAAGAAGAAAAATATTGTATGCTTTCTATATAAATGGGTGCAGGGCAAAAGCAGTGAAAATGTCCTTTAGGAGAAAGAAAATAAAGTAGCATCAGTAATGGGAAAACTATGGAGCATTATTCTTGTTCTGGTATTTAATTTGGTAACGTAAGTAGCAATAAGGGAAAATATCCTTAATCGGAGGATTTGGTTGAATAATTTCTCTACTGAAAGACTTGTTAGGCATTGAAATGGTCTGCCCAAGGAAGTGGTGGAGTCACTGTCCCTGGAAGTGCTAAAAAATCGTGTGGATATGTCATTTTGGGATGTAGTTTAATAGCTAGGGTGGTGTTTGTTTGACGTTTGGACTTGGTGATAGTAGATAACTTTTCCAACTGAAATGAATCTGTGATTATATAATCACTTAAATTCCAGACTTGACAAACTTCAATACCCTTTGCCAATTGTCAGAATGAATTTACCTTTACTTAACTGAAGGTCACCACTTGAAAAACTCCATCCAAACCCAGAGACTGCAATTAGAGATCATATGAAAAGAAGAAAGGACAGATGTGGAGTAATTAACGTCACGCTTTTATAGCTCCCATGTTGACACTCAGCAGTTGATGTTGAGTTTTAGTGGACACATCATTGGTTTGTTAATAGCAGCAGTTGTAAAGCCATAATGAAGCCCCATGTGCACCCTGACCACACAACTAAAACCTCGTCTTCTTGTTTCAGTAGCTTACATCTTTTCTCTATGCTTTGTTTTTTAATTATTATTTTGGTGGAAGGGGGTGAAGTTTCTATTTTACTTCTTGTCACTACCCTTCACTTGCAATATTCTGACATCCTCAACTGTCAAGAGTCAACATGTAAAACTCTTAAACTTGATTGTCAAAATACTGAAACAATTTCCTCATGTTTATCTTCTCTGCTCTCTGAGTGTTTGCAATAAAACTGCTTCCAAATTCAATATTTGTGTTTAAGAGGCTGTAGCATTAGCTGGAGAGGCTCAGAGTGCAATTCTGGTGATATTGCATACCATGAAGCAAGATGAAAAGACATCCAGAGCCAACTTTTTACTATGTGACTTAGGAACAAACGTAATTTTTTTTTCTCTCTCTCTCTCTCTCTGAGATAGTTCATTAAAAAAGCATCAGAAATGGCTTGCTTTTTTTGTGATGGATTTTGCATTCATGAGAAGTGACAGATAATGCTGGTAGCTGCTATCTAGTCTATGGGATATTAGCCTACCTGAGAATTCATCCCAATTCCCAGTTCACCAGTCAGGTTTATAAATTGGGCAATGGCAAGATGTGTTAAATGGAAATTATCTCAACACTACAATGCACATTGCCACAAAACACCATCTCTGACCTATTCACATTGCTGATTTAGGAGGTTCTTCTCCATTCTATTGCCACAGAGTCCTGAGTAGGCCTTGCTTATGGACCCTGATCAGAAGAGACACAGGGAACTAAAGTGCCTGATGTATAAAATCTGCCAACAGAGAAAACACTTGTCATGGTGCCATATAGTGGTGGCCTGCCAGCATACTGCTGTTCAGCAAAAAGCAGTGCCTTTGTCTTATCACAGTGGGAGCACTGACAACTCTGTGCAATTGTCTCTGGTGGAAACAACAGCTTCAGGAATTTCACAAGACCTTTCATAGAATTAGATAGCACAACAAAATGAAGATCAGTGATCTGGATGAAGGGATTCAGTGTACCCTCAAAAACTGGGGAGACGAAATTAGGTTGGAATGGAGTGTTGATCTGCTGGAGAATAGGAAGGATTCTGAGAGAGACCTGGACAGGCTGGATCAATGGGCTGAGGTTAATGGGCTGAGATTCAAAAAGGTCACTTTCTGGGTCCTGCGTTTGAGTCACACGAACCTCATGGGTTATGACTCACACTGGATTCATAGAGTCATAGAATAGTCTGAGTTGGAAGTGACCTCCAAAAGTCCAACCTCTTCTGCAGTAAGCAGGGTTGTCCTCAATTAGATCAGGTTGCCCAGAGCCCTGTAGAGGCAGCAGGGTACAGTCACATCCTCATACTTTGGTTCTCCCTTCCAATCTACTGCAGAGCTAAAATCCCAAGTTTTTCCTCTCTGAGAAGTGTGGCTGGTTTCAGAGTATGTAACATGTCTGTGCATATTTGAAAAAGAGAACAGCATAAGTTCCAATCTGTGAGAGTTGAGCTCTTCAGCCCAAACTGTTCATCTCTTCCTGGGAAAGAGAAGGCTCCAATGAGAGCTTATTGTGACCTTCAAGTACCTGAAGGGGGCCTACAGTCGTGTTTATTTGAATATAATAAACTGACTTTGCTGTTTCAAAAACTGTCCACTGCATCTCTATTACTTGGAGATTAGAAAAAACTTATTGACTGAAAGGGTTCTCAAAGACTAGAACAAGTTTGTGAGGGAGATGGTTGGATCGTCATAGATGCAGAGATGGGGTTCTTTACTGAAAGAATGGTCAGGCATTGGAACAGGCTGCCTAGCCTGTTCAAGAAATGTGTGCACATGGCACTTCGGGTTTATGGTGTGGTTAGGTTGAGGGTTGAACTCAGTCTTAAAGGTCTTTCTCAGCCAGAGTGATTCTCTGACTTTATGACTGGACTTCCGCACTGGCATCAACTTGTCGAATTTATTATATATTTCAGAACACCAAACAGATTGTTCTCACTCTGTATCCCAAACTGTTCTTAATCTGCCTGAGATTCCAAGGGATTACATGTGTCTGAGCAAAAATCAAATATCTGAAATCAAATATTGGCCCTCTCTGCAAACACAGATAATTGTCATGCATCACTCAGCCCTTTACAGAATCATAGAGCCATTAAGACTATAGATCGTAAAGAACACTAAGATAACCGGAACATTCCAAAGTAAACTAGGAAAACTCATGGCAAAAATTGATGGCATGACTGGAAGAAATCTTTGGTGAGGAATCCTGTAACTAATGATTGCTACAATGTTACTCATAGCTGTCATCTTCTTACTTTTTGTCAATTCCAATCTTAGTCAAACAGGATTGAGAGCTACCACAGAAATTCACCTGACCTTTTCATACTTCTACCACATGTCCACACAATCCATGGAAGCAGATCTCAGGAGATGTGTTTGCTAATATAGAAATCCGTGCCCTAAACACAGTTCACTAACCTCTAACAGATTAAAACAGGGCTTTCACAACTCCCATATTTGCAATTTAATTATCTCCCTACACCTTCAGTCCCTTCTTCCATGTTGCAACAGTATCTCTGTGGGCTCAATTTGGAGAGTGGCTTGGGTAGTTGTGTGAAATAGCTGGCAGCCACACTGGAGACTGGCTAGCTCCATTTATTTTGCTGAGAGCAAGTAAATTGGCTGGGAAGCTGTCAAGTATTGAAAAACTGTACACAACGGATTCTCCGTGTTTTGGAGGAGGCATTACTCATTTGATCAAGGTTTATAAAACCAATGAGATTTAAAAATATACCAGCAAGCCACACTATTTAGAGACAAAACTAGTAAGCCAAGTATTTGCACAAACTATCAGCTTTCAGTGACATACTAGATCCAGTAAACAGGAAGATTTTTGCCATTACATTTTACAGATTGATGAGCTGTTTTAAAACAGCCCTAGCTCAAATCCAGCCCAGACTTGCATTACTCCTCTCAGAATGCAGCAATTGGAGCTCCTCAGAGGAGGAATCACTGGACTGTAATGAAAAAGGAAGCACAAATGGCCAGATGCTCTGGAAACAGGGACTTGGCCTAGTCACAATCTTTCAAAATTCCTGCCTCAACAACAGACAGACTACAGAGATCTGGAGTCCAACTGTGCAGCAAGCCTTGGCCCAGTATCTTGAGAGGCTGTCCAAATCCAATCTCATCTTGCTGTAGCAAGGAAGGTAAACACAGGTGACTTACAAATCAAAGGTTTCCATATGCTATAGTGACTCTGCATGGGAATAAACACAGAGTTGTTCACTCCTCAGCTACTTGCACATAACCCACTAATAGTTTTTCACCCAAAGCCCAAGCATCTGCACAGTCATAAGAAATCCATGGCAAAGGGAGGACAAATGTCAGTATCCCAAGAAAAGGCCTGTTACAGGCAAATTCCCATGACAGGCTTTTCTGACATGATTTGCATCATAGGCCTGTCTTGGCCCAATTCCCATTATAGGTCTTCCTGCAGTGCAGCTGCAATGGTTTAGAGAGAGCAAATCCAGCAAAATGCAGAGCTTACCTCTTCCCATTGTTAATCCATCTGCCAGGAACACATCTGGCCTGTAGCTCCAGAAAAGGAGGTCATTGAGGGCCATCAACAACCACTGTGAGTTCCTGTCTCTAGGCAGGGCTCATCTCTTCAGAGAATCTATCATCACACCTTGTCCGAGAGGACAGAAAATCAGGCTTTCACAAACCTGTAACTACCAGGCCATCTTTCAGTACATCTCAAGTGAATGCCAATTTGCTCCAAGGGTATGTGGAAGGTTTTCACTGTGAAAGTCTGTTTGTAAATCTGTTCCAAGAGCAAGGTTGCATCTTGACCAGAGTATTGTCTGTCTCCTGTTCTAGGCAGGTGAATATGACTTAAGACCCAGCAGCTTTACCTCATGAGTCATCTTATTTCCACTGTAAATAAAATTCACAGACAAAATGTTTGTAGTTATAGCTTGATTTATGAGGCTTGGTCTATACGGATGGGAGTAGAAAAATCAGAGGGCAGGTGCAGTGCAAATTCCTCAAAAGAGAAAGGAAAATGAAGGATTAAATTTGAGGTGCCAGTTGTAGGGGAAATTTAGACACATTTCCCTTTTTAATTGAAAAATGTTGATATCAAAAGTTAAGCAGCATGCCATTTAAAGCTGAATTTCAATGTGGCCTACCAGCCACTGCTGATATAAACATGATAGGTAAGAAATACGATAATGTACTTTGACTTCTCATTAAGTAGACCATTTAAAGGCAAATGTGTCACTGGGCCACAAAGGTGTGACAACAGCAACACCTTAGCAGGGACAGCTGGGATATGAAACAACTATCAGATCTGCCCTAAGGAGGTGAACAAAGCCAATGTATAGAGTCATGGAATCATTTCACTTGGAAAACACCTTTCAAATCATTACGTCCAACCACTGTCTAACTTGAACAAGTTTGCCATTAAACCATGGTTCTCAGGACCACAGCTCTACCTCTTTTAAAGACCTCATCTTCTCCCTAGAAACAAGTGATAGGATGAGAGGAAAAGGCCTCAGGCTGCACCAGGGGAGGTTTAGTGTGGGTCTCAGAAGAAACTTCTTGACTCCAAGACTGGAACATGTTCCTCAGGGAAGCATTTGAATCCTCATTGTAGAAGGTTTTTCAAAGACATGGAGAAGTTCAAAAAGGTCAGGAACTTGCTGGAGAGGGCACATCAAAACGCTGCAAAGATTCTGAGGGGACTGCAACATTTATCTTATGAGGTAAGACTGAGATAATTTGGTCTTTTTAGTCTGGAAAACAGAAGACTGATGGGGGATCTCATCAGTGCTGATTAATACTTAAAGGGTGGGTGTCAGGAGGCTGGGACCAGGCTTTCTCTAGCAGGACATGGGGTAATGGGCATAAATGTGGATATAAGATGTTCTATCTAATCATGGGGCTGAAACTCTTTAATTTAAGAGTGGTGGAACGCTGGAATGTGCTGCTTAGAGTCTCCATTTCTGGGGGTATTCAAAACCCACCTAGAGGTGTTCCTGTGTGCCTTTCTTTAGGAGAGCCTGCCTTGGCAAGGGGGTTGGACTCGATGGACTTCAGAGGTGGTTAAGGAGGGGTTTGAATCTAGGTTAGAAGTGAATTGTAATGAGGCCAATATAAAAATTATTAAATATTTTATTAAACATATAAATAAAAATTCCCCAAACTTATTTACAATTAATACACACAGATTCCGTTATGCGGTTGGTAAGAATAATTTGTAATTTGTAATTTTTAATTTTTAATTTTTAATTGAAGAATGTATATATACAATCAGATTGATTAAATGATTTTAGGAAAGGTTTTAGAAGGTTTAAACGTCTGAAGAGAATCTTGCAGCAAAAACTGCTGCTTAAAGGTTAAAGTTTCACAAACTTCAGAAAAGAGAATATAATTTACTCACTGGTCAGAGCCTCAACAGTTGTAATCCAAAAGCATATGTAGAAGCATAAAGGAGGAGAAATCTAGTCCCTGCCACGTGGTGGCCTTCCACCTGGTGATGATGCCTCAGGGTTTGCTGCCTGCATAGCTTGAATGGAGCACGTTGGCTGAGAAGATCCACGGCCCCAAAGCAAATCCTCCGTGGCTGTCAGGAGGTCATCGGGGCGGTCAACCACCTGGGCGAAGCAGGCTCCGGGTTCACGGCTGGAACAGGCCTATCGGGTGCGGTGCATAGCAAAGGAGTCTGCCCTGGGGCTGGAGCGGCAGGCCGCAGGTCCCCGTGTCGCAGGCCGTTGCTAGGCCGTTGCTAGGCCTGGACTCGGCCGGAGTTAAACAGACTTGGGCATGGCTGAGCTCAGGCAGGGAGCTGCTCCCAGAGCGGGGCAAGCAGCTTCAGACTCTTGGCTCAGTGCCGAGGACAGGCAGGGTCAGGTCTTCCATTCATGGGGGAGGCAGTTCCCAGCTACCTGTGATGCAAAGTACACAAGGCAAACAGGTAGCAGACAAAAAAAAAAGGCTGCAGCAGCAAAGAAACAAGTTGGGTAAGTTTTTAAGCATTTTGACAAGTGTCTTTGACCAATAGCAACAGATAAAAACAACCCTGGAACCAATCCTGGGTTATTTCACCAAAAAAGAGATGCACATGCCTAGCATCCCTGACCTGTGTTTACCAAAAACAAAGCAGGGTGCAAAACAGGGCCAAATACGGTGTCTGTGTGGCAGACTGAGAGGCACCATGGCTTTTGTCTTCTCCCGCTTCTTCATTCCCCAGAAGAAGCAGGGGCGGGGGCAGAGGCAGGGGGCAAGGTGAATATTCAGGTAGGCATTTAGGACATGTCTTGGATATATATTTTAGGTATGATTTGGACCTTCCACCACAGGGGTCCCTTTCAACCACAACCATTCCGTGGTTCTGTGACGTGGTTTAGTTGGTAGAGTTAGGTAATGACTGGACTCGGTGATCTTAAAGGTTTTTTTCCAGCTGAAACAATTCTATGATTCTATAAATGAACTCATTGCTCATCAGAGGCACTGTACAGAACTGAGCCAAGTTCTTCTCATTACCCTTAAAAGCTTCAGCGCTGGGAGTCAGAACAATACATTGGGTTATTAGCTATTCTGCATCACAGCATAAACTGATCTTTAAATGGAGATGTTTTGGCAAATATTTCAGAGGCTGGGTTTCTTTATAACTTAAAAAGCATCAATCACAATCAAAGATGAGTGAATAATACAGGCAACCAGTGGATGAACAAAGGAAGACAACCAGAAAGCTCCCCAGGCCTCCCTCTCAGTACAGCATAAGGTCCCCTCCTGCTCCTTCAGCACTTGTTCTCTGGCTGTTCAGAGCATTAGTTGTCAACCAGGCTTGCATGTCAAGTTCAGACAGCACAATGCTCACTTCTACAGATGGCCAGCATGCAGCTCTAGATACAAGACTACGACTCAAATTATCTGAGCTAGTGTGATAAACTGTCAATGTGAGCTCAATGCAGGGGTTGTCAGAACACTCCTTTTCAACACAGTGATCCCTTTCCTCTTAAAGATACACTGCTGCTTTCCATCTGCATTTGAAATGCAAGTGGAACATTTGCTTTATAGTTACTGTTAAATCGTTTCATAAAATAAACATGTAAACACCTAAGCCAAACCCACATATTCTCTGGTGGAGTCCAAAAAGGGAAGGATTTCTCAGCCCCATTCTTTAGGAGCTGGTGCTGATCATAGAATCATAGAATTATTTGGTTAGAAAAGACCTCAAAGATCATGGAGTCCAACCTTCAACCACACAGGTAATTTCAGTCATCCATTGTTGGCTGTGCCACACCCCAACAAGATAGCTGGGTACCTGCACCTGCTGATCCTTGAAGACACCCACTTTAAACTTAGACTATGTTATTATTTTTGTTGAAGAAGTGCTATGGGAAAGAGAAGCACGGAAAGAAGCTGTTGTTAAGGCACAAAGAGGTTCTCTTTCCTGTCTACCCTGCCCTAGTGAGGCCACATCTGGAATATAGTGCCTAATTCTGGGTTATTTGGCTCAAGAAGGACAACAACTTGCCAGAGAAGGTACAGAAAAAGGCTACAAAGATGATGAAGGGACTGGAACATCTCTCTCATGAGGAAAGACTGAGAGAATTGGGGATTTTTTAGTCTGGAAAAGAGCAGACTGAAGACAGATCTCAAAAATGCTTACCATTCACCAACTTCATTGCCCTTTCTGGGCATGCTTCAGCACCTCAATGACTTTCTTCTAGTAAGGGCCCCAAAACTGAACCCAGGAGTCAAACCATGGTCTCATTAGTGCTGAATACAGGGACACAGTGACTTCCATTGTCCTGCTGGCCACAGCACCTAAGTTGAAGTTTCAATACACTGATATTCTTGTAGTTACAGATGGGCAACCATTGCTGTGTGGGAAAGGAATAGATTTAAGCATATGTATTAAACATTTCGTTAAACGTCAGCCTGACCTGCCAAGAAACAGACAGCTTCTGCTCTGTTTAATCCATTTAAAACATGTCTGGCACCTTTCGTGCTGTTAACTCTGATCCTGAGTTGTATTACTCAGCTCAAGTGGTTGAGTTAACATTCAGGGTCCTACACATACATAACTGTCTGTGGGAAGAAAGGAAGTACAGGAAAGGATGGCTGACCTAGAGAGAGTAGCTGAGGGCAAATCTGGTACGGTAAAAAACAATCTTTATGCTATTGCTATGTGCACAGAATTCCACCACCACACAGCTGATTATGACACAAAATCCTTCTATAATGGGTTTACTTTATATCCTTCCCTTTTCCAAATCATTCTTGTTAAGGAATCTCAATGCCCTTGTAAAAGCAGAGCACAGTCTGTTTTCTGTCACAGAAGCCAGAGTCCAGAGATGGATTTATTTTCTGTTGTGCCTATGTTACTTCTTACAGTCTATTTTTTGTACCTTTAGATATATTAATTTGGCCTGTAATTAACCTCTGCCTCCTTACCTTTGTGTACATTTTCCTTTTTTTTTTTTTTTTCTAAGTGCTACATCCTAACAACATTAACATTCTCTTTGGGAATCTCCTGAGATCCTAGCAGCAATTTCATGCACCAATAATGTTTTACTGAAAATAAACAGACCTAAACCCATTGGTCACCTGGGAATAATCAAGGAGTCACACGTGTCTTGATATACAGCCAAGCTGCCTGGTGACCTCTGTAATTACGTCACTCATTAACATATCCCCAGCCAGCCTACTTTCCCTCTGGGTGACAGAAACCATACCAGATAAGCAGACTCGAAGGTGTGACCGACAAAGGCAATGAAAACCTAATGGGATAGAACCCAGGTGCCATAAACGTTTAGGCTCACTGGAGGGGTTTTGCTGTAAGGGCTGATGATCAGATTTCAGGTCTGCAGCAGGAAATGGATAGTTATTCTGGCAGGGCTCAAATAGTATTTGTTTTAAAGGATTCAAGGCACCTCCTGCATTCCTACTAATTACAGGACAAGCTCTGCCAAATCATTCTGGACAGAGAATTGTGAGACTCCACTACTTGCCTGGACGTGTTCCTGTGTGACCTGCCCTAGGTGATTCTGCTTTGGCAGGGGACTTGGACTCAGTGAATTCCAACATCTAACATTCCATGATTCTATGACATTCTGCTAAAAAACACTGATGTCTTCTTTTCCACCAGCATAGAAACATTGGTCATGTGCTACACAGTGGGTAGAAGTCAGAATATTGTTGTTAAAGCCAAATCAAAGACACCACACGCAAGAGCTTTAATTCTCCAACATTGAGATATATCAGAAAGCATCATTGTTCCATTCAGCAAATCTCTGGACCAGCAAAAGTAATCCCTTACAGAATATTGGATTTTTTTCTCTGAATTATAAAACTTGTCACATCTTCACAAATAAAAAAAGAAAATTTACCATTTTAGCTTCAAGATCATATTCCTAATGGCAACACAAACTTCAAGGAGTCACACTACTGAAACATAGAACCAGATTACACTGGGGAATGTGCAGAGGAATGTGGACAGGCTGAATTGATGGGCTGAAGCCAGTCGTGTGAGGTTCAGAAAGAGCTGGTGCCACGTCCTGCACTTGGGTCACAACAACCCTATGAATGCTCCAGGTTTGGGGCAGAGTGGCTGGAAATTTGCCTGGCAAAAAGGACCTGAGGGTGATGGTTGACATGTGGCTGAACATTAGCTGACTTATGCCAAGGTGGCCAAGAATGTCAACAGCATCTCAGCCTGGATCTGATTTTTTGATCAGAAATAGTGTGGCCAACAGGAGAAGGGAAGAGATTTTTCCCTATCCTCAGCACTGATAGAATAGACTAGAAGAGAATTGTCCAGGTTGGAAGAGACCTCCAAGATCATCCAGTCCAAACTATCACCTAGCCCTATCCAGTCAACTAGACCATGGCAATAAGTGCACCATCCAGTCCACTCTTGAACACCTCCAGGGACGGTGACTCCACGATGATGCGGCCAAAGATTGAGTATTGAGTTCAGTTTTGGGGCCTTCACTACTATAAGATGCACATTGAGAGGCTGGAGTCTGTCCAGAGAAGGGCCACACAGCCAGTGAATGGTCTGAAGAAACAGCCTGGTGAGGAGCTGCAGAGAAAACTGGGGCTTTGTAGTCTGGAGAAAAGAAGGGTAAGAGGAGACCTTCTCACTCTCTACAACAACCTTAAAAGATGTTGGAGTGAGGTGAAGGTCAGTCTCTTCTCCCTACTATCAGATAACAGAATGAGAGGAAATGGCCTCAAGTTGTACCAGAGAAGGTTTTGGTTGGAGATTAGGAAAAAATTCTTCACTGCAAGAGTGGTCAGATACTGGAACAGACAGCTCATGGACATGGTGGAGTTGTTGTCCTTGGAGGAGTTATAAAAACATATAGATGTGGCACATGGCCATGGTGGTTTTGGGTTGACAATTGGACTAGATGATCTTAGTGGTCTTATCTAACGTAAAAAAAAATAAAGATCCTGCCCTTCCTCTGACAACTAAGGAGCTTTATTGCTGCTTTCTCCTATTATTCTGTATTGGTGTGACAATTGGATCTTGTAAGTATGTTTTTTCTTGGCTCTTAAAAGTAAAGCAGAGGGGAGAGGACCTGGAACCAAGGCTGGATACATTGTATAGAATGCGAATGTGAGCAAACCCAGGTTTCTCTGTTACCTTGATTTCCAGATAACCAAACAATTGACTTCATGACTTCAGAAAATGATTGCTGTTGTCTTCTGATGTTTTCAGAAATGACTTCACAAGAGGCATTATCATTCAAGCATTTGATAGAGGTATGATCTTTGCTTTTGGACTACTGATGTGCACTAAATGAAAGACTAATTTTCTGCTCTGTGTGTCATAGTAGAAAATTGTGCTGGGTGTTACATCATTTCTTTTGCTGTTCATTATGTGTTGCCTTTCCAGTGATTGAATTAGGGTTACAAATTTCCAGAGCTATTTGATGACAGCATAACCTTGGAATTATTTGAAGGCAGTGTGGCAGGCAATAGAAGCCCCAAATTTATATTCGGTAATAAATAACATAACCTCTATAAAATTTGATATGAACATAGAAATATTATTATGATTTTTTAAATCATTGCAATGGAAAAATTCCCCTGCAAGGCTTTCTGTCCAAAGGCAGTACTTAGTGGTGGCATCCTTATTCAGGTGAAGCACTTTCATTCAGAATCACAGAATCATGGACTGGTTGGAGGAGACCTTGAAGCTCATCCAGTGCAACCCTTGACCCAGTACTGAAGGGTCAATGCTAAACCATGTCCTTAAGCATCAGGTCCACATGGCACTTGAACACCCCCAGGGATGGTGGCTTCAACACTGCCCTGGATAGACCATTCTAATGTTTGAGAACCCTTTTTACTGAAGAAATATTTCCTATTGTTCAGCCTAAACTTTCCCTATATTTTTCTGTCTTGCAGGAGGATGGTAATGTAAGGCAGTGGTAAAAAAAATACATAAATTGATTTTTATTGTTGGCTTAGTTTCAGTAATTGAGGAAGTTATTAATAACTGCAGCTTCCTGAATTATTTAGAAGACACATCTCTGTTTTTTCACCTTAATTATTTGATCACTTCCCCTGCTTATTGTTATTTGCAGTTTACAATGGTGCCTAGAGGATCAAATTAAGATTAAGGTCTCTTATTCTGCATGCTAAGATGCAGCTCTTTCCTAAAGAAGCTACAATCTAAGTTGCTGTCATAGAGGAGGGAAAGAAGATATAATAAACATTTTGCTCACAGTCACAGCAATATCCATGACAGAGCTGAGCTGGCATCTCTTTGGAGTCTTACACCAACTCCTTTCCTGTTGGGCTATAATTTATCTACCTGTGTTGGCATTTGCTTTCCCACTATCTTCACAGATTATTCTGTATCACTGTGCTCCTGCGTCACCCATATTTCTTGTCCATCAAGGACATGTGGCCCAATACTTAGTGTTGGAATAACAAACAACAAACTGTTTAAGACCCCAAATGGTAGCATTAGTGGTACTGAGAAGGCTAGAAGAAGAAAGAAAATCCAGTTTCTGACAATAAGAGTGAGAATGAATCCATGAAAACACTAGGATGTAAGGGTTATTTTAGCAATTTTTCCTAAAATGTTTGTCCTGTTGTCATGACTTGGCCCCAAAGCCTTGGTTGCTGTCTCTGATTCTGGGAATTGAAGTGGTTCTTAGGCTGAATTCAGCAAAATTCAGTGTGAATGTCAGATTTGTCTGGATTCCTTCCATTGCCCTGACAAGAAATACAGATGAAACGGTATAATTACATTTCTTCTAGTTTTGTATTACTTGCTGCAATTTGCTATCTTGACTTAGCTCATATACAGTGTTTGCCATCAGAGTTGGAGTTGGGGAATTCAGTAAATTATGGGATTGACTTATTCCCATTAAAATAGTAATTTTTGAAATAAGATTCTCTTCTGTAGTGCTGAAGTCAATGACTGAAACATAATGACAGTGGTTGTTCTTCTGTGGAATTCCACATGCCATTAAAAAATGAAGAAAAGAGAAAACCTGGATGAAAACCACAATTTCACTCTCCATTGTAGTTTAAGAGTAAATCCAGAAAAACAGCTGTTCACTGAAACAGCGATGAGTGATATTTGTTTTATATAAGACCAAGGAAATGCAATGAAATTAGAAGATGTTAAGAATGGTAATTTTCCTGAGGGTGTAGAACCTTGTATTGCTTTCTGCCTATTTGTGTTACAAACTATTGCCTGTTGACTCAGCCATACTAAGAGCAAAATTCAGGGTGTTTAAAGTGAAGATTTTGTTCTAAGACAGTGGACCAGACTCTGCCAGCAGTCTTCAGGCAGAAGCAAGTGTCAGAGGCTGATTCGATATCCATGTTTTATCAGGAAATGAATGAAATTAATTTTGGACTAGCTTTTCTTTCTCTCTCAGACTACCTAATAGTAAAAAGCTAATGGTCAGGAGACAAATGCTTCAGTCTGAAATCTCTTCTATTTGAGGTTTAGGATAGCAAAGAATAGTTCTGAGAGAAAATACATATTGGTCATCTGTTAAAGATTCTTGGGGTTTTTTTCCTAGAGACTGAATAATTGTTCAAGGATAGAGCTCAATGGCCAGGTGACCGTTTCCTGACACAGGAGAAAGTATATGTGTAGTGGGTTTGCAGTGACCTGCCCCCCCACCTTTTAAAACCCCGGCTAAAACTCAGAAAAACACACTGGAAGTTAATAAATGAAGCTTTATATTTACAGCAATGCAAATGTACAAGCAAATATTTACAAGATATAACAGATATTTACAGAAATATACAGTAAAAAAGGAATACAGACACCACACCCCTCCTGGAGACCAAAATCCCCAAGAGAGGGAAACCAAACCCCCCCCCTTTACCGCCTTTCCCTCCTTCCCCCAGCTTTATCTCACCACTTGATGATGCTGCAGATAAGCTGAAGATCAGTCAGAAAGATTAGTGGCAGGAAGGAATGAATGGTTTTAGTGATTTTACTCTGAATTAGTTCAAAGGCAGAGAGACAAAGGAAAGAAGCTGCTGAAGCCTGCCGGGACCCAGAGCCGACTGACTGCGCAAGCACACTGGCTTATCTGGATGTTTTGGGAACATTCTCAAAACAATCCTCTTTCTTCTCTCTCAGTCAAAACTGGGGGAAGTGACACAGTGTTTAATTTCTCACTCAAATTCTCCAATTAGCTCAAACCAACACAATATGTTTCTGTATTTTACTTGTTTGTTTTCTGCTGAATGTTTCTTTGGAAAGTTCTTGAACACTCCAGTAGCTGTGACTCCATGCAGAAACACAGAATCATTTTGGTTGGAAAAGACCTGTAAGATATAGTCCAATCACTATGTGACTACCAAGTCTGGTGCTAAACCATGTCCCTTAACACCACATCTCTGCCTATATGAAACGCCTCCAAGGAGAGCAACAGCATCCTGGCTTGTATCAGGAATAGGGGCACCAGTAAGAACAGGGAAATGATTGCCCTTCTCTACTCAGTACTGATTCCATTTTGAGGCCTACACTTCACTACAATAAAGACATTGAGGTGCTGAAGAAGGTCCAGAGAAAGACAATGAAGCTCTTTGCAACTGCAGTGTTTTCAGTAATGTTAACAGAGCTATTTTTGCATGAGGTGTTTTGTTCTTGTGATTCGTCCTACTTTTTTTCTGGTTGACATCAGATCTGTTACATAATCTATTTCCATAAGACAAAGATAAGTTTATACTCAGAATAAAACAGAGAGGTTAAATGTTACAAGTACTGTGTGCATAAATTTTTATTCTGCTTTTAGCAAAAACCACCCCTTAAATTACAAAATATCTTTATGTATTTGTAGAGATCTTTCATTATGCAATTTATATCAAAAATAAGCAGACCAAATAAAGTCTTTTTTTGAATGAATATAAAAACCTTCAAATACCTGATGATACAGAGATCACAAAGAATCCCTGTGCTTGCTTTACTTTCACTGCATGTCTTCAGCACAGGGTTTTAACCACACCTCTGGATCTCTGCAAATTCTACATAAGCCTTGGGATCTCTATGATGTGTCCACCTGTCACAGCAGGGACCAAGCAGTACGTTTCCTCCCCACACACTGCAGAGCCCTATGGTGAGCTTCCAGCCTCCCAGCTGCCTGAAGCCTTCTAGCCTTCTCTCAAAGGAGGAGAAGTGTCAACTCTTTTTCAAGGACTGATTCATGAATGTAAGAAAAACTAAATCTGTGTATACAGATTTGTATAAGTGAGCTCTGATTGAAGGGAAAGGAAATGAAGAGTGGGATTTTCTGGGAGATTTACTGAAGATCTAGATGGAAACAGCTAAGCTGGTGCTCTTTACATCTCAAAATTCTTTAAACCCCCAAAAAACTCAATGAAGATTAAGGAAAAAATTTGTTTTTAAAAAGTTATCTATCCTGTCAGTTCTCCAAAGGATTTGAAAGCAAACAAGTAGTCCAAATCCTCCCCCTCTGAGAATTTGTCACATATGCTGATGAAAAATGATTAGTGATAGGTCTCAGAATTCATAGAATCATAGAATGGTTTGCTTTGGAAGGGGCCTTAAAGACCATCTAGTTCCCAGCTGCTGCTATGGGCAGGGATGCCTGCTAGACCAGGTGGACTCAAGGTCCCATCAAACCTGGCTTTGAACACTTGCAGGGTTGGAACCTCCACAACTTTTCTGGGCAGCCTAAGACTTGACTTATGCCTATATGAAAATGGCAGCGACACTTGCTAGATTTAGCTTTTGCTCTTCAGTCATCATCAAAATTCTCCCAATCTAAGCCAGTACTCTGGAGCTAGGAGAAATTGTTGTTCAGATGAGGTCCTTTCTCTGTAAGACATATGCGTGGGCTATTTAGCACAATCTCAATCCTCTGGGGATGGGTCTCTTTTTTTTAGTGTCAGCTAATAGAACAGGAGGAAATGGCCTGAAATTGTGCCAGGGAAGCTTTACATTGGATATGAAGGGGTGACTAGGCTTTGGAACAGGCTGCCCAGGGAGCCTGTTTTTGAGTCACTGTCCCTGGAGATGTTCAAGAAACATGTGGACGTGGCACTCTGGGACATTGTTTAATGGCCATGGTGGTGTTAGGTTGATGGTTGGACTCTATGATCTTAAAAGTCTCTTCCAACCAAAACAACTCTATGAATCTATGAAGAGCAGAATTTGGAACTGCACTGTGCTCTACCTCCTGAATAGAAGGGTTTTAGTAATTTACTGGCATAGGAAATCCAGTATTTAAGTAAAGGATATTTATTTATAGCCTACTTGATGTAAAAATAATACAGAAACTTCTGTTCCTTTCCTAACATGACTTCTGATGAAGCTGATATCTGTATTTTAAATTGCAGGAGTCCATCAGTATGACATCAAAATGAGGTGTCAAATGAGATTGAGGGTGGATTCTCTTACTCTCTCCAACTACCTAAAAGGAGGTTGGAATGAGGTGGACTTTGGTCTGATGTGGTAGGACTGATATGAGGAAAGGAAATGGCCACAAGTTGTGCCAGTGGAGGTTTAGGTTGGATTGTAGAAGAAACTTCTTGACTGAAAGGGTACTCAAAGACTGAAACAGGGTGCCCAGGGAGGTGACTGAATCCCCATCCCTGGAGGTGTTTCCAAGAGGCAGAGATGTGATACTGAAGGGCATGGTTTAGCACTGGCCTTGATAGAGTTAGAGAATGATTGGTCTGAATGAGCTCAAATATCTTACAGCCAAAATGATTCTATGGTTCTAGGAGGTTATGGAGATTCACAGTTAGTTTATAGTAGATGGATATACATGATGAGCTTTCAGCTGAAAATACTCTGGGACTGCGGTTCACAGTTCTACACTCAGCTTGCAAACACACTCTGGAAATATCAGACCCTAAATAACAGATGATATGGCAAAGCTAGTGGAAGCCACATGGTGAGATAGAAAGTCATCAAGGAAAGAAGACGTTTTGTAAAAAGTAAATAAAAATTGAGTACCCAAAAATTGGCTCTATTTCATACCCCCATAGGATTTGGTTTCATTCCCAAATGTTGCTCTAGCAATAAATCCTCCTTCCTTAGGAAGTTACAGCCAAACAAAGGATAGAGGAAACGACACATAAACAATCTGTGTGTTGACAAGAAGGCAATTTTGTAATATGTTGTTATTTATGGCCAACACTTAAGCAGATGGAAGATGCATCAAAATGAGAGTTTCATTTAGAACATGCAAGCCAGGGAGAAGTCCCTACAGGAAAGGCACACCATGGGAAAATACAAGGCACTTAACAGCTAGAACTGCACAACAATACTTATTTAACTTAAAGAGAAACACATGGAATGATACTGAAGGCAAGGTAAAGGTGCAATACATAGAATCATAGAATGGCTTGGCTTTGGAAGGCATCTTTGTCATTTAGATCCAATTCTCCAGGGCCCGCAATGCAAAAAGGACAGGGATGTCATGGAGGAGGGCCACAAAGATGATCAGAGGGCTTCTCCTATGAAGACAGGCTGAGAGAGTCAGGATGGTTCAGTCTGGGGAAGAGAAGACTCCAGGAAATCTTTAGTGCAGCCATAAGGGGGCCTACAAGAATGCTGTGGAGGGACTTTTAACAAGGGCTTGTAGATATAGGATTACAGATAATGGTTTGAAACTAGAGCAGGGTAGATTTAGATTGAACTTTATAAAAAAGTTCTTCACTCTGAAGGATGATGAAATCCTGGAACAGGTTGCCCAGACAGGTGGTAGATACCCCATCCCTGAAGACATTCAAAGTCAGGCTTGATGTCAGTCTGAGCAACCAGATCTAATTAAAGATATCCCTTCTTACTGCAGGGGGTTGTGGTGGACTATATGATCTTTAAAGCTCCCTTACAATACAATGCATTCTAGGATTCATGGGCAGGGACTCCTTTCACCAGACCAGGCTGCCCAGAGCTCCATCCAGCTCGACTTCAAACACTTTCAGGGAGGGGCCATCCACAACTTCTCTGGGCAACCTGTTTTAGTGCCTCAATACCTTCATGGGGAATAATTTCCTCATAATGTCTAATCCAAATCTACCCTCTTTCAGTCCAATGCCATTGCCCTTTGTCCTATCACTACACTCCCTGAGAAAATGTCCCTCTATCTTTCCTGTAAGCCCCCTTTAAGAACTGGAAGGCCACATTAAGGTCTGTCCAGACAGGCTCTCTCCAATAGGCAGTGAAAGGATGAGTATGGAATGAATCCTTTTTCAGGGATCTACTGACCAGTCTTCTTTTTTCCTGAAGGAAGTGGCAGATCCTGTGACATGTCCTGCTGGAAATCTGTCATTTTTGCTGTTCTTTCCCCCAGTACAGGTTACATCTCTCACTTTTACAGGTGCAGGCTCTTGATGTGTCAGAAGGTGGAGAACTTGGACCTCACTCTGTGCACTGATTACATTTGCTTTCTTCAGTCCTCATTCCAGGGGACTCCTTCCATCTCCTTCCATCACTGCTTGGAGCATGTTAGGGGGCCAGAGAGGAGAGGGAAGTGAATCACAGAATCACAGAATGGCAGGCTGGAAGGGACCTTGAGGATCATCTGGTCCAACCTTTCTAGACAACAGTAGAGTTGATATGAGGTGGCCCAGCACTTTGTCAAGCTAAGTCTTAGAACAGTGGAGGGGAATCCACTGCTTCCCTTGGGAGATGATTGCAATGTCCAACTGTTCTCTTTGGGAGTGCAATGGGAATCTCTCCAGCAGTAACTTGTCCCCATCACTCCTTGTCTTTTCAATGTGACTTCTTGTGAAACAGGAGTCTCCATCCTTCATATCCTGATCCGTGGTAATGTCTCCCCTAAGCATTCTCTTCTCCAGGCTGAACAAACCCTGCCCAATAACCCAGTGAGCAATTTCAACCCACAGCTCTGAGCAACACGGCCCACAGCTCCCAATGACTGCATTCATTTGAACTGCATTGCTTTCCACCATCTCAGCTCATGCATGAAAAAGGAAAATAAATTAGAAAGGGAAAAAAATATTTATGCCACCTCCCTCTTCCCTGATCCCTGATTTCATTTGATTCTAAATCAATTTGGAAGCCCTGCTGGCATCAGAGCCCTGAAGTGCTGGCAGCCTTGGGGAGCTTTTAGTATTTGAGAGTCCAACTCTCTATTTTCACTTGTAAAACAGCACTTCTTCCAGTAACTTGTTTAGCATCCCAATCTAAGCTGAATTTTAAGTTTCCCACCCACCTTCCCTGTGGAGACAGGCTGAGGGAGCTGAAGCTGTTCAGTCTTAAGAAGAGAAGGCTTCAGGGAGACTTTAGAACAGCATTCCAGTATCTGAAGGGGCCTACAAGAAGGCTGGGGAGAAACTTTTTACAAGGGCTTAGAGTGATAGGATGAGGGGCAATGGCTTTGAGCTGGAAGAGGGGAGATTTAGACTGGATACTAGGAAGAAATTCTTTACAGTGAGGGTGGTGAGACACTGCAACAAATTACCTAGGGAGGTTGTGAATGCTCCCACCTTAGAGGTGTTCAAGGCCAAGTTAAGCAACCTGATTTAGTGGAAAGTGTCCCTGCCCATGGCAGTGGGGTTGGAACCCCACTTCCAACTCAAACCACTCTGTGATTCTGTGAGTTTAATTGGTTTCCTACAGCTCTTGGCAGTTTAGTGTAGTTAAATTGAAGATGGAAGAGTTACGAGTTTTGCTTTGTAAAAATGCAAGTAGGGTAGTTTTATGTCTGAAGGCTAAGAGGGCTTAGCATGACTTGAGAATTAGCTTCTCATATGAGACTGCAAAGATACAGATATAGTAGTAGCCTAACTGCATGAGGTACAGTAACAGAGCTCAACGTAGAAGTTGCAGTGTTATGTGTTGTAGAACAGCCACAGTGGAAAGTGCAGATATCACAGCTGGTTAAACTGGGCTGTTTAGAAGGCTTGCCAGGCCTGTTTTGGTAGTGAGCACACTGATAAGGATCCACAAGGTGATTTACAGAGACACAGTCACGTGTCAGAGAAACATTTCACACAAGAAACCTCCTAAAGGAGAACTGCCCTATGGCACAGCAAGACACATCACTAGGTATTCTTTATGAAGTCATCAGCAATGCACATATGAAGAAGATAGTAGAGAATATATAAAGAAGCATTACCTTAGAATCATTATCATTGAAAAAGACTCCTAAGATAATCAAGTTCAACTGTCAACCTAACTCCACAGTCCCACTAAACTATGTCCCTAAGTTCCGTGTCCATGCATTTCTAGAACACCTCCAGGGGCGTGTCTGCACCACCTCCTGGAGCAGCCTGTTCCAATGCCTGACGACTCTTGCAGGAAATATATTTTTCCTAATATCTAATATAGACCTCTCCTGGAGCAACTTGAGACTCCTATCACTGGATACTTGAGTGAAGAGACTGACTCCCCAAGATGATGAAAGTTAGAGGTTTATTTCAGAAGTACCTTTTCTCTGTGGTGGTGATTATTAGAAGACTTGAGTTGCTAATTATTAAGGTTTGTCTTATTTTAAAATCCACTTAAATGAATAGGGAGTAGATACTGTAAACTACCTTACTTGGTTATTCTACTTTAGGTTGTAGTGAGGTGCATGTTGGTCTCATCTCCCTAGCAACAAGTTACAGGAGGAAAGGAAATGGCCACACGTTGTATCAGGAGAGATTTACGTTGGATCTTAGAACAAAATTCTTGACTGAAAGGATTCTCAAAGACTGAAACAGGGTGCCCAGGGAGGTGGCTAAATCCCCATCTCTGGAGTTCTTTCCAAGAGGCAAAGATGTGATGTTGAGTGCCATGGTTTATCACCAATCTTGGCAGAGGTAGAGAATGGTTGGACTGGATGATCTTAAAGGTTGTTTTCACCCAAAATGATTCTTTGTTTCTATGACTGCTTTGGCAACTGCAACGAGGAAAAAAAAAACCACAAAAAAAACCCAAATGCACAAAAAACCCTCAGACACTATTATTACCCCCTGAAAAAAAGCACGACAAACCCCACCTGCTGGCTGCCCTTCCATCTGAGGAAAGCTCCACACCTCTCTGCTGAGTCCTCAGCTGGAAACAACATTAACAGAACACACCTGGCTGGTGCCACAGGTGACAGGAGCAAGAATAGCAAGGTCAGGCAGTACAGAGCAGTTCTCTCCTCTCTCTGCCTCAGGCCAGGCCAGTGGCTGGGAGTAGGATCTGGTGGCCCACTTACCCAGGCTTCAGAAAGGTGGTAGGTACCAGCCTGGAGCTGCCTCAGGGACTGCTGAAAGCTTCCAGAAGTGACAGTGATGACTGAAGTTAGGTTGGCATTGCTTATCTTAGGATAAAATGGTCCAAGAAAGATGAATTGCTGAAGTTATGCTGTCTGCATTAAGAGCATACTGAAATAACTGACTCCGGGAGAACCTTATCAAGGATGAAAGGTTCGAGATTCCTAAAACACTGTACATACATTCTTGATGGTTTTCATTGTCAGCAAAGCCCCCTAGACTAGTATGCTGATGCTGAACTTACCTCATTATAATATCAATATGATGTGAAGAATAACTTTTAGCTAGAGATGCTCCTGCCCAAATAATCCTCTTACCCTCTGAACTTGTGAATTTAAAGGTGGCTGTGCCTTTAACAGAGAATCATAGTATTATTTTGTCTAGAAAAGGCCTTTCAGACCATTGAGTCCAACCATTCTATAACTCCATCAAGCCTGGTGATAACCAGTTTTAACCTGTTTTATAACTCCATCAACCATGTCCCTCGGCACCACATGTCTGCCTCTCTGAAATGCCTGAAGGAGAAAGAGAGAAGGAAAGGAAAAGAGAGGGAGAGGGAGAGGGAGAGGGAGAGGGAGAGGAGAGGAAGGGAGGGCCGTAAATCCAGTGGTGCCATCGAGAGGTGGTGGTTTACAGGACCTGTGCTGTGCGCTTGCTTTGCTCCTCCAAAGTGCAGCACAACTCACATGACCATAAACCAGTAAATAACAACAATGGAAGTCCTCTGCACTCATTTAAACAAAAAAAAAAATACCACACAAAAAACCCCCCCCCAAAACTTTCTGAATCTCTCCATTCCACTCAAAGTCTCAGCAGGACACAGCTACTCTCATTACTTGCTTTGCAAACCTAAAGGAAAGCAATTTTTTAAAGAGAAACATACCCAGAGACATTAGAAATGCATTTACACAAACAGCAGAAGCACCCCAGAAGCAATAAAGCAGGTGAAGGGTCTGGAGAGCAGGCCTTATAAAGGAGCAGTTGAGGGAAATGGGGTTGTTCAGTCTGGAGGAGTCTGAGGGGAGACGTCATTGCTCTCTACAACTCCCTGAAAGGAGGTCGCAGTAAGGTGGGAGTTGGTCTCTTCTCCCTCGTATCAGGTGATATGATGAGAGGAAATGGCCTGAAATTGTGCCAGGGGAGTTTTAGGTTGGAGATTAGGAAAAATATTTTTGCTGCAAGAGTGGTCAGGCAGGAAGTGGTCAGGTGGGAAGTGGGAGAGAAAATATAACTGAAGAGCTGGAGGCACATTGAGATAAATATTGCAGAGGAAAAATATTTTGGTAAGAAATGGTGCAAGGAGGAAAATAAAGGGGGAAGTATTATACAGATTCCTGCTGAAATGAAGAGGGAGACACAAGGTGGTTTGTCAAAAACTCTGCACTGCTCTGGCTCTTGTGTTGATCTCAGTGGTAGTGCTTTTACTGATACTGGTACTTAGGTCAGTGGTAAATAGCTTAGGAGCTCCCCACAGGCAGCATGCAACACAGAATGCAGAATTGGAAGAAGAAAGGTTGGAAAAGAGAAAAGAGAAGAGGAAGAAACATATCCTGTTGTGTTAGCAGGCATGTGTCCCTCTGTGATTATACCTGCTCAGTGATGAGCTGTTAACTTTCTGTCTTCCAGAATGGAAAAATTCATACCTATGCAACCATGACAACAGCACACAAACATAATTGTCTGCACAGTGAAATATGCATCTAAAGAGACCAATGGAGGCAGAAACATCCAATAGGTGTTTTACAGAATAATCCATAAACAAGATCATCAGTATGAAGTCAACCACCACCTAAGACTTTGAGTTGATGGAGTATGTCCAGAGAAGGGCCACAAAGTTGGTGAAGAGTCTGGTGGTCTGATGAGGAGCAACTGAGTGAACTGGGGTTGTTTAGCCTGCAGATGAAGAGGCTGAGGGGAGACCTTATTGCCCTCTGCAACTCCCTGAAAGGAGATTGGAGTAAGGTGGGGGTTGGTCTCTTCTCCCTAGTATAAAGTGATAGAATGAGAGGAGATTGCCTGAAATTGTGCCAGGGGAGGTTTAGGTTGGAGATTAGGAAAAAATTCTTTTCTGCAAGAATGGTCAGGGATTGGAACATGCTGTCCAGGGAGGTGGTAGAGTCACTAATCCTGGAGGGGTTCAAGAAATGTGTGGACATGGCACTTTGGTGCATGGTTTAATGGCCATGGTGCTCATAAGTGGATGGTTGGACACAACGGTGTTGGAGGTCTTTTCCAACCAAAACAATTATATGATCCTATATTGTCTCTTTTACACTGTGAGACCTGCTGGCACTAGGCAACATATAGAGACTGATGCACCTGCTTGCAAAACAGGACAATTACTGTAGCCATTAAAGCAGCAGCATTTATATCTTAAGACTGTAGATTATAACCCTATTGTCAATGAGCCACAACAGGGTGCTTTACATTAGAGCATCTCTGTATAGTAAGAGTTACCATGGCTCCCAGGATCCTCTACTGATGCTTTTAAATATCACCATGTCAACTAAAACTCCACAAGGAATTGCTGTGTTCTCAAGAGACTGGAAGCCCCTGCTTTATGACACTAATTATGTCTTCTTTTCCTGCCACTGGTACAGAGTGAAAAGCAAACCATAAATGACACCTTGCACAAAATTGTGCTTGTGGTTTTTCAAGTCACTGCCGTTATTTCTCATGCCTTGTCATCCTTCCAGATAAACCGAGTGACATCCTTCTCTGTATAGCAGAGCTAGCACGTAGTGATCATTTTTGACTACACAAAGGGCAGATTGTTGTTGCTATGACAATACAGTGAGGGGAAAAAATAGCGAAAGGATGACTTCCAAGTCCATGTAAGCCGTCCTCACTCATCCCTGTACCACTTCACATTTGAGGCATGAGCTTACTTAAAAGGAGGGCTTCTTTTACTGAAAAAGAGAGGGATGCATGGAACATTGCTTGCAAGTCCAGGAGATTAAAACTTGGGACCTCAAGGAGAGATTTTCAAAACAGCTCAGCACCAGCATAACTCTGCTTTTAACGCAGCAGTGATAAGACTCTGTCTACAAAAGTGCGAAGTGCTACAGTTTCACTTGGTTGAAAAGGATCAGCAGTGTGTAACTTAAAAATGCCCAAGAGTTTTGAAGTTCTTTGGGTACCAGGAAAACATTTTTACTACTTACATATCCAGCAGGCTGGGACATGTTGATTTGGGAGGGCTGTCCTGTTCTAATCAAAAAAGCTCAGAGCCCCACTGAAACACCCATCTTCAGAAAACAGGATATTGAGAGGACCTTCAAATAATGAGAGTCAGCAACCCTTGTGACAGACTGACAGTCCGCAGCAGCTTATCCTCTTTTTGTCCTTAGCCTTTCCAAGGCTGATGTGCTCCAGAAAGGATTNTGGCATGTGTTATTCTTTACCATCTGCTTGGTTAGAGACAAAAGAAATGTCCTTATCTTCTGTGTCATCACAGAATCATAGAATAGTTTAGGTTGGAGAGGAATTTCAAGATCATCCAGTTCACACCCCTCTGCCATAAGCAGTGACACCTTCCAGTAGACCAGGTTGCTCAAGAC
>VWZI01002627.1:30035-46782 GCA_013396835.1 Psilopogon haemacephalus
AACACCTCCAGAGAGGAGCAGGGATTTTATCTTTGTTCTTCCATAGAAACTGGATAGATTAATCAGCATCTCAAAACAAAATAAGTTTCTTTTATTATTTTATTTTTTTCTAAGCCAGTTACTTCTAAATAAGCTTTTCCAGGAGCAGACGCTTCTCCAGTTTTTACATCTTTTTTTACATGAATCAAAGTTTCGCATTTTTGTGTAGTAAGATGCAGAGCAAGACAAACCACTCTATGATTCTATGAAAATTCTTGTCCAGGAGGTCTAATAGTCAAGAAAGCTAAGCAGGGCAAAGAAACTATAAGACAGGCCATTCTTTTAAGCCACAGACATGGCGAGTCTGGTGGGTAGATAGCCCAGATTCTAAGACCAGTTTGTGCCTGACAACTTTACACTTCTTTGTTCACCACTACAAGACCAGCCTTCATGAATTTGCTTTCTGTTTGGCAAGTATGCATGGGGAAGAAACATAGGAAGGTGGTTTGAGATCACAAAAACCCTCCAAGTGGTACACAAGAAATACCATCTTCCTTTTGGAGCTAAAAAATAACAGAGATACTGCACATGCTGTTATGGCAATGATGTTAGAGACCAGTTCACAGTTACAGCTGGGGATGTTCTGGCAGGTGCAAATAGCTCTGTGGAGCTTCATTTATGCCTTCCTTCTTCATAATGAATAAACACAGGAACGCAGTAGCTCCACATCTGGAAGTAACTAAGAGATGAAACAGAGCTTCTGAGACACAGGTACATGTACACCAATCAGTTTGAAAGCAGGGACTGAGGCTCTAGACAACATGCTCTGTCTGCAGCCTGAAAAGTATAGAGGCCATCACAAAAGGTGGTCCATACCTAAGGTTGGGTCAAGTGACATTTGTATCTTACATTCTGGGTTCGGTTTTGGGCCCCTCACTACAAGAAAGACCTTGTGTGCTGGAGTGGGGCCAGAGAAAGACAATTAAGCTGGTGAAAGGTGTGGAGAACAGGTCTGGTGAGGAACAGCTGAGGGCACTGGAGTTGTTCACCCTTGAGAAAAGGAGGCTGAGGGGAGACTCAGCTCTCTAACTCCCTGAAAGGAGGTTGGAATGAGGTGGGGATTGGTCTGTTCTCCCAAGCAACAAATGAAAGGACAGGGAAAAAGTACCACCAGGGGAGGTTTAGACTGGATCTTAGAAAAAAATTTCTTTCCTGCAAGAATGGTCAGGCATTGGTACAGGCTGGCCACGGAAGTGGTGAGATCACCATCCCTGGAGGTGTTCCAAAGAAACATGTGGACACAGCACATTGGGACATAGTTCAGTGGCCATAGTGGTGTTAAGTCAATGGCTGGACTTGATCTTAAAGATATTTCCAAACCAAAATGATTTTATGATTCTGTTTTTCTCTTATGTATCGCGTAAGTTATTTCTCCTCTCTACCATTTCCAACTGCCTGATCAGCCTTTACAGTTGTTTCTTTTTGTTGTTGTTGTTGTTGTTATTTTTTATTATTATTATTTGTTTGCTTAAAATGAAGTGAGCCTAAGGCTGTGCCTGGTGTCTGCATATTTCATTTGATCATGCTGTACTTCAGGCATTACATCCCTTCAATGACATCAGGCCTCAGTAGCTCTGCTGGAACTCCAGCAGAGAGGACAGATTCATTGCCTCATGTATTTTCAAAGGCATTTTTCTCTCCCTTCAGTGAGAATTATTCAGGAAGCTCAAGCAGAACCTTCATATATTCTACAGAGACCTTTAATTATAAGTTTCTAGGATGTGTTCAGCGGCTATATTGTAACATCCGAAGACAAAGATAACTTGGTGTGGATTTGCCCTCCCACTTAGACAATCTCACTCTGAACAATTAAATTAACGCTATATGACTACCTATAAAGGAATGGTCCATCTTTAACTATAAGTTGTGCACATTCTCCATCTCAATTATGCAAACTTCTTGTTTTCACCTCAAACACAGCAGTGTTTAGCTTTTCCTGTTAAATTAATTAAACATCCTACATATCTCCTATGGGATGCTTTTAGCCCCATGTAAAGGGAGAGAAAATTACTGTACCTCATGTTTCATGGATTTAGAGATAGAATTTGGCTTTGATCCATTTCTGTATAAGTCATAGGATCATAGAATCACAGAAGCCTAAGGTTTGGAAGGGACCTCTGGAGATCTTTGACTCCAATGCCCCTGGCAGAGCTTTCCTTCAACTCAGAGATTATTGTTAATTTAGGTAGCACTTACAAACTGAATTGTCACCATGACAGATCACACAAAACATGCTTATGGACAAAAGTAGTCTTGGCATATGGTGACTTTTACCCACCTTTTGAGTCCAGCAACACCTCCCTCTCTGTAAAAGAGACAAAGCAAATGCCTGCAGTGGTTGCCTTCACGTGATCACTAGATCATACAGCTTGTGAAGAGGAATGAGTCAACAAATCACAGGCATGGCCAGGGCCAAGAAACAGAAACAGTTTTTAATGTTTGTGTTGGTTTGAGCTAATTGGAGAATTTGAGTGAGAAATTAAACACTGTGCCACTTCACCCAGTTTGTCTGAGAGAGAAGAAAGAGGATTGTTTTGAGAATGTTCCCAAAACATCCAGATAAGCCAGTGTGCTTGCGCAGTCAGTCGGCTCTGGGTCCCGGCAGGCTTCAGCAGCTTCTTTCCTTTGTCTCTCTGCCTTTGAACTAATTCAGAGTAAAATCACTAAAACCATTCATTTCTTCCTGCCACTAATCTTTCTGACCGATCTTCAGCTTATCTGCAGCATCATCAAGTGGTGAGATAAAGCTGGGGGAAGGAGGGAGAGGTGGTACAGGGGTGTTTGGTTTCCCTCTCTTGGGGATTTTGGTCTCCAGGAGGGGTGTGGTGTCTGTATTTCTTTTTTTACTGTATATTTCTGTAAATATCTGTTATATCTTGTAAATATTTGCTTGTATATTTGCATTGCTGTAAATATAAAGCTTAATTTATTAACTTCCAGTGTGTTTTTCTGAGTTTTAGCCGGGGTTCTAAAAGGTGGGGGGGCAGGTCACTGCAAACCCACTACAATGTTGAAACAGACTTCCAGTAAGATCCTGGTAACTGGGGTGAACGAAACTGAAATTCATGGAGCAAGGACATGGATACCTGCAACTTTCAAATAAAGTGATGGGGATATCAAAATAAAGCAGAATAAACAATTATATGAAAAATAACTTTGGGTGAGATCCAGGTCTGGGGGCAAAGGAAAACAATCAGAAAAAAACAAAAAACAAACAATGGTGTATTCTCTTTTCCAATTTCCAGCCCCAGTGAGAAACTGTTCTTCAGCCTTGAAGGCAGCAACAGCCACTTGGACAGCAAATAGCAGAGGAGCTGATATTAAAAAACTCAAAGTCAAGTCAAATTTCAGGAGGTTTTTGCAGGACTGTGCAGATATAGCATAGAATAGGATAGAATAGAATAGGATAGAATAGGATAGAATAGAATAGGCCAGGTTGGAAGAGACCTCCAAGATCATCCAGTCCAACCTATCACCCAGCCCTATCCAATCAACTAGAGCATGGCACTAAGTGCTCCATCCAGTCTCTTCTTGAACACCTCCAGGGATGATGAGTGCACCACCTCCCTGGGCAGCCCATCCCAATGGCAAATCACTCTCTGTGTGAAGAACTTCCTCCTAATATCCAGCCTATACCTCCCCTGGCACAACTTGAGACTGTGTCCCCTCGTTCTTTTGCTGGTTGCCTGAGAGAAGAGGCCAACACCCACCTAGCTACAACCTCCCTTTAGGTAGCTGTAGACAGCAATGACATCACCCCTGAGCCTCCTCTTCTCCAGGCTAAACAACCCCAGCTCCTTCAGTCTCTCCTCATAGATCTTATACTCCATGCCCCTCATCAGTTTTGTTTCCCTTCTCTGGACACATTCCAGTACCTCAACATCTCTCTTGAATTGAGGGGCCCAGAACAGGACACAGTACTCAAAGTGTGGCCTGACCAGTGCCAAGAAGGAAAACCTACCTTGTCCTGCTGGCCACACTATTCCTGATGCAGGCCAGTGTGCCGGTTTGAAGTAATTGGAGAATTTGAGTGAGAAAAATGGACTATAGACTGAGAAATGAAAATACATTATGTCACTTCACTCACAGCTCTACTGAGAAAGAAAAAAAAAATGTTTTAAGAGTTGTAACCCAAATATAGATAAGTCAGACTGCTCCAGGCCTCTCTGGCTTCTCTGGCTGTGGGTGCTCTCCTTGCATGGCTCCGTTTCCCTGCCTTTGTAGCTAATTCTCAATAATTCCACTAACCTCTTTCCTACTGCTAATCCCCCTGGCTGATCTACTTCTGCCTGTCTGCTGCATCAACAGGTGGTGAGATAAGATTGGGGAAGGGGGGAAAGGTAGTAGGGGTGGTTAGAAAACTCCTCTTAGGGATTCTGATCTCCGTGAGGGGTGTGGTGTTTCTGTATTACTTTCTCACTGTATATATCTGTAAATATCTGTTCTAGATTGTAAATATCTGCTTGCATATTGAGCATTGCTGTAAATATAAAGCTTCATTTATTAACTTCCATCTGTTTCTGAGTCCTATCCTGGGTTATATCAAAAGGTGGGGGGGCAGATGACTGCTAAACCACCATAGCCAGGATGCCATTGGCTTTCCTGGCCACCTGGGCACACTGCTGGCTCATGTTCAGCTATCTACCAGGACCCCCAGGTGTCTCTCTGCCTGCCTGCTCTCCAGCCACTCTGTCCCCAGCCTGTAGTGCTGCCTGGGGTTGTTGTGACCAAAGTGTAGAACCCTACACTTAGCTTTGTTAAATCTCATCCCATTGGCCTCTGCCCACCCATCCTGCCTGTCAAGGTCCCTCTGCAGGGCCCTCCTACCCTCCAACAGATTGACATCTGCTCCTAACTTGGTGTCATCTGCAAACTTACTGATGATAGACTCAGTCCCCTCATCCAGGTCGTCAATAAAGATATCAAACAGGATTGGGCCCAGCACTGATCCCTGAGGCACGCCACTTGTGACTGGTTGCCAACTGAATGTGGCATCATTCACCACCACTCTCTGGGCCTGGCCCTCCAGCCAGATCTTGACCCATTTCAGAGTGGATCTGTCCAAGCCACGAGCTGCCAGCCTGGCAGTGAGCTTGTTGTGGCAGACGGTGTCAAAGGCTTTGCTGAAGTCCAGGTAGACTACATACACAGCATTCCCTGCACTGTTGTTCAATTAAAGCAATCAGAGGCAGTTATGTAGGCCATAAAGGTGACATTAGGAGAGAATAAACATCAAAAAATTACAAAACAGAACAAAAAAACCCCTACTTCATGTTCTGCAAATTACATTGATATCTGATATATTAGTCTCATCAATTAAAATCACCAGCAAAAAGCTCCAATACTTGCCTTTCTTTTAGAGCAAGGCTAGATTCAGATTTAGTAAGTTCATTCAGACATACTCTACTTAGCATCAAATACAGCTCTATACCCAGATTAGACTTTACCTTGTGGAGACAAAGAGCAAAGGTCTTAGCTTAGTCCAAACATTTGAAAGCCCACAGGAGATGCAGAGATCATTAGGAAGCACAGATAAGTAATTTAGTGACCAATGGCCTTATTTTTTTTTTTTTTTTTAATGAGAACTTAGGTCTCAGAATTAGTATAGATTTTATCCCATGCTGTAGAATCACAGAATCAGAGAATTGTGTTGGTTGGAAAAGACCTCTAAGATCATGGAGTCCAACCATCAACCCAAAACCATCAACCCCACCAAACTATGTCCTAAAGTGCCATGTCCACACCTTCCCTGAGCACCTCTAGGGATGGGGACTCCACCACCTCCCTGGACAACCTGTTCCAGTGCCTGACCACTCTTGCAGCGAATAATTTTTCCTAATCTCCAACCTAAACCTCCCTTGGCACAATTTCAGACCACTTCCTCTCATTCTATCACCTGATACTAGGGAGAAGAAACTGACCATCACCTCAATCCAACCTCCTTTCAGGTAGTTGTAGAGAGGAATGAGGTCTCTCATCAGCCTCCTCTTCTTCAGACTAAACATTCCCTCAGCTACTCCTCCTAAGATTTATTCTCTAGATCCTTCACCAGCTTTGTTGTCTTTCTCTGGAATTGCTTGAGAGACACTACAGTGGGGCAAGAGCTCTTCAGTAATTTCTTCTGCCGTTGGGATAGCAACAAACTCCATCTCATACAACCTGTTGTTGAAATTCCATCATGGACAAAGGAGAAAAGGCCTAAGTGAATTATAACTTTTACCAGGCATCAAAGAGATACCTGGAAGAGATCTTAACTTATTTGTAATACAAGACAGGCTGAGAGGAGGTTAAAAAATCATAGGAAACAGAGTTTTGTCAGGCCTGCTACTCATAAAAGTGTTTATTTTAAGGTATACATCCACAAACAAGAATTTCAGTGGAAGATCTGGTGAGTATTGCTATCTGTGTAACTCCAGGCAAAAAAATAATTTCCTTTTTACATCGTTGAAAAAACGGCATTTCATTCTAAGAGTAAATGATGCTGGTTTGGGAAGAAAACTCTGTGTTTTCCAAGCATAACAAAAAGATGAGCTGTAGCCTTCAGGAACTGAACACACCTGCAAAAGCAACATTCCCAATCTCCATGTCCATCTTAGCCTCCTTTTGCTCACAGATCCCTGGAGAAGCTTCAGACACCCTTGCAATCGCATAAAATAAGAGCTTCTCTTTTGCAGTTATTAAATTAATTTGAGTCATTTTGTTTCATGTGGTTTGTTCATTACAGTCCTGCCACTCCTTGCTGGGCAAATTTCTTTCGAGAAGTAAAGTAAAAGTAAAGCGAAAGTAAAACATTGACACTGGATATATAGGAACTGGCACCGTGCTCAGGTGGCCAAGGCCAGCAGCATCCTGGCCTGGATCAACAATAGTGTGGTCAGCAGGACCAGGGAAGTGTTTGTAGCCTTGTACTCAGAACTGGTGACACCATACCTTGAGTGCTGAGTTCACACTGGGCGGCCCTCATTACAAGAAGGATACTGAGGTCCAGAGAAGGGCAAGAAAGCTGGTGAAGAGTCTGGAGAACAGACTTGATGAGGAACAGCTGAAGGAACTGGGGTTGTTTAGTCTGGAGAAGAGGAGACTGTGGGGAGACCTCAGAGCTCTTTACAACTCCTTGAAAGGAGATTGGAGACAGGTGGGGTTTTTCTCTTCTCCCTGGTAACAAGTGATAGGACAAGAGGAAATGGACTGAAATTTCATGGGTGGAGGTTTAGTTTGGATCTTAAAAAAAACTTGTTGAGTAGAAGGGTTCTCAAAGGCTGGAACAGGCTGCCCAGAGAGGTGGTTGAATCCCCATCCCTGCAGGTGTTCAAAGAGGCAGAGATATTGTGCTGAGGGCCGTGGTTTAGCACCATCCTTGTCAGAGTTAGATAATGGTTGGACTGGATGATCTTAAAGGTCTTCTAGAACAAAAACAATTCCATGATTCTAAGATTCTAAGATTAGCAGTGTTTCTTTGGGAAGGGGAAACTGTTTCAGCTGTTGCAACAATTCCTAGACACTACTGTTCAAGCCCTAGCAGCAGTGTTTTTATAGCTAAAAACAAATCTCAATTGGAAAGTCAGCTATTCCATTAACAGAAATTAGAACAACATGATTTTGGCACAAGCAGAACAGAACTGTAGCTAAAAAGCTTTATCTATATAAAGAGCAGGAATGTTATGGAATGACGTCATTGCAATTACAGAGTTGAATTTCATACAATGTTGGCTGCTGCATTTGGAGATTAACTCTTTTCTCATTTCATGTGTTTTACAGAGACTCAAGCTGTACCTCTTAAGATTTTACAAGGAAATAGAAGAAACCTTTATTTCCAACTCATTAGAAAATATGATTAAATTTAGTTATAACAATAAATGCTACTAGAAATAATTACTGTTGCTGAAAGCTGGACATGACCAAAATTCTTGATCAAGAAGTAGAACTTAAGTTCTTCTGGATACCTGAACTGGAGCTAAATTGCAGTGTGTACAAATAGTACAAAAAGCCCTCTGGAAGAAAGTAAAGGGAGAATGACTATGAGGCAGGATAAAAACAGCATCTTAGTAGCAGATGGTGTTCACATAGAACACACCACCCACTATTTTCCTCCAAGCTGTCCCAATAATACACACAAAAATGATTCCAGCAGAAACTCAAGGTTGGAAACACATGTCTCATTGCCTTTCTAGCAGTGAGAGGTGCTGATTTATAAGGAACTTGACATGGGCTGGCAATGTGTGCTGGCAGCCCCGAAATCCAGCCACATCCTGGCCTACATCTAGAGATGAGTGACCAGCAAGTCAAGGGAGAGGATTCTGCCTCTCTACTCTGTTCTGGTGAGACACCCACCTACATCCAGCTATGGAGCCCCCAACACAAGAAGGGCACGGATCTGTTGGAGCAAGTCCAGAGGAGGCCAAAAAGATTATCAGAGGGCTGGAGAACTTCTACTATGAGGACAGGCTGAGAGAGGAAAAGAAAAGTCTCCAGGGAGACCTTAGAGCAGCCTTCCAGTCCTGAAGATGGCTACAGGTGAGCTGGGGAGGGACTTTCTATAAATGCCTGTGGTAACAGGAGAAGGGGAAATGCTTGTAAACTAGAGCAGGGTAGATTTAGATTGGACATCAGGAAGTCTTCTACTGTTAGGGTGATGAGACACTGGAATGGATTGCCCAGAATAGTTGTAGGTGCCTCATCTCTGGAAGCATTTATACCAGGCTGGTTGAGGCTTTGAGCAACCTGGTCTAGTAGAAGGTGTCCCTGCCCATAGTAGAGAGATTGGAATTAGATGACCTTGAAGGTCCCTTCCAATTCAAGGCATTCTCTAACTCTGTGAATCCTCATTGCTTTGAACACGGTGATGTGCGGAGACCATGGCATAACTGGTTTTCCCCACCCTCTTGTTATAGAGGTTGCATTGAAGTATACTGGGTAACAGACAAGACTGCTGAATCAATTGGTATGATGCAGGGTTTACTCCCAGGTCTTGCCCTCACTGGTGCAGTTCCTGATTTCGATATGCAAAACAGCCATCTCATTATGTTTGTAGTTAGGTTGTTCCACAGGTGGATGAATGACGTAAAACTCCAAGCTGTCTCTGAACTCAGCCTCACAATCTGAACTTCTTTTGGGCTTCCAAAACCGTCTGATGGATTTATCTCTAACTTTCCTGGATGGCTTCAGTAATAATCACCCAGGGATTCTAACACCAAATTTTATTTCAGTCCACTTCATGTGAGGGCAGGCAGTTAAAATTTTTAGCTGCCTAGTTGGAGCCTTATGTCACGTTTAATTGCATTTGCAAGTTCTTTATTGTACATAGATCAGAGATGGAGAGTTAAAACATGAGCAGCAGAGAAACAATTATTACTTATTAGTATTTGATACTCATGGAATTATTTCCATTAGAAGAGACCTGAAAGATCATACAGTCCAGCCTTCAGCCTAAAACAGCCATGCCCATTAAGTCCTCAGGTGCCATGCCCACACATTTCTTGAATACCTCCAGGAATGGTGACTCCACCATCTCCCTGGGCAACCTGTTCCAGTGCCTGACCACTCTTGAATTCTCTGAAGAGGTGATGACTTGCTTCTGTTTTCCTTTTTGATTCTCACAGAATCAGAGAATGCTTTAGATTGAAAGGGATCTTTATAGGTCATCTAATCCAGCCCCCACTGCAGTCAGCAGGAACATAGAATCATAGAATCGTTTACTTGTAAAAGGCTTCTAAGATGATAGAGTCCAATCTTAACTAATGCCACCATGGCCATTAAACCATGTCCTAAGCTGTCGTGTCCACATGTTCCTTGTGTGCCTACAAGGATGGTAACTTCACCACCTTCCTGGGCAGCCTATTCCAACCCCTGACCACTCTTGCAGCAAAGAAAAAAATCCTAATCTGAAACCTAAACCCTGGCAGAAATTCTGGCTCTTATTCTATCACCTGATATCAGGGAGGAGAGCAACTCTGAACTCACTGCAATCTCCTTTTAGGGAGTTGTAGAGAGCAATAAAGTCTTCCCTCAGCCTCCTTTTCTCCAGAATAGACAATCCCAGTTCCCTTATCTGCCCCTTGCCAGACCTGTTCTCCAGACCCCAGCTTTGCTACCCTGTGACATAAGGCTGAATAATTTTAATTTCAAGGAGAAAAATATGACCACCTCAGACTACTTAGTTCCAAATGCTTTAATATGATTATAGTCTCTGAGGTCACAATGTCCCTTCCCAGAATAGTTACTTTCTTCTCTCACCTGGAAGGAAAATTAATTGATTGCTGGTAAATGATGAATAAGATTCCACCATATGTGGTCTTTCTATTGTGAGCACTTACCAAACTGATGTGGCATCTTCGTGCTCAGCAGTGAAACCATCTCGGTACATCCATGCAAAGCACTACCATTATCTCAGGAGGCAAAAGCAATCTGTCAGATAAAGCAAGGGAGTTGCTATCAGCTTTTATGAGAGAAAACCCCTTCTCTTCAGTAGTACTTTTGATTTTTCAGGTAAGATTAGAAATTCCTCCTTGAAAGCCACTGGTGCCACTAATCCTTTTAATTAAGCTGTTTCCAGAATCCTGTGATGTCTGTTTTCTTCACTTCAAATCAAGTAGTTTTGTATAGTGTTTATTTTCACTTTCTGGTCTTGATCTTTGAAAGAGTTAATATATAAAGAGCTCTAACAAAAGATGTACATCAAACTGTTGAAACAGATCCAGAGGAGACCATGAAGATGGACATCCTCTCCTATGGGAACAGCCTGAGAGAGCTGGGACTGTTCAGTCTGGAGAACAAAATGCTCTGAGGAGAACTTAATACTTAAATGGGCCTACAAGAAAGTTGGAAAGGGCTTGCAGTGATGGCATGAGAGGCAATGGCTTTGAGCTGGAAGAGGGAAGATTTAGACTGGAGATTAGGAAGAAGGTCTTTCCAGTGATGGTGATGAGACACTGGAACTCCCTGTGGATTCTCCCTCCCTGGAAATGTTCAAGGTCAGTTGGAGAAGGCCTTGAACAACCTGATCTAGTGGAAGGTGTCCCTGCCCATGTTTGAGGCATTGGAAGTAGATGATCTTTAAGCTCTGTTCTAATCCAAAGCATTCTGTGGTTCTGTGGAAAGGGATAAAAATTATTTAAGGTCAGTCTTCTGTGCACTGTGTGAATCAATGGAAATCTGAATTTTATTCCTCTGTAGGAGATGGATGTGTGTTGCTTTAATACTAGATAGCATTACTGTACTGGAATTACAATGCCAGCTGGATCATGTATTTTACACCTAATATCGATTCATGACGGGAGTGGGCTGCCCAGGGCTTGTGATACCTAAAGTATATTCTATAGCTTGTAAAGTTTCCTGCTATAGGATTTTTGTGGTTTCCAGGCAGGGGAGTGTCCCTTTTCTTCCAGTTTTGGATTTGCATGGTTCAGGGGCAGTTCATGTTCTGTTGGTTCCACAGCTGCTGGTCCTTTTTCTGTTTTCTTTGGTGTAATTTGATATCCCTGCCATACAGCAGCAAATTGTCCCTATCTCAGGTAACGTCTCTGCCTAATCAAGGACAATGATATCAATGATGCCAAGACAGTGCCTATCATCTATCAATGGTCATTGTCTTATCAAGGTTAGAAACACGTGTTCTATTGCCTTCATGCCTACCAGTCTCTTACTCAAGTCCACTACAGAGCAGAGATAGATTCAACAAGATCAGTGTACAGACAGAACTGGAAAGTGCAGGAAAAAGTGAAGGTAGTTAGAGGGAAGGCAGCAGTGAGATTGGCACAGAGTGACAGAAGTAGCTCGGCGACACAGGGCAGGCTGAAGTGATGCTGGGAAACCATGAGAAGGATCCTGGCTAATGAGTGATGCTGTGCAAATGATGCAATGAGGGATTTGGGAAAGAATCTGATTGCAGGTAGATACAAGATTAATAATCACATGTCTGTCATCTATCAGAGGCTTGAAATAGGGCTGCACAACACACTTCTGTTGTCACATGCATTGGAAATGTCCAGATATGGAAGTAAAGCTGGCAGTGTGCCCAGGTGGCCTGCATCAGTTGTGACCAGCAGGAACACGGAAGTGATTGTCTGCCTGCAGTCAGCTCTGGTGAGGCCACATCTTGAATTCTGGGTTCAGTTTTGAGTCCCTCACTACAAGAAAGACACTGAGCTGCTGGAGCATGTTCAAAAAAGGAAAATAAAACTAGTGAAGTGTCTGGGGAACAGGTCCTGTGAGAAGTAGCTGAGGGTCCTGGGGATGTTTAGGCTGGAGAAATGGAAGTTGATAAGAGACCTTCTGGCTCTTTACAGCTTCCTGAAAGGAGGTTGGAGCAGGACAGGTGGAGAAGTTTTAAACTGGATATTAGAAGGATCTTCTTGATTGAGAGGGTTATTAAAGACTGGAACAGGCTTCTCAGGGAGGTGGTTGAATCCTCATCCCTGGAGGCATTTCAAAGGGGCAAAGATGTGGTGGTGAGGGACATGGTTTAGCAGCAGACTTGATAGAGTTGGACTGCATGATTTGAAAGGTCTTTTTCAACTTAAATGGTTCTGTGATTCTATGATTCTATAATGCTGCAGTAGCCAATTGGAGTCAGTAGCCGAGCAGATGCAAACTAGAAAGCTGACATCAGGGCATGGCTCCACAGCACATAGAAATCCAATAGTCCGTGAGAAATCAGCAGTTACTAATGTGACAGAGCCCACCTTTTGACAGCAGCCTGGGATAATAATAAGTTAAATTAGCCTTTTAGAGGTTCAACTGAGACAGCAAGAAACACCTAAGTCTTTATTTCTGTATTTCACCTTGGACTATATTTCAGGTGGGTTGGTGTCAGCTTACAGCATGCCTGTGAACCAATTTTGCTTCCATGGACTTAGTTATGGTCTTTTCCATGTCTAGATGATCATTTCCATCTCAGGTACTAAAGATGATAAGCTGTATCCTTCTTGTGGTTCAATATTATCCCCCTTTTTTAAAAAAAAGGTGTTATTAAAAACACAGAGAGAAAGTTCCACCTTGAGAAGTATGATTTCATATTGTTTGCTGTTTTAGGAAGAAATAATTAATTTATTTACACACTGATTATTTTTAAGGCTTTCAGCATAGACATGAGAGCTGGGAACTAGGTATCTCCTCAGAGTTGAACAGGAACAGCAGTGTAATTTCATGACTCCCCAAACTGGCACTATATGCACCAAATTTGGGCTTGATCCTTGGGTTATAGGCATGGTCAGGATTCAGTTTTTCACAGACAGTCTTATTGCATATCATAGAATTATAGAATCACAGAATGGTAGGGTTTGGGAGGGGTCTCTGAAGATCATTGAGTCCTACTGGCAAAGCAGGGTTACCTAGAGCAACCCGCACAGGAACACTCCTAGGTGGGATTTTAAGGTCTCCAGAGAAGGAGACTCCACAGTCTCGTTGGGTGGCCTGCTCCAGGACTCTATCACTCTTACAGTAAATAAGTTTTTCTTCATGTTGAGGTGGAGCTTCCTGAGTTCCATTTTGTGTCTGTTGCCCCCAATCCTATCATTGGGCACCACTGAAAAGAGCCTGGCCCCTTCTTGACTCTCACTCTTCAGACTTTTGTAAACATTAATAAGAACCGCTCTCAAGCTGCTGTTCTCCAGACAGAACAGCTCCAGGTCTCTTACCCTCTCCTCCACAGAGAGATGCTCCACTGACCTCAGCATCTTTATGACCCTCTGTTGGACAGTTCTCCAGTAGTGTCCTGTCTTTCTTGAGCTAGGGAGCCAAGAATGGGATGCAATACTCCAGTGAAAATACCCAGTGGGGCAGAGCTAGCAATTAAGAATAATGAGGCATAAAATTTGCACAGAGGTAGCTGAATAAGAGAAGTGTAAATTGCTGTCCTGCCAAAAACTTCAAAGTGGCAGAAGTGTCACCGTCAGAGTGAATCCAGCCAAAGGAGATGGCCAAAAGCTGACAAACAGCACCATTCCATTGCTCTGTCAAGACTGTGTCAGAACAGATAATGAGTTATTCCATGAGAGCTGGAATGTCTTTATTAATATTAAAGAAATTACACTAACACTTCTGCTAGAATTCACCCGATGGGCAATGACCAGACCTAGCAGCAGTGATTAAAAGACCTCATTCATATCTAATGATCACACAGAGTAATAATCTCATTGTGAAAGGCAATTGGACACTTGTTCACTCTTATCTTTTCTCCACATGTGTAGTTACTACGAAAGGAGCTGCCTTTGATCATCTTTTCCTCTGCTGCCCTTTAAGGCATTTCATTAAAGGGCCAGAGTTTCCTGGATTAACAGCCATTTGTCATTTCCCCAAATCAATTTTGCTTCCAGTCTCTTGAGACCTTACAAATATTTCCTTTTTTTTTTTTTTTTTTTTTTTTTTTTTTTTTCCCCAGAATTACAGAATGACAATGCTGTGCTTAGATTGAGAGGTTTTATTGAAAATAAAAATTAAAAAGCCCTGCCAGAAAAGTCTTACCTTGCCTTGCCTTTCCTTTTCCTTTGCCTTTTCTGTTTCCTTTGCCTTCTTTTCAAAAAGAAATAAGAATATTTATTAATTCCAATTTTGTCTGCATCTCCAAGAAATCTTCATTACTTTAACTTTTCAGCTTGATGGTTTCTCTTGAATTGCCTCCAAAGTCTGTGCTCTGTTCTTCTGTTACAGTTGAGCTCTTTATTTCATTTGTCTATGACATCTGCTTTTCAGACTCAAGTCTTACCCATTTTGAAAGAACAAGACCATAAGTTAAAACTGCTCTTTTTATGGGAAAATCTGCTTGTCCATAAAGGATATTCACTGCCTTGTACTAGTAGTGAGCTAAACACAGCCGATGAGTTTTTTTTCTTCAGTATTCAGTTACCCCGGAGCTGGTAATGAAAGTGGAGGATTCAAGAAATGTGTAGACATAGCACTTCAGGACATGTTTTAATGGCCATGATGTTGGGTTGATAGTTGAGCTCGATATTAGAGGGCTCTCCCAAGTGAAACAATTCTGTGATTCTATGATTTCTCTATTTAGCAGGATTATTTTTAATTTTGGTTGTTTGTTTGTTTGGGGGAGGGGGTTTGTTTTGTTTTTTGTTTGGTTTGTTTTGGTTGCTTGAGGGTTTTTTATTCTTCAAACAGAAACAACACCCCAGTTCTTCAGTGGCATGAAATGGGTGGAGCGTCATTCGTCCACCTCCATCCTATGCCAAGACTGCTTCTCTTGCAACTCCAGCACATTTGCCAAATCTTACAATAAATGTAACACAAACCTCCATGCAGACATCTCATAACCTTTCCATCTAAGACAGATATCTTCATCCAGCAGGTACTACTTACTTGACTTTTTACTTTATATGGAGATTAAGAGACATAAAGCATTCAGTAATTATGTCTTAGCTCTTGGATATGTAGCAGAAGACATAAGTGACCAGATTTTCACAGTGTTTTTTAGGCAGGAAATTCCCTTACACTGTATTTCAAGAGCTGTTAATAATATGTTACTCATTAGATTTACACCAGAGACCCAACTAAGACTCTAAATATTAATGTGAGAGCTGCTAGACTGTAACTGGTAGCATCTAAGAAAGACCTTCAAGATCACCAAGTCCAACCATTTAGTAACTACCAAGTCTAGTGCTAAACCATGTCTCTCAGCACAACTCTGTCTCTTTCAAACATGTTCAGGGATGAGGGTTCAAGTAGCTCCCTGGAAATTCTACTTCAGTGTCATTTCTCCAGATCAAGTGCTTCATGCCTAGTTTGCACAGGACGTGTGAAGATGTGACCTTGATTTGAGCTTGGATATCTCTCTGATGGAATAAAAGCATACATGCTGCTGCCAGGAAGCAGTAGTGGGACATTACCACGGTCTCTACCACCAGCAGTCCTCTGTGTTGATCCTGTGCAGAAAGGAACCCACACACTCATCACATCACTATGACATGTCTCTGTTGAAAAGCAGGACTGACAGAGTTTGTTCAATGTCAGTCTCAGTATTGTGCAAACCCTAACACTGCATTCTTGGTCATCTAATTCGATACCTCCATCAAATATAACCACAATTTGTAAATGTGATTGCATTGATTTGATTTTTAACTTTTTAAATAGTAATTCACCTAAGGGACTCCCATTTGATTGGCAGGTATATACAGGTCATGCTTCATGCAACTCAGGCAGTTCAGTTCAATCAGCCTTTCATTCTCTTCAGGGAACCCTTCCAGCAGCAGGCTGGCTGGGACCTGCCAGACTAAATTGTGTTAACAAATGCTAGTTCTTTGTGAAAGAAATGCCTGACTGGCAAGACAGAAGGCAGCAGAGAGCTGAGGAATCAAACCTCCTAACAGCCCTTCTTAAACCCACAACGATGTAGCTGCCAAGCATCTTGGTAAAAATAATAGAAACTATTTTACACTTATAAAAAAAAAACAACCCAACAACAAGGGATCCAAGGAAATGTTTCTCCCAGCCAAGCGGGCATTTCCTAGGACTTGTTGGTTTTATTACCTCATCTGTGCCTTTAGCTGTAAGCAAAGCAGTACTGAAAGCTCTCCATTTAAAGCAGGCCATACCAAACAGAGATTTACCATCTATCCAAACCTTGTATAAATTTATTGTGGGCAAAAGCTCAACAAAAGCTTATAAAAGAGGTACCTGTGGCTTCCAGATTAAGCCAGTTTTCTCTAATTAGCCTCCTTTTTCACCATTTCCCTTTCCCCTCCACTCTTAAACACCCCCAACC
>VWZI01002627.1:46797-87766 GCA_013396835.1 Psilopogon haemacephalus
CAATACTGTGAAGATCATAAAATCTATGTGATTACACTGAGCAAGGATTTGATGTGGTAAAATGTTTCTGGGAATGAATTAGAAAATCTAGCTCAGCTGCAAAGAGGACAAGCAAAAGTAGGCATCCAGGTTGACTTGGATGCAGTTGTGAGAAACCTTTTGCATTTGCCTGACATTCATTTCTGTCTGGTTTTAAAATCATATAATCGTTAAGGTTGAGAAAGACCTATAAGCCCATCAAGTCCAACTCTTTACCAGACACCACCATGGCCACTAAACCATGTCCTAAAGTGCCGTGCCCACAATTTTTTTTTTAATACCTTCAGGGATGATGGCCCTAGTGCCTCCCTGGGCAGTCTGTTCCAATACCTGACCAGTATTTCTGCGAAGATTTTTTCCCTAAGATCCAGCCCAAACCTCATCAGGTGCATCTTGAGGCCATTTCCTCTCGCGCTGTCATGCATTACTAGGGAGAAGAGTCTCCTTGCCCTGCCTCAGTCGGTCAATACTGTGGTTAAGCACAGTTTGAATAATCACCTTTTGCTAACCATATTCGTCTTGAATCAAGGCAACATGTACAGTGATATCCTGATGGGAGAAGACCTTGGACAGGGTGGTCTGTGACCTCTGTGTACAGAATCTACAGCCTGAGGAGGCTACCTGAACACAGATGCACTATTTCCATAAAACAGTGACAAAGAACCATGCTCCTAAATAGTCATAGAATAATAGAATGGTTTGGACAGAAGTGAACCTTAAAAATCATCTGCTTCCAAGCCCCCTGCCATGAGCAGGGATACCTTGCATTATGCCAGGTTGATCAAGTCCTATAGCCTGACTTAACTGCAAGAGCAGAAGAGTAAGTTCAACTGCAAGGGCAGGCAGCTGAATCACTCACAACTTCCAGTCTGCAGGGATGAGCTTGGATAACCAGGGAGACTTTTTCTGTTCGTAACACACATTGATATCTTCACTACATGCTCAAAAACCTTGAGTGTTTAATTATAAACAGTAATTATAAACAGTGCAGTTGTCCAGGCTGCACCAGATATTTACCCCCTCCCTAACTTTTTCCTCTGAAATATGAATTGTGTGATGAATGCAAAGAAAAACAAAGGATCTCACAAACAGTCAAACCTAAACTGAACTTAATAGAGCTGGCCTGGAAAATCTTCACTAACCAGTTCTCCATGAAAGTATCACACAGAGGCAACGTGCCTGCAATGCAATATCTTGAGTTGCCTCGTTTGTTTGCTTTAGCAAAGAGACTTATTATCAAATTACTTTGAATTGTTTACACTGAAAATGAATTTTCTCTCTATTTATTTGTTGTTTGCAAAACACAGTCATCTTTTCTCCTCCTGCCAGGATCTTGATTTGTACCTGCATATGCAGCTAACGATGCTGACCCAAAAATAATTTAGTGAGGTTGCTTAATAGGACAATAACAATCAGTTCCTTGGAAATAGCTGGAGGAATTAAGGACTAATAAGCCACAGAAATGATGGATCAGCTAGGGTTTAAGTGAACATCTACTAGTTGCAGACCTAATTTAAATACGGGAAGAATATCACATTTTATCAGCTTCTGTCTTCAGATTTAAGAGCTTCTCGAGTCCTCATTTATACCTGAAGTGTCACTGGCATGTATGCTCAAGTTGATTAAATACATTTACTGCAGCATGGCATTCAAATTCATCTGCTTATTCTCTCCAATCATGTTAATTTTCCTTCAGCTTACTAAGTTTATAAAAAAATAATCAAACATTTTGTGTTTGTTATTCTGAAGTTTTTCCATAATCATTTATGTGAGTTTATGGAGAGCGTATGTGAGTATGGATGGTATTCAGCTCAACTGTAGTTTTCTCAGTTTGGTCTCTTCTCCCTGGTATCAGGTCGTAGAATGAGAGGAAAGGGTTGAAATTATGCCAGGGAAAGTTTAGGTTGGATATTAAGAACAACTTCTTTGCTGCAAGAGTGGTCAGGCATTGGAACAGCCTGCCCAGGGAGGTGGTGTAGTCAACAGCCCTGGAGGTGCTCAAGAAATGTGTGGCTATGGCAGTTTAGGACATGGTTTAATGGCCATGGTCATCTTAGGTGGATAGTTGGACTTGATGATCTTGGAGACCTTTTCCAGATGAAAAAAATCATGATTCAGGGCTCTTTCTGATGTTTCAGGAATGGAAAGCCCATCATGTTCAGTAGATCTGTCTATGTCTGAAGATAAGCACCAACAGAACTGCTCATAAAGTCAGCACCCTGAAGAGATGAGATCATTTCACATGTGCTGTTTGTTTTCTGTTAACTCTGGGGAATTTATGGTGGCTGCTGGCCACTATAAGTACTGAAATGACAAGAGGTGCTTCTCACATATTTCACCACAATATTCACTATATTGATTTGTTGTAATTGACTTAGGTGGGTTTTCATCCCTTATTAACATTTGTTACAGTGGAATGATGCAATCCTTCTTTCCACATGAGAACCAAGAAATGGACTATTCACAAGGTCTTGTAATGACAGGATGAGGGGTAATGGGTTCAAATTGGCGGAGGGGAGATATGAACAGGATGCTAGGAGGAAGTTCTTCACAGTGTTCAAGGCCAGGCTGGATGAGGTCTTGAGCAACCTGATCTAGTGGGAGGTGTCCCTGCCTATGGCGGGGGGTTGGAACTGGATGATCTTTAAGGTCTCTTCCAACCTAAACCATTCTATGATTTCAGAAGGTAAGAGCAGGAAGGTGGAGGAGAGTGTTACCTATGCCAGGCAACGCCCTGAGAAGCCAATTAGCCACATAGTTGAGTGCTGCTGCTCACACTCATGGTGTGAGTGGACATGTTTGATCTTCCCATGTTTGTGGTAAGCACCCTGAAAAATTAATTTCTTTTTAAGACTTGTTAGAAAATATGTACATCAAGAAGACCTCTTGATCAAGGTTTTGGCAGACCATTCCTTCTTCTGGTGATTGCATAAGTCTGCCTATTACTACATCAGGGAGTGGAAGGGTGAAAACATGGAGCTCTAAGAAACACTTATGGGATGCATCTTCTTGCATTCAAAGCATCTATCTACACAAAGGCACAAGCACAGCTGAATGAAAGTGAAGGCTTGTGGGGAGAAAGAGCATCCTATCTGTCCACCAGTCAGTCTTGACTAACTTTTGGATGCTAAAGACCAGAAGAAAGCACTGAAATGAATCATATAATCACATAATTCTTTCAGTTGGAAGAGACTTACAAGATCATTGAGTGCAACCTTCAACTTGACACCACCATAGCCATTAAACCATGTCTCAAAGTGCCATGTTCACACATTTCTTGAGCACCTTCAGGAAGCTGGCTCCACCTCCTCCCTGGTCAACCTATTGCAATTCTTGTTTCTTGAAGCTAAGAAGTGGCAGCATCTCTCCTCATTATTCTGACAGGCCAATGCATTTGTCTTTATTAACTGGAATGAACGTTGTTTTTCTCTGCTTGGTTATTTTCATTGAAAGTGCTCAAAAATTCAGAGCTGTAATTCTTTGGGAGGGAACTGAAACCAGGAGTCATGTGAATTCTTCAAAATAACACCAATCTTGAGTTTTATTTAAGAGACGTCTTTGGAGAAAATTGTTGTAGAAGTCAGAAGGTCTCCATCAGCCCAGACCTGAGATGAAAACACTTCATTGACAGCACTCTAAAGCTCTGTCTTGCTTTGGCAATGATGTTGTAGTTGCTATAGTGCTGATACAAGGCATGTTCTATTAGGCTTTTCTTGGTCTTTCTACCTTGGTCAGATAATAAGAAAATCAAAAGCACCTGGAATAAGCTATTGCTTAGAAATAGTACCTGGTTTCCCATCAGTTCTTGGGTTTTTTTTTTGTTTGTTTGTTTTGGGTTGTTAGTGGGTTTGCTGTTGTTATTTTTGGTGCTTTTTTGGTGGTGGTGGTGTGGGGGTTTTTTTGTGTTGGAGTTCTTTTGTTGTTTTATTTTGTTTTGGTCTTGTTTTGTGGAAAAACCAGATAGTGATAATTTAGAGATGTAACTGAATCAGAAAGATATGTGTATTTGGCAGTGGTTTTAATATGTCTTCTGGCACCCTATAGTTTGGCTGTGTAGGTTGTCATTTTCTTACGAATAAAAGACTGTAAGATAGCTTTTATGAGGCACCAACTAAGGTCAGTACTGCCGTGATTCCACTGCCCCACCACAGGAATCATCAAGTGTGGCTAAATGGATCAAGCCAGGTAATCTGAATGCCTGTTAAGCCCAGAACTGTAATTTCCATAAGGTAAAATAGAAATGTTTTTAAATTGATGTTTTTATGGATTTAAGCCAAAGTATTTTTGTTGTCTACTAGAATATTCTAATACTCCCATTTCCACAGGGGGAAAAATAACCTCTGCTGGAAAAAAACAAAATGAAACAAAACAAAACACTTTTCTAGTCAGTCCTAGTAACTACCTTTGTGCACAATCTTCTTTTACCTAGAATGAGTGACATCATGGAAGGTGAAAGATCCTTCTCCTTTAGATTCAAACAGATAAGATGATAGTAAGGTTGCATCAAACCACATCTTCTATGTAACTATTAATTTTTGTTAGTTTTTTTGCTTTCTTTTTCTGGGAATGTTCAAGTCAGGGAAAGATACTTCTCTTTATCTGAAATGCAAACCATGTTACGAGAAAGTTGTGACATTAAGAAACCAGTCAAGTCACCAATAGTCAATAGCATAAATCTTGCTTTCCTGTTGGCAAACTGTCTTCTGCTCTTGAGTTTCAAAATGTGGAGTGATTGTGGAGGAGGCACGCAGTAAGTAAAAGCAGACATGGTTATTCTGTTTCAGACTTAAAAAACATGCTGCTTAATTAAATGAGAGGGAACTATTTCATCTCCAGTGACATGTTCATCCTTCCTGTCTTGTGCTCTTTCTTGGCTTATTCCTCCTTTCACATTCTTTCTTGGTAGATCCTCACTGTCTTACTCTTTCTTCCTTGATCCTCATTCTCTTGCACTCTTTATTGATTGATCCTCACTCTCTTGCACTCTTTTTTAATTGATCCATACTCTCTTGTGCTGTTTCTCATTTCTTTTGCCTCTCCAGTTGCTTAATAAGGGATGGCCATGCTAGTGTTAACAAAATTCCCAGCATGCCCAGTGGCAATATTGAGGAGATCTATGTGCTGCTATTAGCATTAATTGGCAACATTGCCCCTGATGGACAAGCTATTATCTTCCTAAGCTTTAGTTGTCTCAGTCTGAATACTTATCTTTATCCATCTGGTAAAGTCAAGGTCCCACTCTATTGTTTTCTCCCACAGAGGGTGATTTATTTGATAATAAGGTTTCAAACACAATTTCTTCCTAAATTATCCTATCCATTCCATTATTTCTTTTCTATTATCTTGAAATTCCAAAAGACTAGGTAAAAAAATTAGATGCCAGATTCACTGTAGATATAGAAACTCAGACTGACACCTCTAAATCCCTTTGATGAGATTCTGTGATGTCCTTCTGTCTTTCCAATTAACTTGGAGTGGTGTAGTGGTGATAAACAGATTTGGTCAGTATTTGTCTTCCAGATGTTGTGTAAATACAAGCATCTGCATTTCATTTACACTTTACTCTGTGTTGCAGTAGCAACACACATTTTTTTATTTGATAAAGGTCATGCTTGCTTCCTTTTATGCCACAAAGGCACATTCTGTATGCGCAGAGAGAGCCATGACTAAACAGAAATTAAAATAGATGGGAACAGATAGCAGCCAAAGATGCTCTTGGGGAAGGCAGTTACATTTATATTATCACGACACTCAAATCTTTAATGCTGTGATACTGTCAAAGCAATTCAAAGCTAATCCACTTTATAAATATTAAATTCCTAAGGAAATGGAAATTCATGGTGTACTAGTTCCAGAATGCTACTTCCACCTGTCACTTAGATCCTGAAGGTACAGTCTCTGAGTAGCAAAGGACTTTTCCGAGATGAAGATGTAGATGCCAGGATTTTCCTCAGTAGCTCTGTAAAAAAAAAAAATGAGTTTTTGTTCCTCTGTTGTTGGTTGTTGTTGTTTTTTGTCCCTGAAAGTTAGGTAAAATGCTTTCCTCACAACATCATCTTAAAATTATAGAATTGTTTTAGTTGAAAAAGACCTTTAAGATGACAGAGAACAACTATTATCTAACTCTACCAAGTTTGGTCCTAAGTCATATCCCTCAGCACCACATCTCTGCCTCTCTAAAACACCTGCAGAGATGGGGATTCAACCACCTCACTGGGCAGTGTGTGCCAGTCTTTGACAACCCTTTCAATGAAAGATTTTTCAAAAAGATCCAACCTAAACCTCCCCTGATGTAACTTGAGGCCATTTCTCTCATTTTATCACTTGTTATTAGGGAGAAGAGACCAACACCTACCTGCTTCCAACCACCTTTTGGGGAGCTGTGCAAATCCAGGTGGTCTCCTCTCAGCCTCCTCCTTTTCTCCAGGTTAAACAACACCAGGTCTCTCAGCTGCTTCTTACTAGACCTGTTCTCCAGGTCCTTTACCAGCTTTGTTGCCCTTCTAAGGAGAGCCTCCAGCACCTCAATTACTTTATTGTATCGGTGGGCCCAAAAGTGACTCCAGAACTCAAAGTGTGGCCTCAGCAGTGCGGAGTACAAGGTTCCTGTCCTGCTGTTCCTTACCCAGGCCAAGCTGCTGTTGGCTGTCTTAGCCACCTGGGCACACTCTGGCTCATCTTCAATCAGCTGTCAATCAGCACCCCCAGGTTCCTGTGCCTTTAAGAGTTTCCTCTTGGTCAGTGTCCAGCCTTCCTGGACTTCTTGGCTCCTCAGGGATGTTACCTAAGGAACTCTGTCCATCAGTCACCAAAGTCTGCCTGCTGAAAGTCCTAGGTGGCAGTTCTGCTGACCCTCCTCTTTATTTTTCCCACTGAGAATTCTGTCACTTGGTGGTCATTGTGCTCAAGATGGTCCCCAACCATCATAAAACAAACAGCAGGTCCAGCAGGTGTCTTCCCTACTTGGCTCCATCACCAGCTATGTCAGGAAGTTCTCCTCTACAGACTCTAGGAAGCTCTAAGATTTTTCTCTTTCTTCTCTGTTGTATTTCCAGCAGACATCAGGGAAGTTGAAGTCCCCTGCATGAACAAAGGCCAGTGATCATGAGAGTTCTCCCAGATGACTAAAGAATATTTTCTCTGTCTCTTAATCCTGGTTGGGTGGTCTATAACAGACTTCTACTAGGATATCTGCCTCATTGGCCTTCCCCCTGACTTTTACCCATAAATACTCAACCCTATCGTCACCATCACTAAGCTCAGGACAACCAATATACTCCCTGACATACAGGGCCACCCCACTGCCTCTTCTTTGTCTATTCTTTCTGCAGAGCATGTAGCCATTGAATGTGTTACTCCTGTCATGTGAGACACCCACCACATTTCTGTGATGGCCACTAGATCACAGCTTTCCTGATGCACAACAGCTGCACAGTGGCTGTTTGTTTCCCATGCTGTGTACATTAGTGTAGAGGTACTTAAGTTGGCCTAAATGTCTTGGCACCTTTTTATAGGGACAAGTCCTGATTCCCATGAGGTTGTTCTCACATGCTCCTGTAATTGCTAATTTTTCAGTGAACCTTGCGTGTTTGCTGTCATGTGGGTCTTCATTCCTTACCTCCACTTGAATAGCAGATTGACAGTCCTCACCAGCACTCCATTCTTCAATTATTGCTCTGATGCCCTCAGGCTTATTTCTATCTTGCCCAGTTTTGTGCCCTTCCACCTTCCAATCCAGTTTAAAGCTTGTTCAGTTAGCCCTGCTAGCTCCTGGGCTAGGATCCTTTTCCCACTCTGAGAGAGGTGTATCCTGTCTGTTGCCAGCGGACCTGGTATCCTGTGAATAAACCCATGATTAAAGAACTCGAAGTCCTACTGGAGACACCAGGTTTGGAGCCAGTCATTGATCTGCTGGCTCTCCTTGGTTAGTCCCTCGTCAATCTTTGCAACTAGAGGAATAGAGGAAAGCACTGCTTGTGCTCCTGATCTCTTAACCTGTTGTCCTAAGGTCCTGAAGTCTCTCTCCATTGTCCTTGGATTCCTTGTCCTTACTTCATTGCTGCCTACCTGAAAGACCAGCAGTGGACAGCAGTCTGAGGGTTGCACTAGGGAAGGAAGTTTTCACCTTACCTCACTTACCTGGGTCCCTGCGTAGGCAGCAGAGTTGCCCTAGACACAAGTCTGGCCTGCATATTGGGCCTTCCACTTCATCACCCATGAAAATGACCCATCTTTTATTCTTTGATGGAAAGATTTTGATGTAAGGTGTAGACTGACTAAACCTCCACAACTCCTCCAATTTGGTTGATCTATCGTCTTTGTCATCATGCAGAGCAGTGTACCAAGTTTGCAAGGGCAGCTGGGAAGATGGGGTAGTTACTGAGGCAACAGGCCTGTGCTGCGTGTGGCAACAGGGAGGAACTTGTTGCCATTGCCTGCTATCCTCTAACTCACCACTTTCAGACATGGAGAGGACAGAGGTTTCTCCATATCATGAGTTCAGTCTGTCCAATAGTCTCTCTCACACACATTCTCTGGTGGTTCTCATCCTAGTGACCTCCTTTGGCATTACTAAGATGCTGAGTGGACTGGAGCATCTCAGTGAGGAGGAGTGGCTGAGACGCCTAAGGCTGATTAGCCTGGAGAAGGGCAGACTGAGAAGGGATCTTCCTAATGCTCCACAACAGCTGAAAGGTGGGAAGCAAGAGGATGGGGCTCTTTTCAGTGGTGTCTAGTGACAGGACAAGGAGTAATGGGCACAAACTGGAACACAGGAAGTTTCTCTCAATCATCAGGAGAAAATGTTTCCTTTGAGGTTGTCAGAGCACTGGATCAGGCTGCCCAGAGATTGTGGAATCTCCATCTCTTGAGGCATTTAAAACCAACCTGGATGTGTTTCTGTATGAACTAATCTGGGAGACTTTCTTTAGCAGGGCATTTGGACTTGATGATCTCCAGAGTTCCCTTCCAGCCCCCACCATTCTGTGATTCTGCAGTTGTGCTGAAGACAAGCCACTCTGAAGGACTGAGTCCATTTAGTGTTTCTTTTTCACTTCCTTAAAAGCTGTAAAATATGCCTTACCTTTTCTTCTTCTGTGGGGTGAGAACCCTTCTCAACTTTCAAGCAACATCTTGCAGACAGCCATGAAGAGCTCTATGTGTTCAACATCTTGTAATAACTTGAAATCTTTGCTTTGCTTCGAACTCACAGATTTCTCAAGAGCAAGGTCATCATACTGAAAGAGAAGAGAGCAAAGCTCCAAGCTGTCAAGCAGAGCACAAGCAGATTAAGAAGAAATGAAATTCATCAATACAGTGCCCCTTTGGTCAAAAGTTCACAAAGGGAAAAGGGAGCTGTACAGTGCACCCATCTCCTTTTAATTGGCTTGGAGCTGGCTTCTACCACACTCAAGCAGATGTGGTGTCAATAGAAGTCATGTAAAGGCAGAAACTTTTAATTATTTTAAAATAGCCTGCTTCATCTTGGGAAGCTGTGGTTAGGACTTGACAAGGAGAAAGATTTTTTTAAAAAGGAGAAATAAAAGAGAAAATGGAGAATAGGCTAATATTTGATGGAAGACATCTCTGGATATCACAGAATCATGGAATAGTTTGGGTTGAAAGGAACCCTTAAGATCATCTAGTATTGAGCCTGCTGTCATGAGTAGGGACATCCCCCCCAAACCAGGTTGCTCAAGGTCCCATCCAACTTGGTCTTGAACACCACCAGGGAGGAGGCATCCACAATCTCCCTGGGCAACCTGTTCCAGTGTCTCACCAACCTCACTGGAAAGAATTTCTTCCTAACCTCCAGTTTACATCTCCCCTCTTCCAGCTCAAAGCCATTGCCCCTCATCTTATCACTGTAAAGCCTTGTAAAAAGTCTCTCTCTCTAAGTTTCCTGTAGGCCTCTTTCAGATACTTGAAGGCTGCTAGCAAGTCTCCCTAGAGCGTTCTCTTCTCCAAACTGAACAGCAAGGACCAAGTTTCTCAGCCTGCCCATATAGAGGAGGTTCTCCAACCCTCTGATCATTCTTATAGCCTCCTCTGGACCTGATCCAACAGTTTCATGTCCTTCTTGTGCTGGGGCACCAGAACTGGATGCGGTACTTCAAGTGGAATCTTACCAGAGCAAAGTAGAAGGGGACAATCACCTGTCTTTTCCTGCTTTTGATTCAATCCAGAAATTCACTTCCAAAGCTTTTAGGTCTAGAGTTTATTAGTGCAGTCTAAACCTCCTCTGACACCATTTCAGGCCATTTCCTCTTGTCCTATCACATGATACTAGGGAAAAGAAACCAGCTCCCACCTTACTACAACCTCCTTTCAGGGAGTTTTGGCAAAGGTCTCCCGTTAGCCTCCTCTTCTCCAGACTAAACAACCCCAGTTCCCTCTGCTGCTCCTCACCACACCTGTTCTCCAGACCCTTCACCAGCTTTGTTACCCTTCTCTGGATATGCTTCAGCACCTCAACGTGCTTCTTGTAGTGGGTGTCCCAAATACCATTGAGGATAATTTTCACATAATTATATCATTGTAGGGATTCAGTGGGACCTCTGAAGATCATCTAGTCCAACTTCTCTGCCAGAGCAGTGTCATCCTCAGTAAATCACATAGTAACCCATCCAGCTGGTTTGGAATGCCTCCAGAGGTGAAGACACCTCTCTGTCCAACCTGATCCAGTGCTCTAACATCCTCAAAGTCAAGATTTTTAAATTTTTTTTCCAAGCAGAACCTCCTGTGTTGTGGTTTGTGTCCATTGCCCCTTGTTTTGTCACTGAACACCACTGAGAAGAGTCTGGCTCCATCTTCCTGACACTTGTCTTCTAATTATGGATCAGCACTGAGAAGATCCTCCCCTCACTCTGTTCCTCCCCAGGCTAAACAGCCCCAGGTCTCTTAGCTTCTCCTTGTTAGAGAGATACTCCAGTCCTCTCATCATTTCTGTGGCTATTGGATTCTCGCCAGTAGTTCCTTGTCCTTCTTGAACTGGACAACCCAGAACTTGGCGCAGTACTCCAGATGCAGCCTCACCAGGGCAGAGTAGAGTGGGGAGTGAATCTCCCTTGACTTGTTAGGCACACTTTTCTTAACACAGTCAAGGATACCATTGGCCTTCTTGACCACAAGGGGAACATAACTGTAGAAAGCACTGCCTGCAGAATCTGGAATTAATGACTCTTTCTGCTCTCAATAATCTAAAATGTTCACAAAATGTAATGATACAAAACACCCTATGTGCATACGTGTGTGTGTGTGTATAGCTATGAACTGTGAGTAAGAAGTTAACCAAACTGAAAAGCTGGTTTTGGTTACAGTAGGCATACTGAGTTTATATCAAATTTTATTAAGCTGTAATTCTGGTGGAGAACTGTCTGCTTATCCCTTTCTGAAATTCCTTCAGCTCAGTCCACACCCCTCCATAGATGGGAATTTGTTTGCTAAAAGGAGAGTTGGCAGCGAAGAACTATCCTGAGCTCTGTGGGTTGTGTCTCTTCAGGAGACAGGATTATTGTAAACACTCCCTCTGAGCTAAGATGTTTAAACATTCTTCTCAGCAATGTTAAAAATGTAAGGTGTGTGTGATGATGAAAGATCAGCAGACAATGATTTCCACATTTCAGAAACAATACAATGCTTTCCAGCTGTGGCCACCACGGTGTCAGAATATGATATCTCTCTGAGCAGTCATCTCTGGAGGCAAAAAGCATTCCTACTTCCCTTGTTCCCTCTCTAAAGTGTTTCTTTTCACATTTGATGGGCTTTGATGTGTACCTTTGCAAAGTACCCTTCATTGCCAGTTGACTCCTCAAACTCACTGAGAAAACCAAACCAAGAAGGTAGTCCAATACTAGTGAAAATCTTCCCTTTCCCTTCACAGAGTGGAGTCACCTTTATAAATGTCTAACAGAGATTTAACTCTACTGCTATGCAGTGTGTACCAACTGGGAGTGTTGATCTGCTTGAGAATAGGAAGCCTCTACAGAGGTATCTGGACAGACTGGATCAGTGGGCCAAGACCAACTGTATGTAATGCAGCACAGCAAGTGCTGGATCCTGCACTTGGGCAAATACAACCCCATCAACACTCCAGACTTGGAAGAGCAGCTGGAAATCTTCCCAGCAGATAAAGGCCCAGGGGTGCTACTTGCAGACATCTGAAGATAAGCCAGTGTGTGCCAAGCTGTTCAAGAAGGCCAACAACATCTTGGCCTGGGCCAAGAATAGTGTGGCCAGCAGGACCAGGGTAGTGATTCTTCACTTGTACTCAGCACTGCTGAGGCCACACCTTTAGTCCTGGGTTCACTCTTGGGGGCCTCAAAACAGGAAGGACATTGAGGTGCTAGATTATGTCCAGAGAAGGACAGGGATGCTGGTGAAGGGTCTAAAGAACAGGTCTGGTTAGGAGCAGCTGAGGTAACTGGGGTTGTTTAGTGTGGTGTTTAGTGTGGAGAAAAGGAGACTGATGGGAGACCTTCTGTCTCTCCATAACTCCCTGAAAGGATGTTTGATGGAAGTATGAGTTGGTCTATTCTTGCTGATAACAAGTGATAGGAGGAAATGAAATGTCCTGAAGTTGCTCTGGGGGAGGTTTAGGTGGAATTTTAAAAGAAATTTGTTGACTAAAAGGGTTGTCGAAGACTGGAATGCAGTTCCCTGGGAAGTGGTCAAATCCTCATCCCTGGAGGTATAGAGAAGACACAGAGATATGGAGCTGAGAGTTATGGTTTAGCACCAGACTTGGTAGAGTTAGGGAATGGTTGGACTGTGTGATCTTACAGGCCATTTCCAACTGTATTTATTCTATGATTTTACTCTATGATTACTGAAAGGTGAATTTCCTGGCTAAACCCAAATACCAGATAAAACCATGCAGAAGGTGCAATCTAGACCAAAATCTCCAGAGCAGTTTTGCTGAAGATAAGAGAATTATTCATCACACAAATTCAGCAGACACCTGCCAACTTTCCAACTGAGCAGCAGGTCATAAAGCTATCAAAGTTCCTAAAAGTAGAGGTGAATGTAAGCAGCAGAATGAGAGGTGAGAGATAAACCCACTTTGTGCACATGTTGGGCTGGAAAACAGCCAAATAAATTAAAGTCAGTGTGACTGCCAGCATGGCTTCATGCCCAGTGAAATGCAGAGCCATATATGTGAAGTAAAAGAAAATGGCCCAACAATTTGCAGACCTGAAAGAAAGCCAATAGTAGAAGGAAAGAAAGGTGAGTTGGTGGCAGCATTGGATGCTGCCAAGGTCTTCCAGACCAGAAAGTCTGTGAGTAGGTGTGGGATCAGAATAAAGGTGCAAGGTGGTGTGTTTGCCTTCAGTGAAAACTCAAGAACAGCACTATAATTCTGTGGGTTGAAATTCAACCAGAGTGACACAGACTGGCCCAGATAGGGCAATTTATTTGCTGCCGTGAGTAACAGATGTTCTGTACAAAGTGAACAGAAGCTATCTACTTTTGCAGGAATCTATGAAACTCCAGGATTTGAGAAAAACAAAGACAAACCTGGAAACATGAAATCTGGCCTCTCTTGTCCATTCAAAATCTTACACAACTTCTCCTGTCAAGAGTCAAGAAAAAAATATCTTGGCTGCTCAACCTGCTCTTTAGTCGTAGCTGCATTTCTGTAAATCACTCTTTCTTCTCATTTTCTAATGATGAAGACTTGTTCTCTCTCATGACTGGCTTGCTTGTTTGTTCTTTTGGACTTAGCTATATTGTTTTCTACATGATTTATTTTAATCTTGATTTGCTACTGAGTATCTGTTTGTCTTGCTCCTTGCTTGATGATCTTTGAATGTTCCTAGCCCAATACCAGACTATCTTCAAGACACCCTTTTTACTCCTGGCCTCAGCTGCACCTCGGTCAAGCTATTTTTCTTTCTTCTGAGTTAGGAAGTCCTCACTCAGCTGCAACCACTGGACTTTTCTCATTGTGTCTGCCTGATAATGATCCCTAACATGAAACTCAAGAAGCCCTATCAATTAAAATGGGTCAAAACAAAGAAGCAGAAAAATAAGGGGCACAAGCAGCAGCTAGGAATGAGATTAAAGGCCTATATGATCCAAGTAGATGCATCCTCATCTTCCTTCTAGCTGTCAGTTCTGGCAAATAGTTTGTGTAACTGTCTCTCAGAAGCCAAAACCCTGAGCATTTTTCTGTGTCATCCTGTGCTTGTTATTCCAATCCATGTGCTTTGAGTGTGGTGATTATTTATTATTAAACTGAGGAAAAATAAGAAGCATTGCCTGAGTCTGTCAGACTTTCAGGAATAGCTTCCACTCTTACACAGCTCTCTCCCTCATGTCTCATTTGGCACCTTCAAATGCATTGTTTTTTTGTCTGTGTTTACTTTAAACTGAGATGCTGAAAGAAATGCACAGAGACTCAGGCAGGGAGAGGAAAGCAGTTATTTATAGTATGAAGCAGTGAAACTTTCAAGATGGTTACAGAATTCTTTGCAGCAAGAAATGCCCTAATTCTGCCATACGTAAGAGCATCCTGCACTTGACACATTAGAAGAGTGGAGCTCTTAGTTTGGGTTTAGCCATGTCATCAGGGCTACCTTTGAAAGAACATTTGTGCTCAGAACAGATGTGTGAGCTATGAGCCTGGGCTTGGGCATTGCTGGATGTACCTCTGGATCATCTAAGATCCATCTGTGTGCCTCTGCCCAGCTGGCAATTTCATATTGTGCAAGGCTGATGAGCCCCTATGGAGGAGAAAGCACCTTTTACACAATCTGGATGCACAAGATGGTCCATGGACTGCAGAAGACTGTATGTATTGGGTAAAGGTGTCTGTGTGGAGACATTTACAGAAATTAGACTTAGCTGGGGGGATACAAGAGTACAACATTCTCCAAAACCCCAAAACAATACAGATACTTTCCGAGTTTTGAAAATAGGAGACCTGTAATGGGAAAAGTCTACAGAGACTTCAGAGCACTCTATAGAGTACGTGCTCGTTACTTCTGTCAAGTTATTTATTTCTAGCCACTAGAGGCTTTCTCCTATCATTTTTTAATGAGTTATTCCTGCTTCCCTCAGAAATTTGGAGATTTTTTGTGGTGAGAAATGTTTTGCTAGGGTGATTTCTAGCAGCTGTACATGCGTGTGTTGAACTGGACTTACTGTTGAACAAAACCTATTAGTGGTATGAAGAAATACTGTTGCTGACAGACACTTTGATGTGTCCAACTCAATCCCAGCAGGCACAAGTAGCAAGAAGAGCCTTGTGAAAACACAGCAGACAGATTGTCTTAAAAGGTCAGAATTTTTATTGTAATAAATCAATTTTTGGTTAGTAATAAATATCTCCTCTGATCTTTCGCTTGCTTTGTGAGACTGAAAACAAAGGTAGTATATGATTTATCAAAGCTCACTGTCTCATTAAACTATTTTTGTACTTCAGTGGTAAAGTAACACCAGTGGGAAGTGAGCTGTGCCAGCAGTAAGTGCTTACGGTTGTAGGGACTAAGACAATGTAGGAGTTTGGAGCTGTTTTTTACCAGAGGTTATCAGTTGTGGCATAATTTCACAGTGCCAAGAAATTTGGCTTAATAAAATTCTGTGGCCAAGAAGGCAAATATTCTTCTGGGACACACTAAGAAGAGCATGGCTAGCAAGTTGAGGAAGGTTCTCCTCCTCCTTCTCCTCTACTCTGTCCTGTAAGACCGCATCTAAAATGTTGTGTCTATTGTGGACTCCTCATTGCAAAAGGGAAAAGGAAGTAATGAAGAGAGTTCAATAGAGGGCTGGAATGATGATGGAGGGACTAGAACATTTCTCTGATGAGGAGAGGCTGAGAGACCTGGGGCCTTTAGCCTGAAGAACAGAAGACTGAGAGATCTGATAGATGTCCATAGATATCTGAAGAGTGAGTGTCAAGAAGAGGTTTGGCTATTTTTAGTGGTGTCCTGTGGTAGGATGAGGGGCAACAGACACAAGCTGGAACACAGCAAGTTCCACCTCAACATGAGGGAAAACTTTGCTGAAAGGGTGATGGAGTCCTGGAGAAGACTGCCCAGAGATGTTTTAGAGTCTTCTTCTATAGACACCATCAAGACCTGTCTGGGCACATTCCTCTGTGTTCTGTCCTAAGTGGTCTTGCTTTGACAGTGGGGATTAGATTAAATGATTTCAAGAGATCCCTTTCAACTCCTACAATTCTATGATTCCTCTTTTCTGATTTCATAGTTAATGGTCAATTGTACCTTCCATGAGTTACTGAAAGAGCACTTTTGCCCTTTCATACACTAGATTTGTAGAATTATTTGAGTAGAAAGCTGATCAGACAACAAGCCTATTTGTATTTCATGGTAACTCTGAAACTTTTGAGTAAAAGCATGGACCATTGACAAACTCCACTGGATACTTTCAGTGAATGCTGAATCCCATAGCTTTGGGTTCCCCACAACCCACCTCAAATTTTAAAAAAATTCCTGCATGCAGCCTTATGGCTATGTGTTTGTCTAAACTGTACAGTCTTGTCTCTATTCCTTGTAATCTGAATCAGAGCAATTTTTCACCCTGGATGGTTGCAATTCAGGGGGAAAGGGTCTGATGTGAAAACATCTCTTAAAGCAATGCACATCTCAAAAAATTATAGTGCAACAAGACGCCATATTCTACTTGTGACCAACTCAATCAGAAAAGTCCCTGCTGGTCTGTACGTGGTTTAACTGAAGGCACATCCTATAAGCATCAAGTGTATTTACTGAATTAAAGGCCATGGATGGAGTGCAGGTGATAGTTTCTTAGCTGCACTTCAGATTTGGAGCCTCATTACAGGAAAGACATTGAGGTGTTCCAGCATGTTTCCAGAACATGTGTCCAGAGAAGGGCAAGGAAGCTGGTGAAGGGTCTAGTGAACAGGTCTTGTGAGGAGCAGTTCAGGGAACTGAGATTGTTTAGTCTGGAAAAGAGGAGTCTGGGGGAAGACTTGATGCTCCAAAACTCCATGAAAAGAGGTTGGAGTCAACTGGGGATCAGTCAATTCTTCCTAGGAATAAGTGATCGGATGAAGAGGAAATGGCCACAAGATGAAATGTAGGTGTTTTGAGGATGGGGCATATACCCTATACTAAACATGAATAGCCTACAGAGGCTTGGTTGCACCCGCTGTGTATTTACTCAGTAGCAGGTGCATGAGATCCGTTTGGGAGTTGACTCAACTTTGAGACATTTGGCCTGGCCATGTCTCAGCTGGATTTAGCATTTTAGTAAAAAGCAGTGATACTTTAAAAACTGTCAAAATTCACTGACTGAAAGTTTTAATATTCTGCCTTAAAATGAAGGCTCTCTTAAAATGAATGCTCTCTACACCTCCAGGAAAGGAGGCTGGAGTGAGGTGGGGATTGGTCAGAAACTGTGCTGGTGGAGGTTTAAATTGGGGATTAGGAAAAATTTCTTTTCTGCAAGAGTGGTCAGACATTGGAACAGGCTGCCTAGGGAGGTGGTGGAGTCACCGTTGTATGGACATGGCAGTCTGGGACATGGTTTAATATCTGTGGTGGTCTTAGGTTGGACTTAGTGAACCTGAAGATTTTTTCCAATCGGAATAATTTCGTGATTTTGTGAAGGGAAAAATGCAGCTCTGGGTTTTGACTGTTTGTTCACATTGCATGGACAGAAGCTCTTAGTGTGCTGGGACAGAGCTTGGAGGAACACTTTAACAAAGGCAGAGTAAATTAAAAAGAAAATGGATAAAATCCTCTCACAGTTCAGTGTTAAGTAAAAATCATGCAGCATCTGCCTCTGTCTCTGTAGCTGTATTGCAATGAAGGACGCCATCAGTCTCTCAAACATTTATTGCTGGTACAACTTATCATTTCTTACCTCTCAGGCTGATCCTTCTGCCTCAGTTAAATACTTTTTCATTGACATTTTCTCATCTTTTTCAATGCGGTAAGAACTTTGATGACATTGGCAGTTAAAGGACTTCCGAAACTCAGATCTAGTTTAATAAGCCTGATTTTCTGGTACCTTCTCTTTTGCTCTTATCCTTAAATTGTGAAGGCATTTTGAAAGGACTCAGCACACCTTTATGAAGACAGATTACTCTGGAGCACCAGTTGATTCCTGTAAAGTTCAGAAATCATGGTTTGGAGGAAGACATTACTGGATATGTATAATTTCTGAAATTCACCCTTCCATTCATTTACACAGAAGTGTGGTAACATTGCTCAAATTTTTTTAAAGTCACATTGATTCAAAACTTTGCACTTTAGACATATTTTTGACATATTTTTTAGTGTCTATGAAGCATCATGAAACAGTTCTCCTAATTTAATCCTTATTTTACCCCATGCATTACAGCAGTTGGATCACTATATCCTTCCCACAACGTGCTTGTGTTAATATTGTAACTCTGGAATTGGTGATAAGTCATTACAGACTTCTTTTTCCAGATATTTACTTTGCTTATGACTCTGTTACAACCCTGCCTGGCAGCTTTCAAGCAGTCTTGATTTATCAAAAGAGAAACATAATTTGAATCACTTCAGTTGGAAAAGAGCTTTAAGATCCAGTCCAACCATCAGAATGTCAATGAAATTGGTGAGAGGTCTACGGAACAAACCTTATGAGCAGCAGTTGAGGGAACTGGGGGTGTTTAGTCTGGAGAAAAGGAGGTTGAGGGAAGACCTCATTGATCTCTACAACTTCCTGAAAGGAGGTTGGAGTAAGGTAGGGTTTGGTCTCTTCTCCCTAGTATCAGGTGATAGAATGAGAGGAAATGGCCTGAAATTGTTGTAGGGGAGATTTAGGTTGGATATTGGGAAAAATTTATTTTGTGCAAAAGAGACATGGTTTAATAGCCATGGTGGTGTTACATTGAAGGTTGGGCTTGATGATCTTAGAAATCTTTTCCAACAAAAACAATGCTACGATTCTGTGATTATCTAATTCTGCCAAGAATGCTAGACCATGTTCCTCAGCACCAGGTATGGGGATTTAATTACCTCCCTGGACAGCCTGTTCCATTATTTGAGAACCCTTTTGGTCTAGAAATTTCTTCTAATATCCAACCTAAATCTCCCCTAGTGCAACTTGAGGCCATTTCATCTTGTCTTATCACTTCTTATTAGGGAGAAGATGCCAACATCCAAATCCCTTCAACCTTTTTTCAGTGAACGGTAGAGAGCAACAAGACCTCTCTTCAGCCTCCTTTTCTCCAGACTAAATAGCCACTGTTCTGTCAGCTGCTCCTCACAAGACATATTCTCCAGACCCTTCACCATATATCATGTCCACAGGCTTTCTGAACACCTAGAGGGATAGTGACTCCATCACCTTCCTGGGCAGACTGTTCCAACACATACACTCAGTCCTTATTCAAACATTCATTAAGTTATTTCAATTCCAGAACTATGTATCTGGATTGTGTCTGAATCACTTCTATCACTATCATGCAGAAGTAAGCAAACTACCCTCTGATTCCCTCCCAGTCTGATACATTTCAATCTCCATTTAACTTCATAATTGCAGCACAAATTAGCTAACATGTAAGTTGGAAAAAACTATTGGATGAGAGACATCTTAATTTAAATATAATCCATTAAGTAAAAACCACTATTCTAATTAGTGATAATTAGCATGATTAGGAAATAAAATTTCATTGGTATGTCAGAATTGAATCTCTATTAGTAACTGCTCTTGTAATTAGCAAATAAATGCATTTTGTGTAGTTTCATGTAAGGGAGAAGTGCATGTGCAGTAAAGATGGTGGTGAGGAAAGAGGCACGAGGAGAGCAGAGGTGAGTTGTGAGGAACAGAGGAGCCCAGCCAACAGCAAACCCTATGTTCCCCCATCTAAATCAGTGCTGACCTTACATCTGAAATGATATAAACTCACTCAAAATACTTCATGTGGGTACAAACTGGAACTCAGGAAGTTCCACCTCAACATGAGGAAAACTTTCTTTACTGTAAGGATGATGGAGGCCTGGACCAGACTGCCCAGAGAGGTTGTGGATTCTCCTCTGGAGAATTTCAAGACCTGTTTGGATGTGCTCCTGTGTGACCTGTCCTAGGGCATGAACTTCTTGATCTCCAGAGGTCTCTTCCAATTCCCACCATTCCATTATTATGATTCTATGACACGAAGGAACATTCACCATCACCTTCAAGCAACCTTTGCCCATGGTTAATTATTTCCACCATGCAGATAGTGCATTTCACTTTGACACTGATGATTATTGCCTTCCAAATCCAGACAAACACATTTCACATCAACTGGATTGGGGAGTTCAGCAGTTGAATTACAAGGATACAAAGCTGTCCTAGACATAAGATCACGAAAACTATGACAAGTCAGAAGCATTATGAAAGAAAGGAAATTGGAGAAAGGAGGTAGAGACCTAGCTGGATCAACAGCCTTCTCAAGAAAGACACTACAACGTCTCTTTTAACAGGAGAAGGAAAGGAGAGGGAGGGGAAGGATTAAATGTTGATTTAGTTGAACTAATCATAATAATTTCAGCATCTCTTTCCTGGAAAACAGTTCATAGAATCATAGAATTATTTCAGTTGAAAAAGACTCCTAAGATTGTGGAGTCCAACCATCAACCCAAGGCTTCTATAATCAAACCCAAAGTGCCATGTGTCCACACATTTCTTGGACACCTCCAGGTTTGAACTCCTTGTTACCTATAAATTCTTAGTACCATTCTCCATGGTATTACATTGCAGCAAGTGACACTGAATTCTGTTTGCTCTTTTATTAGCCAGTCACTTTTACACCTCAGTAGCAATTCTAGTTTTGTGTTTCTGGAATAATTACAAAGGAATTTTGTCTCTTCTCAATCTTCTTCAACAATCACTTAGAATTATAGAATCATAGAATCATTAAGGTTGGAAAAGACCTTTCATTGAGTCCCACTGTCAACCCAACACCATCGTAGCCGTTAAGCTGTCCCCAAGTGCCATGTCCACATGCTTCTTGAACATAAGGACTCCATCACCTCCTCAGGCAGCCTGTTCCAATGCCTCACCACTCTTGCAGGAGAGAATTTTCTCCTATTATCCAATTTAAACCTCTCCTGGCACAATTTTAGGCCATTTCATCTCATTTTATCACCTGATACTAGTGAGAAAAGACCAAGCGCCACAGAAAGAGATGTTCTAATATGATAAATCTCCTTCATTTCCATCAAAATTATTTTTCAAATGGCTTTTTCTTACATAGTATGATACTCTCTGAGTGCTCCCAGTTTTGCCTCACATATTTGATACCCCTACAGAGTAGATGACAATATCCCTATTTCTGGTACATTTCTTCTTCTTTCAGCAAGCTCAGCTTCATTCTCTCTCTCTGTTTTGTTTGCTGGTTTTTGTTTGTTTTTTTTTTTTTTTTTGAGGGGTGGGGTTACTGTTTGTTTGTTCAGTTTGTTAGTTTGTTTTTGTCTCTTCTTAGGACTTAGCATTTACCTCCTTCAAATGTGGCCATGTCTTTCTGTGTGGCTGCATGTTTGTGGATATCATTTCTACCTTTCCTCACTGACTTCCATTGCTACACTATTTGACTGTTACATTTTTAACTTTATTTTTTCCTTTCTTTTTTTCCTTCTGTTGAGTAATATACATTTATTTTGAACTTCTGCTTAGAGCTTTGTGCTCTAATCCAAGAAATTGACCTCTTTAACTGCTCCTTTTATGTGTTTCTTCCTTTTTTGTTTGCAAGATGGATAGACACCAGTCTTTCTCATTCTTCTTCATCCTTTTTTAAATTCCCTGTCTTTCAAGGTGAAAATGAAGATGGTTTTGGATGTGAAGGTGGAGATGCAAGACACTTGAATGCACTTAAATTCAATATGCTTTGGTGGCCAACATCATCCTAGCTTGGATCAGGAATACTGTGGCATCCTAGCAGGGATCAGGAAGTGATTGTCTCCCTGTATTCAGTACTGGTAGGACCACACCTTGAATTCTGTGTTCAGTTCTGTAGTCTTCACTACAAGAAGGACATTGAGGTGCTGGAGCTCATCCAGAGAAAAGTAACAAAGCTGGTGAAGGGTCTAGAGAACAGGTTTCATGAGGATCATCTGGGGGAACTGGAGTTGTTTAGCCTGGAGAAGAAGAGGCTGAGGGGGAGACGTCATTGCTCTCTACAACTCCCTGAAAGGAGGTTGCAGTGAGGTGGGAGTTGGTCTCTTCTCCCTTGTATCAGGTGATAGGATGAGAGGAAATGGCCTGAAATTGTGCCAGGGGAGATTTAGGTTGGATATTAGGAAAAATGTCTTTACCTGAGAGAGTGGTCAGGCATTGGAACTGCTGCCCAGGGAGGTGGTAGAGTCACTATTCCTGGAGTGCTCAAGAAATTGCACTTTGGGACAGGATTTTAATGACCATGGCAGTGTTAAGTTTGATGTTGGATTCAATGATCTTCAAGGTTTCTTACAACTAAAACAATTCTGTGAAAAGCCTCTCAAGCTGAGGGTTAATGCTAATACAAGAGTAAATGTGTTTAACTAAGTCATGAATAAATTAAAGCTGGCAATTAGAAGATGGTTTCTATCCATCAATTTTAAATTTCCAGCTGGAAGAGTAGGTTAAGAAAACATTAAATAGTTTGAATCAAGGGAATCCCTACATCTCTGTGAAAGATCACAAGACTGGCTTCTGTAACAGCAAGGACTCAATCTGCTAACTGAGAAAGATCTTTCCTAAATGCCTCAGGATATTTCCATTTCTGTAGGAACAGAGGATCCTCTTCCATGAAACACTTCTGTGCTTTCTCCCTGGCCTGAATGGTGATTCAAGATCAAATTCCAGTTTGGAAATTACTTTGGCAGCACAATTCACCACCGTGAGAAAAAAAAAAAGAAAAAAAAAAAAAGGCTGCCTTTATTTGTCCAAAACTGCCACTTGATAATTTCATTTGATGTTCCTGGCTCCTGACTTCTAAGAACAATCAACTTCACCCTCTCCACCGAACTCACATTTCTATAGATTTCCCTTACACCTCCCCCCAGACACCTCTTTTTCCACACCAAAGAGCCTCAGGCCATTTAATCACTCCTTATAGAAAGCTGTTCCATAGTACTGATAATCCTTATTACCTTGCTTTGGATGTTTCCCAGCTCTGTTAGATCGTTTTTGAGCTAGACAAACTGTAACTACATGCAGTGCTTCAAGATGTAAAAAAACCCACACATTTAAACAGCAGCCTGGGGGCATTTTCTGTTTTCTTTCCCTAATAATTTTTAACATAACTACTAACGAGGACTGAGCAGATGTTGAAGCTCCACGACCTCTTTCTTTACTGGCAGCAGTCACTTTAGAGTCCATAACTGCACCGCTGCACAGTGCTGTTGTATCCAAAGTGTTTTTCATATCCTGAGGGAAAAGACAGACAGACAAACAAGCAAAACCAAACACCCAACACAACCCCAACAAAAAAAACACCCCACCACCAAAAAAACACCAATAAACCCCCCAGGATTTGAATTGTCCTGATTGGCAAAGTGTCATCTGCAGCATAATATCAGAGAATCAGATAATGTTTTCAGTTGGAAGAGATCTTTATGATCAGCAATTCCAACCATCAGCCCAACACCATCCGTGTCCTGAAGTGCCATCTCCACACATTTCTTGAACACCTCCAGGGATGGTGACTACACCACCTCCCTGGGAAGCCTGTTCCGGTGACTGACCATTCTTTCAGGAAGGAAATTCTTCTAGTCTCCACTGTACACCTCCCCTGGCACAATTTCAGGCCATTTCCTCTCATTTTATCATTTAATATTAGGGAGAAGAGACTAATCCCCAGCTTACTCCAACGTCTTTGCAGGAAGCTGCAGAAAGCATGCATTTCCTTGCCTGATGCATACCAGAAACCACTTACATACAGTGAACAGCAGCCAGACAGTGATCCATACGTCTTCTCAACTTGGATTTGGGATATTTCCCTGTTGCAATACCCTCTCAGCTTTCCATGTGAGAAAGTCATGTAAGCTTCTTCTTAATACCGCTGTTGTTAGGTAAATATTTAAGCACAAAGCTACTATTACACACCTAACAAATCCTTTTATCTTCAACAGGATTTCAGCATTTGCTCGAATTTCAGTATAAACTTTGGTATTTTTCCGAGGGGAGATGCTTTCTCAAACAAAGATTTTATTGAATGAATTAACTAAACAAACTCAGATTTCCTAAATCCTAGGCTTTCACCTACCGCAAATGGGTTGAGCGTGTGTAGGGTTTAAGGAATCAAGAGATCCTAAAATTACCCATCAGAATTATTTTATTCCAGCAAGTACAAACACTGTCTTATTTCTCCAGCACCTTCTCAAAACATGAGTGGCTCACTCAAGCCAAATACCACCAAACATGAGAAGCAAAGAGAAGGTCCTGAAGACAAATGCAATAGCGTGAGGCCATCAGGTACACACACTGTCATCACCAAACCTGAACTGAGATGAAATTCTGCCCTCTCTTGAAAAAGGGGGAAATTTACCTTAATGTTTTTATCAAAGATCTGGATGAGGAAAATGAGTTCTTCCTCAGTAAGTCTGCAGGTGACTTCAAATTGGACGGGAGTGTTGATCTGCTTCAGCGTAAGGCGGCCAGATAGACCAGGTAAGTGATTGTCCCCATGACCTCAGCTCTGGTGAGGCCACAGCTTGTGTCCAGTGTTCAGTTTTGGGCCACTCACCCCAAGAAGGACACTGAGGTGCTGCAGCATGTCCAGAGAAGAGCAAGGAAGATGGTAAATGGTCTGGAGAACAGATCTGGTGAACAGTGGATGAGGGAACAGAGATTGTTTAGTCTAGAGAAATGGAGACTATAGGGAGAGTCTCTGGCTCTCAACAACTCCCTGAAAGGACATTTGAGCCAGGTGGGTGTTGGTTTCTTCTCCCTAGGAACAAGTGACAGGACAAGAGTAAATATCCTCAGGTTGCACCAGGCGAGGTTTAGATTAGATGTCAGATGAAACTTCTGTACTAAAAAGGTTCTCAACATGCTGGAACATACTGCTCAGGGAGGTGGTTAAATCCCCTTCCCTGGAGGCATTTAAAAAGGCAGAGATGTGGTGCTAAGCATGGTTTAGCTGCAGCTTTGGTAGAGTTAGATGATGGTTGGAATTGATGACCTTGGAGGTATTTTCCAACAAAAGTAACTCTATGAATCCATGAAAAAGCCTGCCTGACCTTGGCTTAATACTGTAGGAATCCCTTGAGCTGCATTGACATCAGATTTAATGAACTTGTGGTTTTAAAAATATGAATGAGCTTCTCCAGAAAGTCAGTACTGAAGTCCAAAGGCTGACCTGAAGTTCTCCCTGTCCTTTAACTGGGAAACACACAAGCAGCTTCACCTGACAGCCTAGATTTTACTGGGGAAATACTCTTCCTGCTCTTATGTCACTACCCAGGACATGGAAAATTGCACTCCACTTTTGGACGTGCTGTTGTGTGGAGCACGAAGGTCTTCCCACAGGATTTTTGGAGTGCTGGAGCTGTGGTGGAATGGTGATAGGCACGGACTGCACAAACTTCGAAGGTGGGTGCCAACTGGCAGCCTACACTGCCTGACGTGTGCATTTTAAATTAATCAACTTTTTTTTTCATAAACCCTCTCCAAACTCTTTATTATTATTATTATTATTATTATTATTATTATTATTATTATTATNTTCCCACAGGATGACAGAATGGTAGGGAATGAAAGGAACATCCAGATATCATCGAATGCAACCCCCCACCAAAGCAGGATCACCAAGGACAAGGTGCGCAGGAACACATCCAGGTGGGTTTTGAAAATCTCCAGAGAAGGAGACTTCAAAATCTCTCTGGGCAGCCTGTTCCAGTGCTGCATCACCCTCAGTGTAAAGACAGACAGTCACATAAAATGCATTTAGTTTGAAGGGACTCTCAAAGGTCATCTTCTCCAACCCCACTTTGTTGAGCAGGAACATCAGCTAGATCAGGTTTGAGTCCCTGACCTCAGTTCTCAGGGAAAAATCATAATCTAAAGACCTAACGTGTAATCAACAAGCCACTATCAATCTGGTAGAGCTTTTCTGCAAATTGCTTGGGAAAGCAGGAACAGAGGTTAGGGGTGAGGGGCAAGAGACTTGCTTGAAGTCACAACATGAATTAACATTTGAGGCAACAACATGACCTGCCTGTTCTGGACTGTACAGATTGCATTTCTCCTCCATCTGCATGAGCCAATCTGTCTCATACAATGGACCTGAAATAAGCAGTGTGTTCACAGCAGAGGACTTCTATCATTAGACCCTAGGGGATAAGTAGTGTTTGTTCCTAGAAAATTATGGTCATGGATATTAGAAATAAAATATTTACAGAAAATGGAACAGGTGGCCTGGGGACATTGTAGATGTCCCTTTCCTGCAGGTGTTCAAGGTCAGGTTGGACAATGCCTTGAGCAACCTGGTCTAGTGGAAGGTGTCCCTACCCATGTTGGAGAGGGTTTGGAGGCTGGGAGCCTCCAACCAAAACAATTCTATGCTTCCATGTCCTCTGAAGTCTCTTTGCTGGCATATATTTAGTTGAGGCATTCTGAGGAGGCCCTGTGACGAAGAGTCAGCCTGCCCTCATCCCTCACTTAAAACACTGGAAGAACATTTTAGCTGATTTTAGCTGTCAATTAACTGCCTAGTCCTAGCAGTCACCCATGTACACTGTGTTTGGGGAGATGCTGGGCTCAAGAGGACTTCATTTCGCCCCCTAGAGCTACCTACCTCTCTGCAGGAGAGGGTGAGTCATCCCATCCTAAAATAGGCATGGAAACTGGGGATTTGCATCACACACTGCAATGCTCTTCTCCCCTGCTCAGCTCTTGATGACTCAAGTGAGCCCAGATACCCATCACAGATGGAACCCAAAGTTAGGTGAATAAAATAAAAGATAAATCCCAAGCAATGAGCTTTTTTCCACCCCCAAGGAGCCAATAGTTTTAAACTGGGTAAAACTTCAGAAGAAAGCTTTGCAGCTGTCAGGCCATCTCTGCAGGACAAATGCCACCCTTACCTACAGACAGGGCTTGCAAATAATTGTGTGTTGGACAAGATTTTCTATCCTGTCCCTGCTGAGCTGTGAGGGGGAGGTTCTCATTTCAACACACAACGGAGCATGGCTTTGGCGTATCGTGTGCAGAGTCTATTTGACAGTTTAATTGATACCATTTGTTAATTAAGAAGGATAAATGATGACAGCAAGAGGGGAGGAGATATTATAAAGGATGAATAATAACCTTGTTCAAAAGCAGGTAATGAGGTACTAAGGTAAAAATTTGTAAGGGATTGCAAAGACTGTTCAAATGTTTTTCAGGAATCAGGCACTGCACATCGTGTCCTTATCACAGACATGTCAGGGAGCAAAACTCATCAGTCACTTTCAACAGGTGCTCTTCACTCAAGGGTTTGCTAGCAGAAAAGGACACTGATCTTCCTCTTAACAACAGCCAGTCTCCTGCTGTGGCTTAGACTGATACTCACCATTCCCCTTCTCTCTGCTTACCATTGCTACCAGTAAGACTCAGAATTCCAGGTTGGAGAGGACCACCTGGTCACAGTAGAGTTGAAATGAGCTGGCCCAGCATTCTGTCCAGCCAAGTCTTAAAACTGTCCAATGAAGGGGAATCCACTGCTTCCCTTGGGGCATAATTCCAATGACTAATTGTTCTTGTGGGGAGACATTTTCTTTCAGAGTCCAATGGGAATCTCCCCAGCAGTAACTCATCCTCACCATCCCTTGTCTTTTCTGTAGGACTCCTTGTTAAAAAAGAGTCTCCATGATCTTGATAGCCAACTGCCATGTGCTGGTCCATGCTGAACAAACGCAGCTGTCTCAGCCTTTCCTCACATGGCAGGTCTGCCAGACCTCTAATCATTCTCCTGGCCCTTTTCTGGACGCTTTCCAGGCTGTCAACATCTCTTTTGTACAGCAGAGACTGAAACTGCAGGCGGTGCTCTAGGTGTGGCCTGTCTAGTACTGAGTATAGTGTGACAATGACTTATTTACTTCTGCTGCTGCGGCTGCCCTTGTTGATGCAACTCAGCATCCTGTTGGCATTCCTTGTCACTACTGCTCACTGGGCACTTACCTCAAGCTTGTTGTCCACCAAGACCCCCAGGTCACTTTCCACAGGGCTGCTTTCCAGCCAGATGGATCTCAATCTGAGCTACACTCCTGGGTTATGTATTCCCAGGCACAAGAGTCTACACTTGTCCCCATGGAACTTCAGAAGGATCTTGCTGGCCCACTCCTGCAGCTTGTACAGATCTTTGTGGAGAGTGAACATCATCCTCACTCATTTTAGCGTCATCTGCTCTTAATCCCAACATTCAGGTCAGTCATGAAGATACTAAGTTTTGGGCCTAATACTGATCTCTGGGTAATGCCACTTGTGACTGGCTGTCAGGCTGAGGAAGAGCTATAGATTACAAACCTCTGGGTAGAGTCTGTCAGCCTGTTCCACATCCACTGCACAGATTACCTGTCTAGGAAAGGAAGAAGATGTGGCTATACCATCACTATAGTGTTTGGGTTGCAACTTCATCATGTCTCCTGCCTTCCTCAGCCCTCAGTTTCTCTTGGGAGTGGCTGTAAGGGGGCAAGGCAACAGTGGACATCACTGTAATCATGTCTGGGGCTGTGAATTCAGCAGCAGCACTGGAGCAGGGGCAGTGGTTTTCAGATTCAGGCATAATGCAAGATTGCAGGAAAAATTCATTTTCAAATTCCATGAAAAAAAAACAGAAAAAAAACAAAAAACAAGAACTCCCCAAAACCTGTGAAAATATGCGGAGGTGATGAATCCTGGCTCCAGATTGGTGCAGACTGACTGTGTGTTGAAGTTTTTTGTTTTGGTTTGGTTGTTGGGTTTTGGGTTTTTTTTCTTGTTTGTTTAAGGTTATTTACTCAAAGTATTCATTTGTTTACCTTATTGTTTCCCACTCCCTGCATTTGGTCATTTCTTTTAGTGCAAGATTCCTTGTGTTTCACTTCTGTTTCCTCTCATTACAGTGGAGCATCTGCTTGGCACTTGATAAGAAATATGAATCAATCAATCAGAAATAATCTTAGAATCATATCAATATAGAATTGTTCTGGCTGGAAAAGACCTCTAAGATCATCAAATCCAACCAGCAACCTAACATCTCCATGGCCATTAAAATATGTCCCAAAGTGCCACGTCCACACATTTCTTGAACACCTCCAGGGATGGTGACTACACCACCTCCCTCATACTAAGAAAAATATTTTTTCTTAATATCCACCGTAAACTTTCCTTGCAGCAACCATTTCCTTCTGTCCTATCACTTTTTAGTGGGAAGAAGAGACCACCTCATTCCAACCTCCTTTCAGAGAGTTATAGTGAGCAGCCTTGTCTTCTCCAGACTAAATAACCCCAGTTCCTTCAGCTCCTCCTCACCAGACCTGTTCTCTAGACCCTCCGGCATCTTTGTTGCCTTTTCTGGACCTGCTACAGCACCTCGATGTCTTTCTTTTAGTGAAGGCCCCAAAACTGAACCTGGGACTCAAAGTGTGGGCTCACTAGTGTTGAGTACAGGTGGACTGTCTCTTCCCTGGTTCTACTAGGAACTCTGAGCATACATTAGCTAAAATACAGAAGCTTCTTCCTAATTTTTAAGATAGACAGATCTAGCAGACGGCTTAGGTAAGCATCAGCCACCTGGTTATCTCAGGGCCACATCTCCCAAGATGGCACATGAGATTCTCTGCTTTCATTACCCTGTGCTTATAAGCAGAAGGAAGAAGAAAACAAGCCTGGCACCATGATAGCCAAGGAACACCTGATGGATGGTAGAGGGCTTTGTATTCCAGGAATTTTCAAGATGTTAATCTCTGGCAGGAGTGCAAGGAGATACTGAAAGTTTCCATTATGTTTGTATGCTGTTCTCCAGATGCAGCAGAAGACAGTGGTGGGTTTATATTAATAGAGGAGCAACTCATTTGTCTGGTGTGAGTTACCACTCCCTGCCTCAGTTTCTTCACTTACATGAGGACTACCAAAAGGTATTTTCTTTATTGATAAAGGAGATTATTTAATCATAGAATCAGAGAATGTTCTGGTTTGGAAGGGACCTCCAAAGGTCATCTAGTCCACCACCTCCATAGTAGGCAGGGGTTTCCTCAACTAGATCAGGTCTGGTAAGTTATGTAAAGGACTGCCACTCCGTGGTCAAAAACTGAACAAGAACAAAAAATCCAAACCAAGTCTCACTGAGCAAGCAGCTTCTGCGCTGAAGTTGCATTGCCAGTGTTTTGTTTGCACCTCCTCACTTAAGCCTATCAAACTGATGCCAGATATCAGGAGGCCATCAGTCACGCTGGTAACACAAATCCAGCTTATGGGGACATTGCTTACAGTACCAGATCCTGGGCTGGATCAAGGGCCATGCAGGTCCATAGACCCTTCTGCCCACTTGCTCCAAGGCCAGTGACTTCTGTGGGCTGCAGTGTCCCAAGCCACAGGGTTTTGTCCACTATAGACCTGTTTCCCCACACATGTGTTAGTAGAACTATCTTGGGCTTGCTTTGCATGGATTAGAGGCTTAGGAAAGTAGAGCACAGTCAGACTTCTCCAGCCAAAACCAAAGTCAGAGACAATTACTCTTGGAAAACTCCTTTTGAAATTTTAACACACTCCATGCAGGCAACCACTCTAATCTTTACTGGCTTGTGACTCCCCAATGACTAAGCTTACTTCTCCTTGAGGAGTTGCCAGCCTAGCTCAACTCAAGTACTTAAAATGGTGAAACCCACTGAAATGTAAGTAGGCTATCTAGATTCACCAAGAAGCCATTCCTGGGTAATTGGTTTCCGTAATTTACACAAGCACAAAACATGGGAAAGCTTCCCCCATCAGATTTGGTCTGAGTTCCTATAGCCATGAAGCTTTTCACTGGTGATGAATAACAAAAACTGCTTTCCCTTTTTCCCACCCCTCTATCTCACTCTCTCTTCACCCCACCTGCTTCCCCACCAAGAATTAATCAAGCAGGGAAAATGGGGGATCTGGCCCAGTGTCATGGGCTAAAGGATAAAAATTTAATGCATGCATAGAGAGCAGGCACATCTAGCAGTGCCATATGGAGAATAAACAAGCTCTAGTGACCTTCTTGGGCTTGATAAATATTCATGGGAAGAAGGCTTACAGGGATATAAACATAATAATAGTGAACCCACCAACATCTCAGTATCTCCAGCACTCTGGCACATACTAATTCCTTCTTCCAACAGTGTTGCCTCACCCTTGCACACCAGATGCCTGTTAGCCCGGCAGTCCGGGCCCACACCAGGCTGACTGGTGGGCTTCAGCCCTTAGCTAATTCATCATAGAATCATAGAATGAGTTGGGTTGGATAGAACTGTAAAGATCATCTAGCTGCATCCCTGTCATGGGCAAGCACACCTTCTACTAGACCAGGCTGCTCAAGGCCCTGTCTATCCTGGGTGGTCTCCATAACCTTTTGGACCCTCCGTTCCAGTGTCTCACCACACTGACTAGAAAGAATTTCTTCCTAATTTCCAGTCTAATCCAGCTCAAAGCCTTTGCCCCTCATCCTATCACTGTAAACCTTTGTCAAAAATCCCTCCTCATCTTTCTTGTAAGCCCCTTCAGGTACCGGACAGTCATTCTAAGTTTTCCCTGAAGCTTTCTCCAAGATGAACAGCCCCAGCTCCATGAGCCTGGCCCCTTGAATAAGCTTGGAACTAAGGCAAAGAAGGAGGATGCAATGGTGTAGAGGATTTCTTCACAGCCAGGGTTTTTAAAATAGAGAACAGCAGACAATGTCAGATCTTCAGGAAGGCCTGGCAATCTGAAGGCTCCATTAAATTAAACAATAGAAACTAACATCTTGCAACATCACTGTCAAATTTTCACTCTTGTATGTTGAACACAGACCTTGGTGGTGTTTCTAGCCTCTGAGGAGCGTTTTCATTAGGTATTTTCTTGAGTTCAAGCATGACATGTGTTACCAAGTTACTGACCTCAGACATGAAAGGAGTCATCTTACTAGAAGCCAGCCATTCAACTGCAGAAAATTACATTTCTTGAAGGATTTCAGCCTTGAATTTTCACTCCACAATATATTTCAATGGAAAAAAAAAAAAAAAAAAGCCTCAAATACAGATAGCTGGAAGAATGAGCTTGATAAGATGTGATTATATTTTTTTCAGTGACAATGATCTATTTAAAAGCAACAGAAATAGATTGAGTGGAAACGATTCAAATTACGGTGCTGTGACTATTTAAGGAAGCTAAAAGCATGCAAGCCTTTGCATCATCAGTGCTTTCAAATTTAATCTCTTAAAAATAAGTGTGGGGGGGGGCGCCTGGAAAAGGCAATGTTGTCATTTCTTGAAAGCAGCAGTGTCTTGATTTCAGTATTCTTTGCTTTTCTTTGAACTGTTTTTCTTTCTCCTACATATTTAAAAACTCATAAAAGATGTTTTAAAATAATAGGTATCATTACATAGAGGTGAGATGGAAAAGAAAAAGATAAAACCCAAGAGCTGTATAAAGACTAGGGATGAGAATAGCTGGACAAGAGGGACATGGGTCAGGAGGCCACAAAAATGATCAGAGGACTGAAGAACCCCCACTATGGGAACAACAGTTGAGGCTGTTCAGTCTGGAGAAGAGAAGGCTCTCTGGAAACCTTAGAGCAGCCTTCCAGTGCTTGAAGGAGGCTGCAGGAGAGCTGGGGAGCGACTTTTATATGACAGCTTGGAGTGATAGGTTGAGAGGCAATGGCTTTGAGCTGGAAGAGGGGAGATTTAGACTGGATTTTAAGAAGAGATTCTTTAGAGTGATGGTATTGAGACGCTGGAGCAGGTTGCCCAAGGGGGTTGTGGATGCCTCCTTCCTGTAGGTGTTCAAGGCTAGTTTGGACAAAGCGTTGAACAATTTTGTGTAGTGGGAAGTGTCTCTTCCTATGGCATGGTTAGTGGAACTAGTTGCTCTTTAAAGTCCTTCCAACCGAAGACATTCTATGATTCTATGACTTCCTGAGTTTTTCCTCATGAGTATGCCAGTAAGCATATAGGACACATTCTAGTGCACCTTATCAGAAGCAGTCTGTACCCCTGAACTAGCACGTCAGTGATCATGTTATAACCATATCATACTATAATTCCCTATTTTGTCCAAACTTTTTCTCCCCTCCCTGCATCCAGAACTCCTGAGCACAACATTGATCACCATCTGGCCTCTAGCAACAGGACACGCTGGGTTTTTAATTCAATCCAACCTTTCTGCTGGCTTTCATGTTCTTTTGCTCAATGTGACAGCTAGAATGGCTTCCTGATTACCTTGCTACATGCTTATAATTAATTCCTCTTGGGAGGATTACAGCCAATATTATTACCCAATGCATTTCCTAGAGTATTGAATCAGTATTGCTTCCAAAAAGTACATGTGGTTTATTTTCTCCCAGGGGAGTCGACATTTGTAAGCAGCAGATTACTGACACGCTGCAACCAGAAAGCAAAACACAATAGTAATTAATACCACACTGGGAATGAAAATTGCTTGCTGCTAAAATCTCTCAATGGCACCAATGTGACAGGACCTATGTCACCAAACCTGTTGCACAGCTCCAAATATTGAAGAAGATTAAGACTAAGAGTGTGGGATTTAAAGTTGCTGCAGCAGAGGTGGTCTTTTCATTTAGCCTTTGAAGAGCACTTAGCAGACAGAGGTCCTGACCTTTAAGCACCAGCACAAGGGATAAAACGTGAGTACACTGTGAGAAAGCACTGTTTCAGAGGTCTTTGATCACAAAATGTCAAATGCCAAAAAATGCAGTGACGGTACACACAGAGTCACAGCACTTTAGAGGTTGGAAGGGACCTCCATAGATCCTGGAGTCCAGCTTCCCTGCCAAGGCAGGATCACCTAGGGTAGTTCACTCAGGAATGCATCCAGGAGGGTTTTGAAAGTCTCCAGAGAAGGAGACTCCGCAGCCTCTCTGGGCAGCCTGTTCCAGTGCTCTGTCACCTTCATTGTAAAGAAGTTGCTCCTCATGTTGAAGTGAAACCTTTTATGTTCCAGTTTGTAGCCATTGCTCCTTGTCTTATTGCTGCTGACCAGTGAAAAACTATTAGTCCCATTGTCTATCAATGGTCATTGTCTATCAAAGTTAGAAACATGTCCCATTGCCTTCATTTCTACCAATGTCCTGTCTTTCACTCAAGTTCACTACAGAGCAGAGATTCAACAAGATCAGTGTCCAGTCAGAACTGGAAAGTGCAGGAAATACTGAAGGTAGTGGCAGGGAAGGCAGCAGTGAGATTGGCACAAAGTGACAGAAGTAGCTCAGCGACACAGAGCAGGCTGAAGTGATGCTTGGAAACCATGAGAAGGATCCTGGCTAATGAGTGATGCTGTGCAAATGATGCAATGAGGGATTTGGGAAAGAATCTGATTGCAGGTAGATACAAGATTAATAATCACATCTGTCATCCATCTCTGAGAGGAGGTGTCCCTCTGAGTGAGGGCTGCACAAGACACTTCTGTTGTCACATGCATCAGAAATGTCCAGATATGGAAATACGCACTGATTTGAGATGGTGCAAAGAGAGGCAGCAGTGGGCACAGGTGGCTAAGAAGTCCAATGGCATCCTGGCCTGAATCAGGAATAGCATGACCCGTAGGACAGCAGTACCAGAAGTTTCCATGTGTTCTTATTAAAAGCTTCAGAAGCAAAAAGAAGAGCTTTTGTTGTTTGGATTCCTCAGAGTCTTTTTTCCCCAAAAGCCATGAGACTCCCCTTCTCCCCTTGCTTTTATATTCTTTTTGTTAAAACCCCCTCAAGTCTGTGGGACAGTAGTATCTATTGAGACCATCCTTAGGCAAAAGCAGTTTTTCCCAGGAAAGCTAGCTTCTGGAGAAGATGTCTTTGACCAGCTCTGAAGTAATAAAGCAAATGGTCACAGAACAGTATCTAATATACCTTCTAAATCACTACTCTCCTGACACAAAGAGTAGAAGAGCATCTCATGAACTGTATTCAGTTCAGCATCAATCTACTGCTATCCTTCCTTGATGAGCCCTTCTGTGACAGGAGAAAAGGGGTCTCACTAAATAGCATTTATGGATGAAGATGAGCCAGCAGTGTGTTCAGGTGGTCAAGAAGGCCAGCAGCATCTTGGCCTGGATCAGCAGTACTGTGACCAGCAGAAACAAAGAAGTGGTTGTGACCCTGTACTCAAAACTGGTCAGGTTGCAGCTTGAATCCTGGGTTCAGTTTCATGGTACTCTCTACAAGAAAGACATCGAGGTGATGGAGCGTGTCCAGAGAACGGCAACAAGAAAAAGGAGGCTGAGGAGACAGCTGGCATAAGAGCTGGCTGAACTGCTCTCCACCAACTAACTGAGGAGGTCCCAGATGACTGGAGGTTGGCCAATATGACACCCATCCAAAAGAAGGGCCAGAAGGAAATTCTAGGGAATTATAGGCCTGTCAGCCTGACCTAAGTGCCTGCAAAGTTATGGAGCAGTGTCGCGAGATATCAATTTAATTAGCATTGATATCCACGGAGGGGGTCCTGGATGGGTCCCCTGGGCTCTCTGGATATGCGGTTGGCAGAAACAAATGCACGAGTTGCTTAAAACACCGAATAAACAGTTTAAACAGTCAGAACTTAGGGAACAGAGAGCTTACATATAAAACAGATCCCTGCCGTGCCTATAAATGCCCATGGGGCGCGAGGGGAAACAATGCTTCTTCCCGAGAAAAAGGGAAAGTAAAGGACCAACTTATCCTGGATAGAGAGAGAAAGAGAAAGAGAGAAGGGGGGGGTTTGCCTTGCCACTTCTCTATAAGCTGCGATGCCTGCTGCTGCTGCCACTGCTGCCGCTGTATGCCAAGCACATGGCTGGAGTTCCTCACAGCGCAAGGGGAAGACGAAGAAGAACCCCTAACGGTTGCTGGACCCTCCCTAAATACCCCCTAGGGGAGGGTGAAACTCACCAATAGGCATTCAGCATTCACTGTCTGACCAGTTGGTTCAAAATAGTCCCACGCATACGTGCAGCCCAAGGTCTCCCTGGGTCCTGGGGCCACGTGGTGTGCCCTTTGCCCCTCTACCCCTTCTGGACCTTGTAACAGAAGGAGGAGGGGGGACCCCAGGAACTGAACCAACTCTAGGGCATTAATCACACCCATACCAGGACAAGCAGCTTATACTGAGTGTCACCAAGCACCATGTACAAGACAACCAGGGGATCAGGCCCAGCCAACATAGGTTTAGGAAAGGAAGGTCCTGCCTAATCTGATCATTTTATGACTGGGTGAGGGCTGTGGATTTGGTCTACCTAGACTTCAGCAAAGCCTTTGATACAGTCTCCCACAGCATCCTCCTGAAAAAGCTGGCATCTCATGACTTGGACAGATGCACCTTCTCTGGGTTAAAAACTGGCTGGATGAGCAGGCACAGAGAGTGGTTGTGAATGGTGTTGCATCTGGTTGGTGTCTGATGACCAACGGTCTTCCCCAGGGATCAGCACTGGGCCCAGTTTTATTCAACATCTTTATTGATGACTTGGATGAGGGATCGAGTCTACCATTTTACTAATTCACAGATGACACTAGGTTTTCATAGAATCATAGAATCAGTCAGGGTTGGACGGGACCACAAGGATCATCTAGTTCCAAACCCCCCTGCCATGGGCAGGGTCACCCTACCCTAGATCAGGCTGACCACAGCCTCATCCAGCCTGGCCTTAAACACCTCCAGGGATGTGGCCCCAACCACCCCCTTGGGCAACCTGTTCCAGGGCCTCACCACTCTCATAGTGAAGAACTTCCTCCTCACATCCGATCTGAATTTCCCCACCTCCAGCTTTGCTCCATCCACCCTAGTCCTGATAGCCTAAAAAGTCTCTCCCCAGCTTTTCTGTAGGCCCCCTTTCAGATACTGGAAGGCCACAATAAGATCACCTTGAAGCCTCCTCTTCTCCAAACCGAACAGTCGCAACTCCCTCAGTCTGTCCTCATAGCAGAGGTGCTGCAGCCCTCTGATCATCCTTGTGGGCCTTCTCTGGGCATGCTCCAGCATGTCCACATCCCTCTTGTAATAGAGGCTCCAGAACTGGATGCAGTACTCCAGATGGGGTTTCACCAGGGCGGAGTATAGGGGGAGAATCACCTCCCTCGACCTGCTGACCACACTTCTCCTGATGCAGCCCAGGATCTGCTTGGCTTTCTGGGCTGCAAGTGCACACTGCTGGCTTACGTTGAGCTTCTCGTCCACCAGTAGGTTTTGGAGTGTTGATCTGCTGGAAGGTAGGAAGACAATTCAGAGAGACCTGGACAGGCTGGCTCAATGGGCTGAGGCCAATGGTATGAGATTCAACAGGACCAAGTGCAGGGTCCTACACTTTGGCTGCAATAACCCCAGACAGCACTGCAGACTGCAGGATGTGTGGCTGGAGAGCAGCCTGGCAGAGAGAGCCCTGGGAGCGCTGGCTGCCAGCTGGCTGGACATGAGCCAGTGTCAATGGCCTCTTGGCCTGCATCAGCAATAGTGTGGCCAGCAGGACTTCGGATGTAATCCTGCCCCTGCACTCGGCACTGCTGAGGCCTCACCTGGAGCACTGTGCAGCTCTGGGCCCCTCACTGCAAGAAAGATATTGAGGTGCTGGAGCAGGTCCAGAGGAGAGCGATAAGAATGGGGAAGGGTCTGGAGGGAAAGTCTTGTGAGGAGAGGCTGAGGGAGCTGGGGAGAACAGGCTGGAGAACAGCAGACTTAGTGGGGACCTCATCACTCTCTACAACTACGTGAAGGGAAGTTGTAAGGTAGGGGTCAGGCTCTTTTCCCAGACAATTTGCGACAAGATGAGAGGGAGTGGCCTGAAGCTGCACCAGGGGAGGTTTAGGTTGCGTGTCAGAAAGTACTTCCTCATGGAAAGGGTAATTACAGACTCCCCAGTGGCATGGTGGAGTCACCAGTTTAAGGAAGGTATTTAAGGAAAGATCAGATGTGGCACTTAGTGACATGGTCTAGTTGATGTGGTGGTGTTAGGCCACAGGCTGGACTCAATGATCTCAGAGACCTATTCCAGCCTCAATAATTCTGTGCGTGTTGGTCTCTTCTCCCAAGTAACTAGGAGGAGAGGAAATGGCCTCAAATTGCAGCAGGGGAGGTTTAAATTGGAAATGAGAGAAAATTGCTTTACCAAAAGACATTGGAATAGGCTGCCCAGGGAAGTGGTGGGGTCACTCTCCCTGGAGTTGTTAAAAAAATCATGCAATCATGACTCTTAGGGACATTGTTTAATGGGAATGGTTGTGTTGGGTTGATGGTGGGATTTAATTATCTTAAAAGGTCTTTTCCAACCTTTATGATGCAGAGATGTGGTGCTGACAGACATGGCTTAACACCAAACTTTGCAGAGTTACATAATGGTTGGTCTTTATGATCTTAAAGGACTTTTCCAACCAGAATGATTCTGTGAATCTATATTGGGCCAGGCGGACTTATGATCTGTCTTGGTAGGACCATTCCTCTACTCTTCAAGACACTGAAGAGCTGATTAGGCTCAAAGCATTTTCCAAAATGCCTCGAAGTGTCCTTTCTCCCTTCTTTTAACTAACTGAGTAGATGTTCTAATTCTTGATATCCTGAGTTATGGCATCTGCATTCACTTTGCAGCACATGGCAACGGCTGCAGCTTATCAGAAGTGTAGAAATGTAAATGTTTCTTATAGCATAACCTGCAAAGCAGGGGGCAACTTGGGCTCCTTGAGAACTATTTAAACAGAAAGAGATTTGTTCATAAACAACCTGACAGATTGCTTGGAAGTCTTATCAAGATTAATTTCTGTGGTGTTTGTTAATGCAGAACAAGGGATTTCTGCTTGCTTCCCCAGAACTGCATCCATGAATATCTCCCAGCAGTAAGAGCAATTTTAAACTGGAATTTTAAGCTGTGAATGGCTCATGCTTGAAACAGCAAGCTCATTTTCATGGAATCAAAAAAACAGGGTAAGAATGATTTGATTTTTAAAAAATAATGTGTTTTGAATTTTCTTCTTTCAGTACCAGCCATTTGGAGGTAAGTATTTGAGTTTCCTTCCTACAGTGTAAAGGCAGCTTCCTGTCTAGGAGATGCCAAAGCTTTGGGTCCTTCTAGCTCGTGATCTCACTTGTTGCATTCCTAAATGACTACAGAAACATGTGGAGATCTCTACAGGAGATGCAGGTTTCAGAAGCAGACCTCTGGTAAGGATTACTGTGGGTCTCTGTCTTCCAAATAGTGAAGATATTTCTGCACTATGTTCCTCAGATTGTTTATTATTATTATTATTATTATTATTTTATTATTGTCGTTGTTTCATTTTATTTTATTTCACTTTATTTTATTTTATTTCTTTTAATCCTCCAGCAAATGGTTATGACAACAGGAGACTGACTTATGCTATGTAGATACCTCAGAAAGATACTTGCAATAGTCAGGCCTTATGTATGTCCATTTTATAAGACCCACTTTACTGCCTCATTCATGGGTGAAGGTACATCTGTCCATGCATTCACCTAGAGATGCGTGTTATTGAATGAACTTCTGATTGATTTCACATATCAGTGCTAAAACGTTTCTCAGCTTTAATGAGAAAATGAACAAATTTCAGACATACTTAAGACAAAAGAAAACTAGATCAGCTGCATTCTATATGGAACATGTAAGCTACCCCATTTAGCCCCACCTCCCAGTCATAAGTGTATCATCTGGTTATCTGAATCCAATTATTTTAATTACTCCTAGAAATCAATAGAGATTCAGCCCTATAAACCTGTTTGACCCCTCTCCTCAAAGAGACACAATTACACACATAAGAGTACTCCATTAACCTCTGACATGGGGAGAAATTAGTGATCACATCTGACATATAACTGATGGAAATTTGCCAAGCAGCCTCACCAAAAAAAAAAAAAAATAAATTAAAAAAAAAAATATCCCCAGCACTGCAGCCCCTTTAGGCAACAGAAATTCACCTGAGAAGGTAGACATGAAAAGGTAAGAGGGGCTTTATTGATCTTTCATTTCTCTCTCTACTACTCAGCTGTTAATTGGACATGTTAAGAGGAAAAAATATTCAAAGTAAGCAGAGCTTTTAAATATTAACCTCAATGAATGAACTAAGCAGCAATGCTGCACATAAAATTGGAGATCACTAATGGGTCAAAAAATGCAATTCCTTCTTGCTCTGGGCAATCAAGACTCTCAGTTGATAGACCTCTGCAACTTGACTGCAAGCCTGATAATTGCTACCCATTACTGAGATAATCAGACTCTGACCCCAGGGACCAGCAGTACCAAAATCCTATCAGATTTCAGCAGCACTGGTGCAGCAACCTCCACCAACAGGCCTATCCTTTGAAAAATCTCAGTCTACACACTTTAACAAGGCTATGTCATCCTAACTGCTTCCAGAAGAGTAAAGACTTCGATTCATCCAAAGCTATCCTGTTGAAGTAATAACAAATCTAGAGCAGTGTTAATTAATGACTGCAAGAGATTCTTTTCCTGTGAGCAGTAACAAAGCCACATGATCATTCACAGGCAGCTGTACTTCCACAGTAAAGATATAAATTATATTGAAACTTCTCAGTTTAGCCTCTGAATCACCCCTTAGGCACTGCAAAGCTTGAAGGAGAGAGAAAGAGGGTAGTTCCAGATTGGATCTTTGGAAAAGAACTCTTTGCAATGTGGGTAGTGAGATACTGGAACAGGTTGCCCAGGGAGGTTGTAGATACTCTCTCCTTGGATGTGTTCAAGGCCAGGAAGGAGAGGGCTTTGTGCAGCCTTGTCTACAGGAAGCTGTCCCTGCCCATGGCAGGGGGTTTGGGACTAGAGGACTTTAAAATCCTCTCCAACTCAAAACATTCTATGATTTTGTCAAAAAAAAAAAAAA
>VWZI01002627.1:95385-149902 GCA_013396835.1 Psilopogon haemacephalus
TCTTCAAGTTTCTTTTCACAGAATCATGGAGACAGGCTGAGAGAGTAGGGGCTGTTCAGCCTGTAGAAAAGGATCTAGGGAGACCTTTGGGCAGACTTCCAGGACCTGAAGGGGGCCTGCATCTCTGTTTTCCTGTAGTTTTAACACAAGTTGTGAGTATATTATCTTTAACACAGCATATCTCACTTTGCTGAAATAATGGAAGTATTCCAAGCTATTCCAGATCTTTGTTGATACTTATTTTCTTGCAATTTTTCTATACATTTTACCAACAGTCTTTATTGTGTAGAACTCTCTCTGCACAGTATTTGTTTCACTTTAGATCAGTCTTACTTTTAAGCCTACCTTAAGCTGTCCCAGCTGTGAGAGCTGGGGTGGTTCACCATGAAGAGAAGGCTCTGTGGAGAAGTATTCTAGTACCTGAAGTGGGCCTGCAAGAAAGGTGTGGAGGGAGTTTTTGCAAGGGCTTAGAGTGATAGGATGAAGAGCAATGGCTTTGAGCTGGAAGAGGATAGATTTAGTCTGGCTATTAGGAAGAAATTCTTTAGAGTAAGGGTGGTGGAACAGGTTGTCTAGGGAGGTTGTGGATGCCTCCTGGATGAAGGCTGGGCTGGATGAAGCCTTGAGCAGCCTGGTCTAGTGGAAAGTATCTCTGCCTATGGCAGGGCATTTGGAACTAGATGATCTTTAAAATCTTTTCTAAGGTAGACTATTCTATGGTTCTCTGATAAATGGAGCCTTTACTCTGTCAGTTCAGTCTCACACACATAGTGCTAACATGAGGAATGGAGCAGCAGAGTCAGGATTTAGTAGGGGACCTGACTGCCTGGGTAGAGAAGCTCTCCTCTTTCTAGGGTAGGACCCAATGTCATATTCAGCCTGTTCTCTTTTGTTTTTGTATTTTTTTTTTTAATGGCATGGCTATAAAATATACAGAAGAAAGCTAGTAAAAAAAATAATACAACAAAGCAGCAATTTCAGTGTGTATTTTATTAGCAACTATAATTACTAATCACTTAATCTGCTATTTCATATTACATGACCTATATTTACCAGAGACTCTCATCTCCTCCCTAAGGTCAAGGATGCAACTCTTGTTTTACATAGTGGTGCTCTGACCTGCTTCTCCCCACTTATATTCATTGTGAATAATTAAAAGCTTATATCATAGAAATGCCACATAAAATGCACTTTAAATTCATTCCACAGCTTATGCCCGCAGGAAAATAAAAAGCCTTTCTTTGAGGATATGTATTAAGTTCAGACTGAAGAGTATTTCCTGCAATATATTACTATGCCAAACATATTTTTGAGCATCCCTCTTTGAGAAGGGATTTATTAAGCTCAAGACAAATGTCCAGGATTTAGCCAGTTTTATCCCAGTTGGTTATATACTGAATCATAGAGTCAGGTTTCAGTTGGAAAAGACCTCTAAGATCATAAAGTCCAACTAGCAACCACCATGACCATTAAACCATGTCCCAGAGTGCCATGTCCACATGTTTCTTGAACATCTCCAGTGATGGTGAGTCCACCACCTTCTGGTAGCCTGTTCCAATGCCTGACTACTCTTGCAGAAAAAAAATTATTCCTAATTTCCAATGTAAATTTCAATTTCAGGACATTTTGTCTCCGCCTATCACCTGACACTAGGGAGAAGAGAACAACCTCCACCTCACTCCAACCTCCTTTCAGGGAGTTGTAGAGAGCAACGACATTGCCCTTTGGCTTCCTTTTCCACATAACCCCAGTTCCCTCAGGTGCTCCTCACCAGACCTGTTCTCCATACCTTTCACCAGTTATGTTGCCCTTCTCTACACAAGTTTCAGAACCTCAAGATCTTTCTTGTAGTGAGGGCCTCAAAACTGAACTCACTATTCAAGGTGTGGCACATAGCTAATGATATACCTAGAGGGTTTTATAGATTCATGTCACCATGAAGTGGCTACATCCTTTTGCAAGGGGTCAAGGCAATGGCATGCTTCTTGGAAGGGAGAGATCTTTCAGAAGAGAAGTGAGGTGGATTTTGTGTTGTCCTGCAATTGGGTGCAATTTTTGTACACCAAATGCTCACAGCAGACTGTGTTACACTAGGATAATCCCCCTCCTGTTGAAGTTAGTTACTGCCCCAATGTAGAGGAGACACAATGCGATCTTCTCTGCCCTGCATGCTTTATTTCATTCTTCTTCTGCTCTGTGTTAATACCTCATCCAAAGGTTGAAATACTCCAGGTCTGCAAGTGTCCCACTTGTCTGGGAAAGAAATCATGCAGCCTTGCTTTTCTGAGGTTTCAGCATGTGGGTGCTTTGGGAAGTCTGTTTTGGTTGCTGTTGAGTGTTAGTCCAAGGAGAGGAGCAAGTTGTGGCTGCTGCTTTCATTTTAATAGTGTGTCTCTGCTGGTGGAGATGCCAGATCCTAGGGCTGTGGCTTTGGCTTTCTGAGTACATTTATATCTCAGCTGCCTCTGCCTCAGGGTATCTTTCTCTTCAAGTGGGACCTGTGCTCCTTAAAGCCTTCATTGACTTCTGAAAACCATAAGATACACTCAACAGCAAAATCTCCTCAATCTTTGGTTGAAGACCACACGGGGAATGGGGTGCGATGGTCTCTTCTAGCCTTAAAAATGCATGACAAACTCCTCTCATGCTTAGCTCATCCCCTTCCTTAAAGAAAACATAATGGAAATCTCTTCTTCTTCCTGAGACAACTGTGGCCGTTTAACCTGTAGAAGCCTGAGAGGTGATCTTATAAATACTTACAAATATTTGAAGGGAGAATGCCAAGAAGTAGGGACAACAGCCCCTCACAGGAGGTTGGGCAGGGCCACAGCCAAGAGAGGCACCAGAACCAGCCAGTGAGTGTTAGATTTCATCCTGATGTCATGACTGGTATATAAGGTCAGGGCTGGCTGGGGCTTACATAGTGCTTTCAGTAGGTTCAGTAGGGATTGAGCCATACCAGGGACTGAAGGTAAGTTTATGGGCTTTGATTTTTCCTGCTCTAAGGAAAGGAGCCACAGATACTTTTAGTTCTTTTTAGAAACCAATAGTTTTTTCTTGTTCCCATTACTTCTACTGCTGAAAAGTTTCCCAGGTTTCATGGTTAGAGGCTTCTCTATAGTTTCTGTCCCACTATCTTTATTGTGTCACTGCTTGTTCTGCAAAGTGGGCTACTGGTTATTTAATTTCAGGTGGGATGCTTTATCTTGACTTGTCCTTCTCTGGACAAAACCATTTTTCTTCCTCTTTTAAATTTTCTTTTAAATTTTTTTTTTCCCCTTGCTTTTACTAATTTTTCAATGTGTACTCAAGGCATAGCATGACTTGAGTCTTGGCAATACTCACCTAAGCCCTATGCTTTGCTTGTCAGCCCACTTCTATCTTGTGGGCTCCCTGATTTACTTTTAATACACTGAGATACGCTCAAGTTTGCACCCTAGCCCTACAGGTTTCCAGCCTTGTGTCAGAGGAAAGGGAAATGAATTCTTCTACATTTCAACCCCTGAGCTTGTCAACTGACTTCACCACTCTGTTTCATTCAGTTCTTTGTATGAACTCTTACTATGTTGAAAGTCTTTGTTGCCTTTTTCCTATTTTTTTATTGAATTAAGAAAAAAAAAAAAACCCACGTACTTAGCAAGTTGCCTAAGTGTATCTTTTATACAGGTGATTTCTTCTCTAAATCAAAGTGATTTAGAACTTTAAATATGAAAGCAGAGATAGGAGAACCTACAGAGTCTACTTAGCAGTGCAATATTAAATTAAATATATCCTTTCAACCTAGAAAAACTAATCTTCTTAAGTTACACTCAACAGAGATTTTTACAAGGTGCTGTGGAACATCCCAAGGGAGAGACTTGGAATTGCCTCCAGGAGAAGGTTATTTTTGTGGTCTTTATGAGCTCTTTCTAGGAGGGTCTTAGGGAGACTTGTTAACTAAATTGTAGGATATCTATCTTTCCCCAGTAAGACTCAGTGTTGTTAGCTGTTAAGGTAGTGGAAGGAGCAGTCCTGAGTGCTCTGGGGAATGCAGAAAGAGAATCTGCAGGCTTAGAGTGAAGTTTGTGTCCAGTGAAGTTATGCTTTCTTGCTGACTGGTAGAGGGTTTCTTCAAGCCCCATGGAGCCTTCCCATGGGAGTTGGGTAGGGAAGGAAGTTCTGAAGGGAGGAAGAAGCTGAGTCTCACTTTCTTGCTCTTTTTTTCCACTCTTTGCATGAGATTCCTGCCAAAATGGGATTTTCATGGTATATTGGTAACCATAGGAATGCATTGTCGAATGTGGCATTGAGGGATAGCTGGCATGGAAGTTCTTCCGTCCCTCTTGACTCATACTGCTTTGCTTCTTATGTAAACACTATTTACCTACAATCCTGACTGTTCCTAGGCTATGCCTGTTTGTATCTTGCCTGTTTTCCCCACTCCTTTTTATTGTTAGAACTGGGAACAGTGCAACTTATTGGGAGTTAAAGCCCAAAATGACAGTGTTAAAAGTATCAGCTGTAATGAAACCTCTAAGATCATTGAGTCCAACCACTCTTTAGCAAGTAAATCTGGTGCTAAACTGTGGCCCTCTGCACCACCTCTTTGCGTCTTTCAAACATCTCTGGGGTGAGATTCAACCACCTCTCTGGACAGCCTGTGTCATTCACTGAGAACCCTTTCACTCAACAAGCTTCCTTTAATATCCAATCTCGCCTACTGCAACTTCAGGACATTTCCTTTTCTCATATCAGTTGTTATTAGAGAGGAGAGACCAATCCCTTCTGGCTCTAATCTCCTTTCAAGGAGTTGTAGAGAGTAAGAAAGCCTCTTATTCTCCTCTTCTCCAAACTAAACAATCCCAGTTCCCTTAGCTGCTCCTCACCAGATCTATCCTCAAAATCCTTCACTGACTTTGTTGCCCTTCTCTGGACATGCTCTAGAACTTCAATGTCTTGTAGAAAACACAAAACTAAACACAGTACTCAAGGTGTGTACTCATCTGTGGGGCCAGTACAGAGGGACAGTCCCTTCCCTGGTGCTGCTGGTCACATTATTGCTGCTCCAGGCTGGGCTGCTGGTAGCCTTCATGGCCAGGTGGGGCATGCTGCTGGCTCACCTTCAGCTGTCAGTCAACACCAGCAGGCCTTTTTCTGCTGCCCAGTTTTCAGCCACTCTGCCCCAAGCCTGGCGAATTCATGTGGTGGTTGTGACTCAAGAGCAGGTGTCAAACATTTTCCAAACACTTGTAGTCCTTCCCAGCAGCGTTTGCTAGTGCTGTTAGCAGAGCAGAGTTCTTCTGCAGCTGTCTCTGATTGCTTCCACGTACTTCCACATCCAGGTGTGCTCAGTTTGAGGGAAGTGCCTCTTGCTGCTATGGCCAGCCCAGCTGCGTGCAAGCTGAAGAAACCATTGTAGTGCTTTCAGCTTCTCCACCCGATTTGCCTGCTTCAGCCTTGTAAGTGCTCTTTGAAGCCTCTGTCAGCTTGAGATGCTAGGAGGATCAGCTGGATGTTTTTGTGGCAGAAGCATGCTGCTGTTGCCTGGCCCTAGGAAGCAGGTAATGTTTTGTTTGACGAGGTTTCTCTTAAAAGTGGCCTAGAGTGTCTATGAATGTTTATCTGTTTTGCTACGTATCCCAGGTTTCTCATTGGGTGGTAGGTAATGCTTTCTCTAGCCTGTCTTCATGTAAAGAATGTGTTTTGAGGCATCTCCTGGCTGAGGTAGCAATACCGATGCCTGCAGTAACAGAGGCAGTTCTGCTGTCTTTGTTGGTTTCATTTTCCTTCCTCAACAGTAATTCTAACTTTGACACAACCATGTGAGGAAAGGCTGAGAGACATGGGACTGTTCAGTCTGGAAAAGAGAAGACTGAGGGGAGAATGTTATGGATGTTTACAAATACCTGAAGGGTGGGTGCCAAGAAGTGGCCAGGCTCTTTTCAGTGGTGTCCTGTGATAGGACAAGGGGCAATGGATTCAAAGTGGAATACAGGAAGTTTCTTCCCCAACATGAGGAAAAAACCTCTTTCCTGTGAGGGTGACAAAGCCCTGGAGCAGGCTGCCTAGAAGGTTGTGGAGTCTCCTTCTCTAGAGACTTTCAAGACCTGTCTGGATGCATTTCTGTAAGACCTGACCTAGGTGATCCTGCTTTGTCAGGGAGGTTGGACTCAGTGACCTCTTGAGGCCCCTCGCAACTCCTACCTTTTCCTAATTTGAGGAAGCAGACTAGCTCTTTCCTGATTCGATTACTATTTAGCAGTAGGGAGGTTTCAACAAGATGTTTTGCTTGTGAATTGTATGTACATAACCCCGTAGGCTGGAGGTAGCCTGTCACGAACACCTTTAGTAACTTTATTTCTATATGACTATTTCCTCTTTAAAATATATCTTCCTTAGCATGCTTCTCTTTAAATGTGACATAAAATTCCTATAACAGAGAATGCCAGCAGTGAAATGAATTAATGAGTAAATTAAAGGCAAAACATCCTCTCAAATACATAAAGCTGCAAATAACTTCTACTATTGCTGTTTTAAACATCTAATGTTACATAAGTTCCTGACAGCTCTCCTTGATTTACTGATGGTATGTCATCTGTGCCTATTTTCTAGTACTTGCTGAGTTTCAAAGTATTCCACCCCCTACTGTGCTACCTCTCTGAGAGGCTGACACTGGGATAGGAAAATCCAGCCTCTATAGACTTGGTTTGTGGACATGCTTTCCACATAGCATCAGGTTAAATGGCAACAAAGCTGGTAAAGGGTCTGGAGAACAGATTTGGTGAAGAGCAGCTGAAGGAACTGGAGTTGTGTAGCCTAAAAGAAAAGGAGGCTGAGGGGAGACCTCATAGACCTCTATTGCTCCCTAAAAGGAGGTTGGAGTGAGGTGTGCGTTGGTCTCTCTTCTTGTTCTGTCACTTGATAGCAGGGAAATGACCTGAAATTCTGTCAGAGGAGGTTTAATTTGGACATTAGGAACACTTTCTTTGCTGTAAGAGTGGTTGGGTAGAATTCAGGTGTTAAAGAAACATATGGATGTGCACTTCGTGTTTAATGGTTGTGTTGGTCCTAGGTTGATGGTTGGACTTAATGATTTTAGAAATCTCTTCCAAACAAAACAATTCTATGATTCCAGGTTCGCACTCCATGATGTAGCTGAAGTAAGGTTAAAAACCAATCAGACCTATTTCTGAGAACCAAGGCTGCTCATAGTTTTCCCACTTTTTCCTTGCTGAACTGACATGACGCAGAATGTCCTTTCTTGATACCACTGCATTAAGTCTTCTAGGAAGAAAGCAACCTGCAAAAATAATGTGACCCTGTCACCGAGAGTGTTAGCGGTGTCCTGGGGTGTATTAAGAAGAGTGTGACCATCATGTTGGGGGAGGTTCTCCTGCTCCTCTACTCTGCCCTGGTGAGGTCACTTCCAATCCAAACCACTCTTAAGATTTTATGATCTCAGGAAGTAATTTCAGTAATGAAGCACAACCTTGACATGAGAAGAAAAGAGTAAAGGAGGAAGCTGTGTTTTGCTGAAAGGATGAACCAAGCTGTGTGGGTGAAGAAGCCCTTTGGAATCTTGAGTAGGAATTATGTAGGATAAGAATAATTATCTGTAGCAGCAGTATAGATTTATTGACTGTTCCTTACAAAAGCAATTGTGCACAATACAGTGGCACTGTAAGGACATCTCTTACAAAGGAAAAAAAGGACTGATGTTTGAAAAGGGAGAAGGTCAGAGGAGAATAGTTTAAGACATAGAGCTAAATGTGGTCACTCACAGCAACAGTCTCATGCTGGAATACCCTCCGGTATAGGAAGTATTGCATGTATTAGGTGATTGGAGATGACTGAGGTCAAAGTTTGGACCTATGCTTTGTTGTCCTGCCTTATTGTGTTGTATGGCCAGCTCTGATGTCTGTTGTGAGGGAGGAGATCAGCTCCCTCTGTGTGGTGGATGTGACAAAGAGTGACAGTTTTAAATAGCAATGAGGAATTCAGGACAGGCACAAAGAAAACATTTCTACCAGCTGGCTAGTACTGCTCTGGACTGGAGCCATCTGCAGTGGTCTTGGATTCTGGAGCCTGAGGAGGTCTTGTTTCCCTCAGGTGTGTTTAAGTGCTTGTATAAAATCAAATATGTTAATGATGCCATTTGTTTTCAGCCTATAATGAATCTGGGAATGTTTACTACCTACAGCCTTTGATGTCTGGCCATTTACTGACATAGCTGCTGTCAAATTTAGGATTATGTGTGTGGGTGGAAAGGCAAATGCTGAAAAAGAACAATGCTGTTTTTCAGCAACAGGTTGGTGTTATGGGACAGAGGGGTCAATACTATATCAATACTTAGTTTTAAAAACTCAAACAAGCAGCAACAAAAAAATACCCCACAAACATGGCATAAAAAACACAAAAAACCCCCCACCAAAACACCCAAACCAACAACAAAAAAAAAAAAACCAACCAAACAAAACAGCACTCTTTCCCCCCAAAATCCCAGCAGCCTTCAGTCACTCTCACTGTATTCACCAACCAAAACACAAATCTGACGAAGGAATCTGCAGTGGAAATAGAGAGGGATTTTTTTAAAGTCACATATTTGATGTTTGGAGTGTGCCTGTTCCATGCCAGCAGAACTGGTCTGCTTCCTTTCCTTGAAAAAGATACTGGGGAGGGTTGGAAGGGAGGAAGCAACCACCTTTTCTTTGCCCTCTGAGCATATCTTCAGCTGTACATTTTTTGTCATAGTACACAAATTCTTACCTACATCGCTGTCTTCCTCTCTAAAAACTTTCTTTCCTTCCCCTGTCTTATTTATATTGGCTCTTGGGTTGCAGGAAGGAATGCCTCACAAAACTTCCTGTTAACAGTAAGTGCCTTCAGACAGTTTATATTTGGATAAACCAAATTCCATGGATAATTATAGAATCATTATTTCTGTTAGAAAAGACCTCTAATATCATCAAATCCAACCATCAACCAAAGATCACTAAAACCATGTCCACACATTTCTTGAACACCTCCAGGGATTGTGATTCCAGCACCTCTTTGGGCAGCCTGTTCCAGTGCCTGACAACTTTTTGTCAAATATTTTTTTCCTAACCTAAAGCTCCCCTTGCATAATTTCAGACTGCTTTCTCTTGTTCTACCACCTGATACTAGGCAGAAAAGATCAACTGCCACTTCACTCCAACCTCCTTTCTGGGAGGTGTAGAGAGCAATGAAGTCTCTCCTCAGCCTCCTCTTCTCCAGGCTGAACAACCCTGGTTCCCTCACCAGACCTGTTCTTTAGACCCTTCACTAGCTTCATTGTTCTTCTCTGTATGCTTTTCAAGATTGTCCTTGTAGTGAGGAGCCCAAAACTGAACCCACTACTTAAGGTGTGTCAAGTACAGGGGCACCCTAACTTCCCTACTCTTTCTGGCCATGCTATTCCTGACCCAGGCATGCATGCTGTTGCCCTCCTTGGCCACCTGGGTACACTGCTGACTCATGTTCAGGCCGATGTTAACCAGCACCTTCATTCTTTTTTTGCTGGGCAGTTTTCCAGCCACTCTGCCCGAAGTCTGGAGTGTTCATATGGTTGTTGTGACCGAAGTGCACTTGGTCTTCTTAAATCTCATATCTCCCCCAACTTTCACATAGGCTGTGAAGCACAGGGGCCCATGGGAATGCTTCCAGGAGCAGAAAGTAGAGGTTTAAATTGCTCTTGCTCATTTCCTTTGCCATTTTCACCTCTGGATGTGAGGAGGTAGAAAGGAAGGCACCTGGAGAATACAGGATGTGAATTAGGTGCTAAGTAGAGGCATAGCAATAGGGCTGAGCACTTTAAAAGCTTGGGCACTGTCCAGTGTTGCCAGACAAATTTCCCACGGTGAACCTCTGAAGGTACAATTGAAATATTAAAAATGTCTGTATTAAACACAGACACTTAGAGCTCGGTTTGCAAAATCAGGTTCTTAATTCAGCAATTAAACACCTGCACACTGATTAGTTATTCAAAATACCTGTTCACACTTACTCAGTGGGTGTCAAGTGACAAATGTAGGTCTAAGTGCAGATGTAGGTAACTGAATAGAGATTTTTTCAGGACTGGAAACCAGACTCACAACTGCAGGTTTATCTGCTCATGGCTTCTCTGTACAGCAAAATCAGCTGAACACAAGCAGGAAGAAAGCATGGAACAAGGAGCACAAACCAGCTAATGGCTGCTGTTATGAAGGTCAGGTGATGACTTGCTGCCTCAGAAGGAAAATGCTGTTCTGGTGTGCAGTGCAGCAGGCTCTTCAGACCCAAGTTTATGACATTTTCTTGCTTTGCTTCCTTTCAGCTTCTCAGCTGTTTTCCAACACCTTCACCTGCAGAGCAAACACAGCTTTTTGCAGAGAGGGACACCTTCTGAACCCAAAGTGGTTGGCTGCTGTTCAACATCCATCTCCTATGAGGTAGAGGCAATGTGTTAAGCAGCAAGGTACTGACCTAACAAAGAAAGAGTGAACAAAAAGACTGAAAACCACAGCCTGAAGGAACATAGAAAAAGGATGTAAGAAAAGAGAGGCCGCAAAATGAGATGTAAAAGGTGGCAAAGGGCTACAAAGATGCTGAGGAGACTGGAACAACTCTCTTATGTGGAAAGACTGAGAGAATTGGGGATTTTTAGCCTGGGTCTGGACAGGCTGGATGGGTAGGCAGAGGCCAATGGGATGAGATTTAACAAGGCTAAGTGCAGGGTTCTACACTTTGGCCAGAACGACCCCAGGCAGTGCTACAAGCTGGGGACAGAGTGGCTGGAGAGTAGCCAGGCAGAAAGGGACATGGGGCTGCTGGTAGACAGTAGACTGAACATGAGCCAGCAGTGTGCCCAGGTGGCCAGGAGAGCCAATGGCATCCTGGCCTTTATCAGGAACAGTGTGGCCAGCAGGACAAGGGAGGTTACCCTTCCCCTGTACTTGGCACTGGTCAGGCCACATCTTGAGTACTGTGTCCAGTTCTGGTCCCCTCAATTCAAGAGAGATATTGAGGTATTGGAATGTGTCCAGAGAAGGGCAATGAAGCTGGTGAGGGGCCTGGAGCACAGCCCTATCAGGAGAGACTGAAGGAGCTGGGGTTGTTTAGCCTGGAGAAGAGGAAGCTCAGGGTGATGTCATAGCTGTCTGCAACTACCAGAAGGGAGGTTGTAGCCAGGTGGGGGCTGGTCTCTTCTCCCAAGCAACCAGCACCAGAACAAAGGAACACAGAGCCAAGTTGTGCTGGGGGAGGTATAGGCTAAATATTATGAAGAAGTTCTTCACAGAGTGATTTGCCATTGGAATGGGCTGCCCACGGAGGTGATGGAGTCACCATCCCTGAAGGTGTTCAAGAGAAGACTGGATGGAGCACTTAGTGCCATTGGATAGGGCTGGGTGATAGGTTGGACTTGGATGATCTTGGAGGTCTCTTCCAAACTGGCTTATTCTATTATATTCTATTCTGAAAAGAGAAGACTGAGAAGTGATCTCATCAATGCTGATCAAAAGAAGAAATCAGTTTTATGTTGGAAAAGGAGGGATTGTAATAAGAAAAAACAGGAATATTTACAGAATGTAGGGCTCAAGGCAGGAACAGAGGAGAAAAGGAGACTGAGGGGAGACCTCACTCTCCACAACTCACTGAAAGGAAGTTGGAACAGGGTGAATATTGGTCTCTTCTTCCTAAGAACAAATGATAAGGAGAGGAACTGGCCCCAGGTTACACCAGGGGAAGTTTAGGTTAGATATGAGATGAAACTTTTTGACTCAAAGGGTTCTTAAAGACTGCAACAGGCTTCCCAAGGAGGTGGATGAGTTTCCATTCCTGAAGGTGTTTCAAAGAGATGTGATGCTGAGTGCCATGGTTTAGCACCAGACTTGATAGAGTTAGAGAATGTTTGGAATGGATGATCCCAGCTGAAATTATTCTATGGTTCTATGAAAATGCCATAACCATATTTATGCAGGAATTCTTAGAGGATGCAGAAGGAGAAGGAAAAAAAAACACAAAACCAAAACTGGGCCTGCTATAAAAGCCAGTAAATGAAATAGCTCCTCTTCATAGAAAAATCAAAGCTTCTAAAATGAAAGCACATTCTTGACTGGATCAGGATTTGTCACTGGGAGGACCATGACATAAACCTATGCCTGAAAAGACAAAATTCCTGCAGCCTCAAAGGGGAGAGGAAGTGCTCTGGCAGCACACTGTCAAAAGTGACACAACCTGTCTCTTGACCGCATGGGTGGGAGAAGGGTGGGAAGAGCTAATGACCTTCTTGTTATCAAAGGGAGGATATTACTTCTCAAATAAGAGTGTCTCTGGCTGAGATAACATTTTGGAAAGCTACCTGAATTATCCCTGGCTTCAGCAGTCAAGTTCTAGGAAGTCTGCAGCATTATAATGAAAATGCTGCTTGGGTGCAGTGGGCAGCTACAGCTCCAGCAGTCTGAAGCCTTGTCCTATCTTCTGGGGACTGCAATAGCAAAGGGTGTTGTCCTTTAAGGTCAAGATTTAGAGGTGTAATAGCTGATATTCATCACTCTGTCATCAACACTTACCAAGGCAACATCTAGCACGAAGTGCCATTTCATGCCAGACTCAGCAGCCAGGAGACCTTTGATTTTGTTTAGCAAACCTTTTCTCTTGCAATGTGTGTGGTGGGGGAACTAAACAAGAAAGGCCTTTTTACATCTACTTTGCTGTTCATTTCATTACTGTTTCCTACCCACTTGTCTGTTCCTCACCTCTACTTTGAGTGTTGGCACTTGTAGCTTGGAAGAGGAGTGTGTGGCAGAGAAGACAGACACACAGATGATGTGGACCAAAATTCTAATCTCAGCAAATATATGGGAAGCAACCACAACCATATGGGCTCGTGAAAAGAGGTCTGTGATTATGACCAATACCTTAGCAATGCCAAACACAACATTGCTAACAACAAAGCCCCAATGTGCTTGACACTGCTGTGGGAGCACTTCTTCCACTCAAGCAGTTGATGCTCAAAGCAGGAAAGAATGGGAGAGGAAGATGGATTGTGTCCAAGTCTCAGCTCCCCCATTCAAGTAGGACAAGGAACTGCTTGAGAAGTAAAGAAAAGGGCTACAAAGATGATTAAGAGACTCTCAGGAGGAAAGACTGAGGAAATGGGATATTTTTCATCTGGAGAAGAGGAGATGGGGAATCTCATCAATACTGGAAGGATGGGTGTCAGGAGGATGGGACCAGGCTCTTTTTCAGTGGTGCCCAGTGACAAGACAAGTGGTTATGGGCACAAACACAAACCTAAAAGCTCAGTCTAAACATGAGGAGGAACTTCTTTGAGAGCGCTGGTGCACTAGAACAAGTTGCCTAGAGAGCTGTTGAGTCTCCATCTCTGGAGACATTGAAAATCTATCTGATTTTTTTCCTGTGTCACCTTCTTTAAGTGAATATGCCTTGGCAAAGGGGTTGGGCTCAGTGATCTCCAGAGACCTGTTCTAATTCCTGCCATTCTGTGACTGATGAGGAATCACTGCAAAGTTAGAACATTTGTTTCTGTTTAAGCTAGGATTTTTTTTTTTCTCCAAATTGAGTAACTTATTCTAGAAAATGCATCACCTCCTTGTTCTGTGTCATGCTTATGCTGCTGGGTTTTCCATTTAGGGATGTTGGTGCCATAAAATGGTAACTATTTAAACTGAGAATCGGGGGGAAAAAAAAGCCCTCGGTTTTAGAGTGCTTGTTAAAACCCGCCATAGCTAAACAACATCTGGCTTTCCACAAATACAGCAAGCCAGTCACTAACAGTGGGACTATTCAGCGTTTAGAGAGCTTGCAACTGAAAAAAACTGAAAGGCAAAGCATTAATTGAAGTCTGCAGCGCATCTGCCTGCAATAGACTGGATAAAGCCAACCTTCCACTCCAGTCATCTTCACGTTCTAGCATTTGGATATCCTGTCTGGATGACCAGTTGTCGTCTTTTCCGTAGTCTCAGACAAGTTACTGATGCAGGCAAGATGGGAGTTTCTAATGCGTACAGAAACTTCTTGTGTGATGAACAACCTTGGACACACATTTGTGTTTAGATATGTGAGGATAGCTATCAGATCCAGTCAGACCTTTAGACAGGTAAAACCTTTTGCCTGGATCAAAGTGAATAAAACCAAGCAGAATGATAGAATCACAGAATTGTTTTCATTGAAAAAGATCTTTAAAATCATTGAATCCAACCATTACAGAACTCAACTAACTATGGGTCCCTCATCATCACATTTCTGCCTCTTTGATATGCCTCCAGGGATGGGGATTCAACTGTCTGCCTGGGCAGCCTTTTCCATTTTTGAGAACTCTTTCATAAAGAAGATTTTCCCAATATCCAACCCAAACCTTTCTTGGTGTAAGTTGAGGCTATTTCCTTTCCTCCTAACACTTGCAGCTGTGGAGAAGAGGTTGACTTTCACCTGACTCCAACATCCTTTTAGGAAGCTGTGGAGACTGAGGTCTCCCCTCAGCCTACTTTTCTTCAGACTAAACAATCCTCTTCCTTCAGCTACTTCTCACCAGACTGCCTTCTCCAAGCCCTTCACCAGGTCTGTTGCCCTTCTCTGGATCCCCTCCAGCACCTCAAAGTCCTTCTCAAAGTGTGGCCTCACCAGTGCTGAGAACAGAGGGACACTCCCTTCCCTGGCCACGCTATATCTGACCCAGAGAGGGATACTATTGGCCTCCTTGGCCACCTGGGCACGCACTGGCTTATCTTCAGCCACCTGTTGATAAACATTCCTAGGTCTTTCTGTGCTGGACAGCTTTCCAGCCACTCTGCCTCAAGCCTGGAGAGTTCATGGGGTTGTTGTGACCCAAGTGCAGGACTGAGTACTTGGCCATGTTGATTCAGTCTGTCAAGGTCCCTCTGCAGTCTTCCTAAGCTCAACACTCCCTCCCAGCTTAGTGCCATCTGCAAACTTGCTGAAGATTCTTCATTCCACCCCATCCTGATCATTGCTAAAGATATCAAAGAACACAGAGATATTTAAGGGTGCATAAAGACATGGAAGTAAACTATTATAGCACAGTTCTGCTGGGCTAGTGTGGTCAAGTCAGTCTCACAAACAAAGCCTTTTGAGTTCTTGAGGGCCAAATTCTTATTCCTTTCTGTTCTTCTCTTCTTAAGCATCAGCTGCATGTTTGCCACACTGCTGTATACAGTTGGAGCTTAGCTCCCTAAGACAGACTTAAAATGTTCACAGCATCACAGCATTCCAGATTAAAAGGGACCCCAAAGATCACATGGCCAAGCACTCTGTCAAGCTGAGTCTTGACACTGTCCAGTGGAGGGGACTCCACTGCTTCCCTTGGGAGATGAGTCTGATATCCAGCTGTTCTCCTACAGAAACATTTTTTTCTGGAGTGCAATGGGAATCTCCCCAGCAGTAACTTTTCCCTATGACACCTTGTCTTTTCCATGGGACTCCTTGTAGAAAGAGTTTCCATCCTCCTTTGCTTGAAAGGTAGCTACTGATTGTAACAGCAATGGCAAACAGCAGTTTTTAGAGTGCCTTGTGGCTCCTCCCTACTTTCCCGTAGTTTTAACACAAGTTGTGAGTATATTATCTTTAACACAGCATGTCTCACTTTGCTGAAATAATGGAAGTATTCCAAGCTATTCCAGATCTTTGTTGATACTTATTTTCTTGCAATTTTTCTATACATTTTACCAACAGTCTTTATTGTGTAGAACTCTCTCTGCACAGTATTTGTTTCACTTTAGATCAGTCTTACTTTTAAGCCTACCTTAAGCTGTCCCAGCTGTGAGAGCTGGGGTGGTTCACCATGAAGAGAAGGCTCTGTGGAGAAGCCTTCTAGTACCTGAAGTGGGTCTGCAAGAAAGGTGTGAAGGGAGTTTTTGCAAGGGCTTAGAGTGATATGATGGAGGGCAGTGGCTTTGAGCTGGAAGAGGATAGATTTAGTCTGGCTATTAGGAAGAAATTCTTTAGAGTAAGGGTGGTGGAACAGGTTGCCTGGGGAGGTTGTGGATGCCCCCTCCCTGGAGGTGTTCAAGGCCAGGTTGGACAGGGTCTTGAGCAACCTGGTCTAGTAGAAGGTGTTCCTGCCCTGAGCAGGTGTGCTGGAATTAAATGATCTTTAAGGTCTCCTTCAACCCAAACTATCCTATGACTTTTGTCCTGCTCTGATCTAAACCTATTTAACTTTATTGAAGTTTTAGAGCAGATGTATCTATTCCCTCTGTTCATTAGTCAGACAGATCTCAGAGCAGCTCAGGCAGTGGCTGATTCAACCTTCTGGGTCCTCTGGAGCTTTGATGTGCTGTCCAAGCAATGGGAAAAGCCATAGCTAATCTGAATTTGGTAAGGGACTTAATATCAAGCTCAGATGAAATAAATGAAATGGAAAAAAGATGGCATCAAAAGCACATGTTGGAGAGATCATGGGGGGTTAATTGGCAACCTTTCCCTTTGATCATGATCCAAGCATCATTGAACCTAAAAGCCAGATGTTTGGTTTACTACCTTAGGAAGAGGTAAGGGGTATGTGTAGTCATTAAAAATTAAATGAGTCATGATTTTTTTAAATGCCACCAATAATGCAGGAACTTTTTAAACTTTCTTTGTGAAAGTCTACTCAAAGGCCTTTGAAATCAAGCAGGCCATGAATAAGGTGAATTTAATGATTTGGGTAGTGTGCAACTTTTCTACATCAAAGTTTTCTTTAGATAATAAAACATTGACTACCCTCTTTTTTCATTTTAAATCTCAACTGTTCTTGCCAGTAAGAAACTTTGAAGCACATACACATGTAACAGCAAACACAAATTATGTTCTGAGGACAGACATGGGGGAGGAAAATCAATGTCATGGCCCAGCAGCAGCGTTGCTGAGCTGCATTCCACAGTCTGCAATGTGGATGCCTTTAAATGATTCTCATGCTGTTTGTGTCTACTTATCACTCCTTTTTGCAACTGACAGGCACTTGGGTCATTAATTCAGAAACACAGAATGCCAACATGATAGGGGTTGGAAGGGATCTCCAGTGATCTTCTTGTCCAATCCAGGGTCACTTGGAGCAGGTTGCACAAGATAACACTGTCCAGGTAGGTTTTGAATGTCTCCAGAGAAGGAGGTGGCATCAATTTCTCTGGGCAGCCTGGTCTAGTGTTTTGACATCCTCACAGGAAAGAAGTTGTTTGGGTTTTGTTTTGTTTTGGTTGGTTGGTTTGGGGTTTTTTTAAAGTTCACATGAAAACTCCTGTGTTCTTGTTTGTGCTCATTGGCCCAAGTGCTGTCAGTGGCTACCACTGAAGAGTCTGGCCCTATCCTTTCAACCCACCCCTTTAGATATTCATCAGCTCTGCAAAAAATCTACTCTTAGTCTGCTCTTCTCCAGACTAAACAGCCCCAGTTCCTTCAGCCTCTCCTTGTCAAACAGATGCCCCAGTTCCCTCAGTATATTTATAGCCTTTCACTGGACTCTCTCTAGTAGCTCCATTATAGAGAGTGATTTTCAATCCTTTATAGGAAAAATAGATTTTTATGATTGTAGGACAGGAACTAAACCGCTGCTTCTCAAATATAAGCAGACCTAGTCCGATAAAGCAAGATGCAAAGGAGAAGTACTGCAGAAGAATATTAGATATCCCATTTAGGGTTTTCGTATGTCTCCATTATGAAGCAACTAAAACACTTGTTGGGCTAAATATAAGTATATATACACAATTTTATTCTCCAGGTTTAGAAATACCAAAGTTCTTCACCATGCAGATCATACAACCATTCAGGTTGGAAAAAATCCTTGAGATCATCAGGTCCAATCATTAACTCCACTATACCAAGTTCACCAACAAACACTATTACTAACAGCCACACCTAAATGACCTTTAAACACATCCAGGAATGGTGATCCAACCACCTTCCTGGGCAGCCTGTTCCAATGCCTGACTACTTTCTCAGCGAACAGGTTTTTCTTCATGTCTAATGAAAACCTACCCTGATGCAGTCTGAGGTTCTTCTGTCCAATTCCATCACTAATTACCTGTAAGTAGAGTCCAGTATCTACCTCTCTACTGTCTTTCAAGTAGCTGCAGAGAGCAATGAGATCTTCCCTCAGCCACCTTTTCCTGAAACTGAACAATCACAGTTCCCTCAGCCACTCTTCTTCAGACTCATTCTCTAGGCTCTTTACCAGATTAGTTGATCTTCTCTAGCACCTTCTCCAGCACCCAAAGGTCTTTATTGTTCTTTGGTGTCCTGGACTGAACATAGCACTCGATGTGTTCCACTTGTGGCATCACTGCAAGCCTTCTCCCTTGCATTATTTTTTTCCTTCTTCAGGGATCACTTTTAGAGTATTCAATCATTCTTTTAAAAATTCAGGACTTGTGATTCATAGCCTATTGTAAATATACCCATGCAGCACATCTCCAAACCAAAATAATTTTAAGTCTTTTGATGAGATATTTACAAAACAGCTTGTATTGGATGAAATAAAACTTTTTCAGAGGTCTGAAATCAAGAAACTTGGGGTGGAAACCCCTCCTTTTCAGAGCTTGAAACATCAAAAATTGGTTAATAAGATCTGCTTGCACAAATCTTAGACAAGCCTGAAAAATAATATGAGCCTCTGAAATGTATTATAGAATCATAGAGCTTGAGTTGGAAGGGTCCTCTCAGTACAAGTCTCTCCCCACCTTTCTTGAAGCCACTGGAAGGCCACTCTAAGGTGAACAGCCCCAACTCTCTCAACCTGTCCCCATACTGGAGGTGCTGAAGTCCTCTTGATTATTTTTGTGGTGTCTTCCAGACCCACTTGAAATGAAGCACCCAAACCCTTTGAGATTTTTCGTCAATAATTATTTCAACATCAGTGTGAATTTCCTGCACAACGCATGGAAGTGACAGTTCATGGGCACTCAGCCTGCCTACTTTGTAGCTGGCGGGCTGGGGCTGTTATGCCATTCTCATTATTATTCTCATCAGCCCTGACATGAAAAAAGCCACACTTTCCCCCCCTCCAAACAGTCTGTTCTGGGTGTGAGTCGGTTCATACAGTTATCAATTGAGAGAAAAATGAACTCAACTGGCATCTCCCAGAAACCCACAGACACTATTTTTCCCTTTTAATTATTCCCTTCAAAAGATAAATGAAAGGACATTCAAGCAGGCTTAGAAGATGCATCGTGATACTTTCACAGAGGCTCTCACCACAGGGACCAATTTGCAAAAAATAATAGAAACTGGAGACAAACTAATAATGTGTGCCAGATGCAAAGCAAATCCATATTGAAACAAAGAAGAAAGCACAATAAGGTTCTTCCTTCACTGCAGAGAAGGCCTATCATTAACACCATGAAACACAGAACCAACCTTAGAGGTTGGAAGGGAGCTCCAGAGACCATCAAGCCCAACCTCCCCTGCCAAGGCAGGATCCCCTAGGGTAGTTCACACATGAACTCATCCAGGCAGGTTTTAAAAGTCTCTAGAGAAGAAGATCTCTCTGAGAAATGCTTCACATGTGCAGGTACAAATGTTTGAAAGCATCAGGAGAATCTGGCCTATTGCAGAAAAGCAAACAGCCTGTGCTCCAAGTGTTCTGTGCTGTGATTTTCATGTAAGTCTAAAGAGAACCACTGAAGGAGAGTGTGACTGGCTCCCACACATGGCAGGAGGGATGATGGAGCCATACTCTTGAGGCCAGATGGCTCTTACCTGGAAATACAAACCAAAACCTGTCCTGTAAGGTAGGCATGAAGTGCCTGCTCCTGCACAGCTGGCACCAAAGTTATTCTAGGCTCCGGCAGCTCCAATGGTTTGACAGCCAGCATAGTAATCCAGCGTGCTGTGGACCTGAAACCTCTGTGGCTCGCACAGCGTCCAGATGTGCATATCTTACCTACCCTGTTCAGTAGAGTGACAGCATTTTAACCCACCACGTTCATATCTCGTGCTTCATGTGATCATTAAAGTTGAAAAATCCTCCAAGATCATCAAGTCCACTATCTCATGGTTAGTATAATCACTGAGCTTGGAAAAGATCTCTAAAATCAGCAAGTTCAACTGTCAGCCCAACACCACCACAGCCATTAAACCATGTCTCAAGGTGCCAGGCCTGCACACTTTTTGAACACCTCCAGGGGTGGAGACTCCATCATCTTCCTGGGCAGCCTATTCCACTGCCTGACAGCTCTTGCAGGAAATATTTTTTTTTCCTTATGTCCAGGCTACACCTCTCTTAGTGCAAGTTGAAGCCATTTTCTTTCATCTTATTACTAGTTACTTGGGAGAAGGGCAACAAAGCTGGTGAAGGGTCTGGAGAAGAGGTCTTATGAGGAGCAAGTGAGGTGACTAGAATTGTTTAGTCTGGAAAAAAAGGAGGTTGAGGGGAGAATTTCTGGGCCTTTATAACTCCCTGAAAGGAGGTTGGAGTGAAGTGGAGGTCATGTTCTTCATGCATCTTCCCTATGCTAACTTGCCTGAGAGGGTGAATTCACGATAGCTCCCAGTTTGAAACCTTATTAGAGCAACTCCTGTCCACATCTGACCAGTGTGATGGATTACCCCCATGTGAATCTTGTCTCCAGGCTCCTTTCCTTTTGCTAGCAATCTCAAATCATAATTCCCCAAAACACTTCAAGTCTAGTCAGGTCAATGGGTAAAGATGGTCTTGTTTTAATAAACCAGAGCAGATGAAATTAGGGTACGATTGTGTTGGCTGCATGAAAACAATGACCCCTGGCACCAAGAGGTGAAGAAGAGAGGGTGGGAGAGTGAGTGGCTTCTTCCATAAAGCTGCAGCTGGAGCAGGATGCATGAGCATAGCCTGGATCCTGCCTTTCAAGCCCTGTGCTCAGCCCTTCCTAACTTAGCATCACAGATGACTAAAACAAACAGCACTGAAGCTATTTCCTTCCTCCAGGAGTGGAAGAGGTTGGCAGTCTGACCCTCTTCAAATAACCAAGTCAGCCTTTGCACAGGGAAGCAAAGTTTCAAAGTCTCTGGGATTCAGGAGCCTAAAATCCCATTATTTTTTGTGTATCCAGGAAGAAGGGAAATGCAAACCTGAGGGGAGATTTTTATATTTCCCTTAGACACCAATGTTGAGGTCCAGAGGGCAGAGATTAACAATATCTCTGTCCAGAGGAGCAAAATCTGTTCTTACTGATTTCTACGTTGTGAAATTAAGGTGCCAGCGAGACCATATATTACCACAAAACTATTTATTAAAGGATAAAGTTGAACAAAACAGAGGGGGAGAGAGAGGGAACAAGGGAGAAAAGAGGGGAGAAAAAGAGCAGGGGATGCAAAGAGCAGGGATTATATTACTGTCAGCCGGAGATGGGGAGAGAGACACACATGTGCATGGCCCAGGGATGTTCTTACATGGAGTTTGTCAGGAGTTGTTCTGTGGTAGTTGTTCTTCAAGTTCATGTTCTTGGCAGGCATTGCCCAGGTCTTTTTATACGGTTTATTTTGTAGCTTAGATTGATGTCCAGGTGCAGCTCCCCAGGGAATCTTCCTGTGTATTCTCATGAGTTTGCAGGGGCCTGTCAACAGCACTGGGGAGGGCCTTTGCCCCTCCCTGTGCCACTTACCTGTCCATACCCTGAATACACATATTCCATAAGCCTTTTCTCTTTGGGGTAGCTGATGTAAGGCATACAGGTGTACACATCCTGGGCATTCAAGCCAGGCTGAAGTCCAGGAAGGCCACAAAGGCAATGTATTTCTGTTGATTTGCATCCCTGAGCCTTTGGCCAGGCAGCTCGGCTGAGTAATAAAGGCAATCTTTATCTTTGCCGATTTGAACAAGAGAGAGACGATTTTGAATCTCACAACCAAGAAAACTAACAGAGATGCTTTAGGGTGTAATCAGCTTTCAGCTGCTAGAAGGGCATGGAGGGGCTGGTCCAAGACACCCAGAGGTCAACAGGAAGGCTCGCTTCAACAGCCAGAGAAGCCAGCAAACTGTACTTCTGGACTCTGCTTGAATATCATCTAATAAGCACGGGAACCTCTCAAAGGCCCCATCTTCCTGCAGAAAGACAATGTTTCATTTAATTAGCTGGTGAGCCTGAGCACTTGAAGACACATTTTTCTTCTGCACACACAGCACATATCAGATCTACACAATTACTACTGTGCTGGCCTTCTTTCAGGTTTGGTTTGGATTGGTTTGGGATGTTTCATTGTGGTGTTCCCCAGGTCTCAGAACTGGGGCCTCAAAGATGCTGAGGGGACTGGAACATTTCTCTTACAAGGAGAAGCTGAGACACCTGAGGCTGTTTAACAGAAAGAAGAGCAGACTAGGAGATCTTCTCAATGTTGATCAATAGCTAAAAGGTGGGGATTAAGAGGATGGGGCTAGGTGCTTTTCAGTGGTGCCCAGGGATAGGACAAGGAACAATAGGCATGAAATGGAACCCAGGAGGTTTCACTTGATCATAAGGAAAAATTTTCTGTAAGGGTGCTGGAGCTCTGGCCCAGGCTTCCCAGAGAGGTTATGCAGTCTCCTTCTCTGGAACCCTTCAGAATTCAACCTGAACATATTCTTGTGCAATGTAATCCAGATGGCTCTGCTCTAGTAGGAGGGTTGAACTTGATGTTTTCCAGTGGTTCCTTCCAAACCCTACCATTGTGTGATTCTGTGTCAGACCTGTGGCTCTCCATGAAGGACAAGCCTTATTTACTACTTAGTAAAAAAACGTCACTAAGCCTAGATTCATTACCTGTCTACTTGCTGGTCCATTCCTACAAAGTTAAAATAACCTTCCTCCAGAACAACTCACAAATGCACTCAGAGGTAGCTCTGACCTATGAAAGACTTAGTGTACCAGGTGCGATCTGTCCTCTTAAAACCAGGATAAAGATAGTCTCTTGTTTCTCAACTGGTTTAGGGAAATGTAATGCTGTAAAGATCAAGAGTATCCCACACCATACAGATCCAGTAAAAATGGCACCCAGCGACAGGACAAGAGGTAACAGGCACAGACCTGAAGTTCCATCTAAACATGAGAAAAGTCTTCTTTAAGGGTGGTGGAACACTAGACCAGGCTGCCCAGAGAGGTGGTAGAGTCTCTGTCTCTGGAGATTTTGAAACCCACCTAGATGTGTTCCTGTATAACCACCTTTAGGTGAACCTGCCATGGCAAGGGAGAGTGGACTCCATGGTGCCTTCCAATCCCTACCACTGTATCATTCTGTAAATGGGTGAAGTCACCAGCATGTTTACGTGCTGAGGGTTGCTACAGTCAGAGAAACATGATTTGGATTCAAAGGAGAATTCTTTCCCTCCCTTGATTAAAAACTACATGCCTAAACTTTGTGTGCTGTAATTGTCCTCTTTTGGGAGATACAGTCCCTGAGAAGTAGGCATCACCATCTGAAAAAGACTCTAAGAGTTAAGTGTAAAGTGGAGAGGGTAGCGCAGAATAATAAAATGCCTTTTCCAAGGCATCCAAGAAATTGGTAGCTGTGCCAGGTTATTGCCTGTCTTCTCTGCTCCCTCATGCTGCCTTTCAGCATGGATCAGCCATCTGGCTTTCCCTTGGCTGATGCTGTGCTATGCTAACAGACCTCAGCTCCACCATGTGCACTGAGCTATATTTAGAGGGACATTACTTCATCCTTGTCCAGTTGAACGGGCAGGAAAAAAGGAGTTTCTGGAGGCATTGCTCCTGCACAATGGCATAGGAACAGCAGGGCTGACCCTACTCCTGGGCAAGTTCCATCTGTGACCTCCAGCACTGCCAATGTCTCACCTGTGCAGTCATGGGAGGAAAAGGAGCCCGATATCTGATGTGAAAGCCAACTGCGACAAAAAGTAGAAAAAAATGGGCAGAAAGTGCAGCCGCTGCTGTGTACTTTTCCAGAGTGTTCAGGGCAAGAGGCAACTGGTCAGGCTCTTGCTGCAGCCCTTGCTGTCTAACAAGCAGATCAACCCCCTTTCCTAAGTCTGCAGCTCAGCATAGAATCATAGAACCGTTTTGGTTAGAAAAGATCTCTAGGATCATTGAGTCAAACCTTTGCCTAACACCACCATGGTCATTAAGCCGTGTCCCCAAGTGCCATTTCTCGAACACCTCCAGGGATGGTGACTCCACTACATTCCTGGGCAGCCTGACTACTCTTTCAGTCAACAAGTTTCTTCAAATACCCAGCCTAAACCTTCTCTGATGCAATCAAAGGCCATTTCATCTTCTCATTCTGTTGGTAGAAGAGACCATTGCCCACCCAGCTCTGACATCCTTTCAGGGAGTTGTAGAGAGCAAGAGATGTCTCCTCATCCTTTTCTTCTACAGGCTAAACAATCCTGGTTCCCTCAGCTGCTCCTCACCAGACCTATTCTCCAGACCCTTCACTAGCTTTCTTGCCCTTCTCTGCACATGCTGAAGCACCTCTGGGCTGTCTTTGCTGACAGAGGTACCATGGAGAGCCATCATATTAGTGAAAATAGCACCCAGGCCTTGACAGGAAGCAGAAAAAGGCATGCTTTGATACCAGTAACAAAAAAAAATATGTATATCTCCCTGGTTCTCATTATTTCTTGTACATCAAAACCTATTAAGGTGAAGTATGTTAGCTTCAAAAACATGACAGACCAGAATATACAGATGGCCAATGGTCTCACTGCACTAATTCAGCCTTGTCTAATATCTGCCAAAGAATTGTCATGTCTTGTTTGCGTTAATGCTTTAAAAAGACCCCAAACAAACCCAAACACTCAACATTTAGAAAGTAAAATGAAAAGGAAAAGGTAGCAAAATAATGAGTACAAAGGGGTATTTATCCTTAGACATGTGGATATATTTTTGTCTTTCCTTTTAATCTCTCAAACTCATTTGACTCGAAAACAAAAAGGGGTACATCAGCCTTGGCTGTGTAGCTTTCACTATCATTTCTCCTCCTCTCCTCAATCAGCTGACGTAAATTTCCTCTTGAGCTGTGAACCTTCACAAGCGTTCAAAAAATAACTCACAATAAGGACAGACGAACAGGCTGTCTTTTCTTTATCCTTAAGAGGCTCCCAGGGTATCTCCAGAGGAGCTCTTCGGGGTCAGAACTCAAAATGACACCACGCCCTCTGCAGTAACTCCTCTCAGGAGCCTACTATAGTCCAACTATGACCAGAGAGACCCCAGATTTTATGCTCAATCCAAAATGACTCCTCCAAAATCATCATTCTCCTTGCCTCATGAGTTCATCTCCCATCAAAGCTGCTTGACCCCTGGGGATTTCTCTCCCAAAAATCCTGCCTATGAATGGACAATATTCAATTCTTTATCTCTTTGTTCAAAACTGATGTTTTTGTCCTAAAAGCTGACAGAGAATCTTGTTCATAGTATTAAGGTATGCTGACGAACAGGTTTAAAGGTATCATCAGTGACTTTTTTTTTGGGGGGGGATTTTTGTAGTTTTGGTTTAGGAAGGGCTTCTTTTGGAAGTTTGTGTTTTCATTTGTTTCTTTGGGGGATTTTTGTTTGTTTTTTTTGGTGTTTGGGGTTTTTTTTGTGTGCGTGTGTTTTTGTTTTAGGGGTGGCAGGTGGTATACAGATACATTTCTCTTGGAAAGATCCAAGGGTGAGTTTAATAGGAATGCATCTGAGGTGGCATTGAGCTCTTAAGAGTGCTGAATGGTGGGTTAGCTTTATAGCCACTCTTCCACCACCACCCTAGAATTTCTTCTGGGGGATGATAACAGAGTCATACCATAGAATGGTATGGATTGGAGGGATCATCTACGTCCAACCCACTCCCCGTCCCCCCTACACAGGGACACCTTCCACTAAACCAACTTGCTCAAGGCCTCATTCAGCCCAGTCTTGAATGCTTCCAGGGATGGGACATCTACAACCTTCCTGAGCAACCTATTCCAGTGTCTCACCACCCTCACTGGAAATAATTTCCTCCTAATCTCCAGTCTAAATCTCCCCTCTTACAGCTTCAATAAGCCCTTGTAAAAAGTTCCTCTCTGGCTGACACAGAGCTCCTCTGTTGTGTTACCTGTTTTCAAATGACAATCTGAGGATTGCCTCAGGAGTGTACTATTAGCCAGATGTTCAAAGCATGGTGCATGTCCTGTTTCACATCCCCTCTCTGCTTTCTCAGTGATTGTCACAGCTTAACCAAAAAGATGGGTAGCAAATTGAATAACCAATAGTCAAAGTGATTGTCATGGAAAACCACACCTTGAGAAGCCTGGGACTGGAAGCTGGTACTTTAAAGCACTAATTATTTAATCAAGTAGAAAGTGGTTTACAGGATGTTTCTTTCTACTCAATTATAAAAGCATGTTTTTACCAAAAAATACCCTTTTGCGTAGAATCACAGAATCGTGCTGGTTGGAAAAGACTTTTAAGATCATCAGATCCAATCATTAGCTAACTCTACCAAGTCCAGTGCTAAACCATGGCCCTCAGCACCAGATCTCTACCTATCTGAAACTTCTCCAAGGATAGGGATTCAACCACCATCTTGAGGAGCCTGTTTCAGTCTTTGAAAACCCATTCAGTCAAGAAGGTTCTTCTGATATCAAATCTAAACCTCCTTTTATATAACTTGAGGCCATTTCCTGACATCTTAAGGCCATTAGTGGATTTTTAATCTTTATAAAAGAAATCTTATCTACCTGTTATCAGAGAACATCATCACAGAAAGCATGTATGTGGGGTCTAATGGCATCTGAAATGTAACTAACCAAATCCCACTTTGAGAGGGATTTTCGTTGACCTCCAAATTGATTGGCAAGTTGTTCATTGCACACACTGACATGTCTGACTTTCAAAAAATAGCAAGTATGTTAGTCATAGAATTGTTAAGGTTGGAAAAGACCTCCAAAATCATTTAGTCCAACCATCAACCCACCTACTCCAGGGCCATTGAGCCATGTCCCCAGGTGCCATGTCCACATGTTTCTTGAACATCTCCCAGGATGGTGACTCCATAACCCCCATGGGCAGCCTGTTCCACTGCCTGGCCACTCTGGCAGCAAGGAAATCTTTCCTCGTCTCCAACCTAAACCTCTCCTGGCACAATTTCAGGCTGTTTCCTCTCCTTCTATCACCTGATACTAGGGAGAAGAGACTGACTGCTGACTTTCATACCCCAATCTTTTTCCTCTCCAAAAGTGTACTACAATCAAAGAATTCCACTCAAAGTAATAAAACAGCACTTCTGCTGACTTTTATATATATATAAAAAGCCTTTTAAAAGGTTCAAATTGTGATTATAGAGCTGAAATATTGCTGTCCCACAAGTGATTGAGGAGGGAGAAAATAAATTGCAGTTTGGTGTTTTATAACAATTATATTTTAGCTCCTAAAGTGGCTTGCAGTTCTGACAGATTTACTGCGGACTCAAATTAACGCACCATAGCTGACTCTTAGTGTTGCCATAACTTTTAGTCAAGCAGTCATATTTCCAATGGCAGCAACTATACTTTTACTGTTGGATAATTTTTGCTAAGTAAAATAAATACTCTTTAATCAGGTTTTTGGCCCTTAACTTAGATGAGACCACTACTGCTCAGGACCAAAGGTTAACTTGCTTTTACAATGAAATTATACTCCAGGTGTCTTTACTCTTTGGAGGCTGGAGGTAGTATTAAGTTAAGAGTGGAAAGAGGGCTTCACAATAAAACCAACACACTTCATAGAATCATAGAATAGTTTGGGTTGGAAGACATCTTTAAAAATAATCTATTGCCAACCCCCCTGCCATGGGATGCACACCTTCCACTAGATCAGGTTGCTCAAAGCCTCATCCAACCTGACCTTGAACACCTCCCAGGAAGGGTCATCTACAACATCCCTGGGCAACCAGTTCCAGCATCTCTCCACTCTCACTGGAAAAAGTTTCGTCATAATTTCCAGTCTACATCTGCCCTCCTCAAGCTTCAATCAATTCCCCTGCAATCTGTTACTATAAGGCCTTGTAAAAACTCCCTCCCCAGCTTTCTTGCAGTCCCCTTCAGGTACTGGAAGGCCACTAGATGATCTCCCTGGAGCCTTCTCTTCTCCAGGCTGAACATCCCCAACTGATGCAGCCTTTCTCCATGGGGAACCCTTTTGGGCTGGGGGCTGTTGCACACTAAAATAAAAGAAAGCAATATTTCTGTGTCACTTCTGTTGACAGTTCAGACTGAAATCATTCTATGATTCTATAAGACATTGATTTTATATTCAAATTAGCAATTCTAAACCAAGCAAGTTACAGGTGACTTTCAAATCTGATTGTCCAGTCAGAAACTAAAAAACTCAAAACCCTCCTTTTTTTTCCAGCACGATTGATTCATTCTGGGTGGAGGGAGATGGCTTTGAGGTTTGGGGCCATGTTCAAATGCATCCAGCTTCTCCATCAAAATAAAATAATGCTACTCTGATTTGACAGACAGTATTTCCCAGCCTGCAATTAAAATGGGCACTTTCTCAGCTGAGAAGTCTTCCTTTACCTTCACTGTTAACAAGCATCACATCATTACCTTGGAACAACACTGACAAAAGGAAATTTATTATTAAATTTGAAGGATGACTTCATTATAACCTTGCTGGTCTGTTGATAGTTTATAGATAAGTTACCCTACACATACATCAGCCAATCTTTACCATTTGTCAATTTGTATGTCCCATATATCAAGAGAGATGGGAGGAGAAAAAAAAAAAAGTTATTGTCCCTCACTTACACAAAAAGTTCATGCCAAATTTGATGTTTCAAATCACACACTTGACAATTTTATTGTTGTCAGTGATAAGGGAAAAAGCTCAAATGAAACCAATGTCCTTTGCTGTCAAAGACAAGGGTATCTCATGTCTTGAATGCCATCGTCAGCAGGAAATTGCCTGCCCTGGTTTCAAAGAGAGATTTCTGGAAGAAGAACAGAATGACTTCTTGACAAAGCACACTCTATTTGAAAATTGTCTGTCAATCAGAGAAAACAAATCTGTGATTAGATGTTAACTCTTTCAAGTTGACCTAATGTTGTCATATTGAGGTGATTTCTTTAAGGACAACGTTATTTGGAATCACAGAAGCACAGAATTCATAGATTCCTAGAATGACTTAGGTTGGCAGGGACCTTAAAGGTCATCTAGTTCCAAGCCCCCTGCCATGGACAGTGATTCTGTCCACTAGATCACGGTGCTCCATGGTCCAGTCCAACCTGCTCTGGTGTTCTTCTAGAGATGGAACATCTACAGCCTCCCTGGGTAACCTGCTCTAGTGTCTTACCACCCTCAATGTCAAGGATTTCTTCTTAATATCCAGTTTAAATCTGCCATCCTCAAACTTCAATCCATTCTGTCTCATCACTACAAACCCTTGTAAAATGTCCCACGCCAGCTTTCTTGTAGGCCCCCTTCAGGTACAGGAAGGCCACTAGAAGGTCTCACTAGAGCCTTGTTTTCTCTAGACTGAACAGCCTGAGATCTCACAACCTATCCCCATAGGAAAGGTGCTCCAGCCTCTCATCCTTGTCTCTTCACACCAGCAGCTTTTCAGGGTAGATGAGGGGACATCAGTCTGAAATGAATTTACCAGAGATAACTTCTTCCCATTGGCCCTCGGTCTGTCACTAGACACCACTGGAAAGAGTCTGGCTCCATCCTACTCACCCTCACCCTTTAGCTATTGATCAGCATTGATAAGATGCCACCTCAGTCTGCTCTTTCTGGGCTAAACAAATCCAGCTGCCTTAACTTTTCCTAGTAAGGCAGATGTTCCAGTCCTCTCAGCATCACGAAAAGCTAAAATCCAAGGCAGCAGAAGAAAGCAACATGTCATGCAATACAAAGAGCTAGGATGCTGGCTATGGCAAGAGCTCACCAAAATCAAAACAAAATCAATGAGTCCCAGGATGAGATACTCTGGAGTTGCAGCAATAGCTCTACAGGGTTCTACAATCCCATGCTTCAGGATTTAAGTAATCCTTGTGGGGAAAAAAATAATATAAAGATCAGATTATGTGCTTTCTGCCCACTCCTCTTTCTCCTGAAGCATCTGGGTAAAGCATTCAGGAGACCATGGGAAGGTAGCTCACTAAATCTTTCCATGCAGTGCTTCTGGTCTGATTGGAAGTGGATTTCAGCCCATGCATCATTTAGTTCCTTTTGCAATTTTTATCTCAGTTGCTTTCCACTGTGAGACCACATCTGGCAATATCTACAGCTCTTTGCTACTCATGAAAAAGTGATGAACACCAGGGATTGCCAAGAAGATTCATATGAAATCTAACAGCTTTATAATAGTCAATAAATTCCCTGGCAGGTCAGGGGGTTTTATTAAAGACCATGCTAAAGGTTTTTCTCTGATATCACATTATCGAATACCACAGGTGGGCCATGCTGTGGAAAAAGAGAATGTCACTTCTGTTGTCTTTGTATCTAAAGAAATCCATCTATATGCAGGGAAAAGCTACCCTAGCTGGCTGCACACTTTTGAAACACCAAGGCTTTCCTGACACAGACATTTGCATTTGCTCGGCTCCATGCACTTTGATTTGTGGGCTGCCTTGCTGCTTTCTCCAGCTCTGTGACAGATGTGGCCTGGGACTCCCTCTGGTGAAGGTGCTCTGTTTCACCATTTGTCAAGTAGATCATGTTTTTCCCCTTTCTCATAGGGTAGGATCACTCTTGACTAGCATCAGCTGCCAACTGTGTGCTCCTCTGAAGCCTCTTGAGCTGGTAGTAGTCAGAAGCACAGGCAAAGAATAAGAGAATTGTTAAGGTTGTAAAAGACCTCTAGTATCATCAAGTCCAGCTGCCAGCCTAAGCACATCATGGCCATTAAATCATGTGTACACATTTCTTGAATATCCTCAGGGATGGGGACTCAACCGCTTCCCTGGGCAGCGTGCTCCTATGCTCAAACAGTCTTGCAAGAAAGAAAAATTTCCTACCGTCCAGTCTAAACCTCCTCTGACACATTTTGATTGAAACAGACCTTTCAGACCAGGTTCAATCACCATCTACTTCCACCAGGGGTGGTATGGGACAGGCAAAGATGTAATCTGATTTAACCTAGCAGTCTGCATCGCCACAGACAACACTAGCAGGAGTAAGTCTTAGTGCTCGTGACTGGAGATACAGGTCAATGTGGATTTGGGCTTCTCGTTTCAAAAAATACAGGGTCTTGCTGGAGAAGGTACAGAAAAGGGCTACAAAGGTACAGCAGCTGCTGATGGCAGCTGATGGCAAAGGAGACCACCTTTGTTGTCAAAGATGGTGAGCTCTGCTAGTGTCCTAAAGTACATGAATTGCTGCAGGCTGGGACCTAGGGCAATGTGGGTGGCTTCAGCTGTCAGCAAACATATTTTTTTCTGTTTCATGAAATCATCACTTCAGATTTTTTACTGGTGGTCAGAGAGTGCTAGCCAACTTTCCTCTGTCAGAGACAGAGATGATACAGAGATCAGAGAGTCACAGACTCACAAAATCACAGAATGGTGGGAGTTGGAAGGGCCTCAGGAGATCACCTAGTCTAGTCTTCTGCTGCTTGAGCACCTAGATCAGATTGCATAGAAACGCAGCCAGGTGGTCTTCGAGATGGAGGTGGTTTCACAACCTCTCTGGGCAGCCTATTTCAGCATCCAGCACCTTCACATCCTTCTTATGGATGGTCAATGACAAATACACGCACAGAAACTGGAGTCAGACATTGGATGTAAATGCTAAAGAGACAACAAAAAAATCCAAATACCTTTTCAATGGCACAAATCTATGACCACTGCCAGCCTCTTCTTGTTTCTTTGCTCCATGTAAAGCTCTTCCAAGCACTTTGCAAAATCAATGTTTTGAGGGCCAGGAGGAAGAAGGGAGAAGGGGATGTCTGCAAGCTGTAGCTGAGTTCTATTAAATCTTTCAGGTAGTATCACCAAATAGCATCCCTGGCTGTGATCTCTAACATGACAGCTTGCCTAGCCCAAAGAGCACTGGGCACAGAATGACACAGGACTCATTTGGAAGTACATGTGTTGAAACCAGGTAGGGATGGAAAAGATTATGGCTCCCAAGCCAAAAACCAGTGGAAAGCCACTAAGATGCTGAGGGGACTGGAACATCTACCTTATGAAGAAGTTGAGAGGCCTGGGACTGTTCATCCTGGAGACATGGAGACTGAGAGGTGATCTCATTAATGCTGATCAATATCTAAGAGATGTGTTTCAGGAGGATGAAGCCAGACTTTTACCAGTGGTGTTCAGTGACAGGGCAAGGGACAGTGGACACAGATTGCAACATGGGAAGTTCCACGCAAACATGAGTATTTGTCCCTTTGAAGGTGCAGGAGCACTGGCCAGGCTTCCCAGAGAGACCGCAGGGTCTCTTTTACTGGAGGTATTCCAAACCCACCTAGATGTATTCCTGTGTGATTTACTCTAGGGGATGGAAGAGGGGAGATTTAGACTGGAGATTAGGAAGAAATTCTTTCCAGTGAGGGTGGTAAGACATTTGAACAGGTTGTTCAGGGAGGTTGTGAATGCCCTCTCCCTGGAGATGTTCAAGGCCAGGTTGGGCAAGGCCTTGAGCAACCTGATCTAGGGAAAGATGTCCCTGCCCATGATGAAGGAGTTGGAATTAGACAGTCTTTAAGGTCCCTTCCAACACACATCATTTTATGAATCTATGATTCTAAGATTGTGCTTCAGCAGGGGTTTTAGACAGGATGGTCTACAGAGGCCACTCCCAATCCCCACTATGTAATTCTGTGGAAGTGCCACCTGACACAGCCCCCTCAGGATGCTTTCCAAAAGCTGACAGAAAAAAGCCTTCAAGTTTGTCTGTAAGGACACACATACATGCAAGTATGTGAGCACATGCACACACCACCCACTTTGTGTCATAGTCAGCAGGGTGAAAAACATTCAACCTTTGAACCATTTGTTAGAAAGGGTAGAGCTGTTCACCCTGCAAATGTTCAGGGAGGACCACAGAGGACAGGCCAAGAGGATGGAATCCATAGAAGTATTCAAGAAACTTGTGTCATGGAACTTTTGGACATTGTTTAATGGCTGTGGTGGTGTTAGGTTGATGGTTGGACACTTTGCAATTGAACCAAATCTATGATTCTGTGGTTTTGCACTAAACAGTCTTGCTCTGCCACAGACCTGTTGCATGCTGCACTGGGATCATGAGCACCCAGAGTTTTTTTAGAGTACTGGTGTTGCCCTTTCAGTGTGACACTACTGTCGTATGCTAGCCTGCTGTACCAGTGCCAAGAGATATCTACATCTGGGGAGAGAGATTGTTTAGGGAGATGCAAAAGTCTGTGTGTCCTTGCTGTAGTTATCTGAAGACTTCAGAGGACAAATCTCTGAAGAGATCCTATGCTGCAGAAGCATAGGATGTGAGTTCATGGCTGTGGCAGTTGCCAATTGGTATGTGGTTAAGGAGACTGCTGAAAGCAAGCTGAAATATTTGTGTTTCCAACTGCATGTCTAACTCGATCTGCATAAAAGTCCATCTCCCAGAGTGCTCTTTCCAGTCAACGGTAACAGAAAGATCCTTCCACTAGAAGGTCTGAAGTAGGAACAGAATATATGGACCATATACAAGGTCAGTCTCCTTTCCATCTCCATATTCCATTTAGGAATGTGCGCTTTGGATGAGGGCAAATTCTTCCTGACCCCAAATGTCACTGTGCTTGGAGGAAAGACAGATGGTCACTCCAGCTGGATGGGGTCAGGTATTCAAAATAACAGAATCACAGAATGGTAAGGTTTGGAAGGGAGTTCTGAAGATCATTGAGCCCAGCTTCTCTGTCAAAGCAGGATCACCTAAGGGTTGGTCACACAGGAATGCATCCAGACAGGTCTTGAAAGCCTCTAGAGAAGACTCCACAACCTCTCTGGGCAGCCTGCTCCAGGGCTCCAGCACCCTCACAGTAAAGAACTTTTCCCTTATGTTCATGTGGAACTTCTTGTCTTCCGATTTGAATCTATTGCCCTTTGTTCTGTTACAGGGCACCATTGTAAAGAACCTGTCTCCTTCTTCTTGACACCCATTCTTTGGGTATTTATAAATATCAATAAGACGTCCTCTCAGTCTTCTCATCTACAAACTAACCAGCCCCAAGTCTCTCAGTCTTGTTATGGCTGCCCACTGCCAGTAGAGTCCATGGGAGTGGACAAAACAAAAACCAGAACAAGCCTCCATGATGAGGAACCAACAAGCAAATCTGATGAGTGGACTTTCCAAAGTGCCCAGCAAGCCTGCCTGCTGTGCTGGGTCTGCCCTGCTTTTCATGGAGCAGTAAACTAAGTCCTGCTTCTGTCTCTATAAGATGGAAATGGTAGAGGAATTCAGTTTTCTCATTTGTATTCCTGTTCAGAAGCAAATGAATCTGTAGTTCTGGATTCACATCACGTATCCAGCCAAGCAGCTGTATGCCATTTGGATGGATTAATCTACCTGCTCCAAGCTTCACCCTCCAGTTCCCTCTCTGCTTGGGCTGCTGTATGGGATTCCTCATCATGGCCACAGGAGTTGCCTTCCTGTCCCTTCTCTTGTCCTAACTCTTCTGTAGAACTGCTGGATGGAAGAAAACACATACAAGAAGCTGCTGGTGTTTGATGCCTTTCCACTGATTTAGCCAGCAAGATGTTCTGGCAGCAATGCTCACAGTCCACCCGTCCCTTGGGTTTCCAGCAGGTACTGCCAAATAAGCCATCAAAGCTTATAGGGAAACAGTGATTTCAGTTTGCTGGAGACTTATTTTTTTTCTTGCTCCAACAGTACATACAAAGAGTAATTATTTCTGGAAAGTCTCTTCATACTCCACGGAGTATTAAATAGGCAGCACTGGATTCCCTTAGTCTAAATTACTTACCCTGTCAAGGTAAATCTCATGCTCAGCCTTCTTCCATCTCATGTTCATTTTTCTGGCTTTAGCAGGCTTCTTCTCTCTAATTGCCCAGTTATGACCACTGTAGCTAAATCAATCATCCACCTGCATTTATTTATCTGGATCAGGAATGATGAAGATAATGGGTCATTAAAAACTACACTTTCCAAACCATGGATATCATGGGTCTGACTGGCAAATAATGAGGTTTTAGGTAAGAAAGAAGGCTCAGGAAGGTCAATTAGGTTATAGCTGGCTTGGATTCTTGCCCTCTTCTGCATTGTTTTTATTAAAACCCAGTAGCTGCAGACAATATCTTATCTGCTATTTTTCAAATGGGGCTGCACAATTTGGGGCTTGCCAACACATCATCTCCACTACCAACAAATCTGAGATTATCAAACACCAGAGCCCATCAGATTATAAAGTTAAAGGCCATCTTGGAGAGAGGATAAAGAGGACAAAACCACCCTTCTTCTGCCAAGCTATGCTCAAGCCTCTGTAGACCATGATTGATGTCTGAAATAAAATATCACAGATCTGAAAGGAATGAACCAAAGAACCCTGAGTTACATGAGACCTACAGCTGAGGCATTCCTCTTGGCACTCAGATGAAGTTTCCCCAGCTTGGAAACGTCATTGCAGCTCCAGAGTATCACAAAGCAATCCCCTTATATGAGTATTTGCTCTGGTGGGGTGAGAGGAACTCCTGGGAAGTCTTTCTCAGCCTGATTTTCTCAGTGCTATCTCTAGACATGTTTTGAAGCTAGTGAAAGGGCAAAATGTTGCTGTAATGGAAGCGGTGAGTGAACTTTAAGTCAAGGAGCTACTCATATGGTTTGGCGTTCCCCAGCACAGACCCACAACCCTTTCTTTGACAAGACTTCCAGGAGAAGGGTTCCTACCTGTTTTCCATTGCACATCATCTGGTTTTGCTGGAGGATACATTTCCTCCACCAAACCTCCTTGCTTTGTGGGATCTGGCAAGATCATTGCTGGTGATTGTTCAGCTGTGAGAAGAGGAGGCTGAGGGGAGACCTCATTGCTCTCTACAGCTCCCTGAAAGGAGGTTGGAGCCAAGTGGGATTTGATCTCCCTAGTATCATGTGATATTAGGGAGTGAAAGGAAGTGGCTGAAACTGTGCCAAGGAAAGTTTAGGTTGGAACAATTTATTTCCAGAAGGAGTGGTCAGGCATTGGAATAGACTGCTCCCAGAGGTGGTGGAGTCACCATCCCTGGAGGTGTTCAGGATATGTGTGGACATGCCACTCTGGGACATAGCTTAATGGCCATGGTGGTGTTAGGTTGGTGGTTGAACTTGACGATCTTAGAGGTCTTTTCCAACCAAAATTATGTGATTCTATAATTCTACAATTTGCTTAACAACTCAGTTTGCAAATGTTGAGATCAGCCCTTAGGTATTTCACTAAACTAGGAAGAAAGGCATCCAGAAGAGCATCAGAACAAGTGTGCAGCACCTGGTGATCATCAGCAGCACTTTTTACATCATGCTGTTGCTCTCACACTTCATCTGGATATGCCAGGATTTTTCTGAAAGGCATGGGAACTGGGAACTCTTGAATCCCAGCCTCGTTTCTGCTCAGTACTTGCCATTTGGCTTTGAGTGAGTCTTTAACTTTCAACATCCACTTTTGAAAGCATCATGAGCACTCATTAGATACATATTTATAAACAATGGCTGCTACACAATGCTATAATGGCATTAAGTGATTTGCAGTCAGCATTATACTGAGTTTAGACAGCAAGAGTAACACAGCCTTTTTGATACATCCAAGGAGTCCTGAGGACTACTGAAGTGATGCCTTCAGAGGTGGCTGACAATCAAGACACCTTGAAGTAAACTCATTTGGAGAGTAAACACATTTAGAGGTTTGCTCATGTTAGTTTCACACATAAGCTTTCCTTATCTCACCAGTTTGTTACAGGCTCTTCTAATATTCAAATCATAGAGCCAGCTTGGTTTGAAAGGACCTTTAAGATCATCCAGTCCAAACATTACCTAGTTCTACCAAGGCTGGTGTTAAATCATGACCCTCAGTACCACATTTTGCCTCTTAACAACTCCAGGGATAGGGATTCAACCACCTTCCTGGGCAGCCTTTGAGAACCCATTCAATCAAGACGTGTCTTCTAATATGCAACCTAAACCTGCCCTGGTGCAACCTGAGGCCATTTACTGCTATCACTTGTACTAGGGAAAAGAGACCAACACCCACCTGGCTCCAAGCTCCTTTCAGGGGGTTGCAGAGCCCCAGAAGATTTTCCCTCTGGCTCCTTTTCTCCAGAACAAACAGGTCCAGTTCCCTCAGCCACTCCTCACCAAACCCTTCACCAGCTTCTCTGGATGCTCTCCAGCACCAGAATGTCTTTCTTGGAAGGAGGGACCCACAACTGAAACCAGGAATAGAGGAGTGGCCTCACCAGCACCTGACTCTCTTGTAGAGAGAGAAAGAAGGGGGAAAAAAAATACATATATTAAAAAAAAAATATATATATATATAAATTGACCAGCTTTTCATCCATAGAAAGTGAAAAAATTTGTTGAGACTCCATTTAATCTACATTGAATGCACATGAAGGCCTTAAAAATCAGAGTAGTGAGAAAAAATAATCCCTCCATTAGAGGGCAAGCAGCTCATTTTGATAGAGCACACATTTCAGAGAATAAGTTTTTTGTAATAAACCTCTGCCTTTTTACCATTATTTTAGAATCTGTCAGCTACATCTTAACATGCATGTGCAACAGCCTCATTTTTAAAAGGAGAGAAAAAGACATGCATTTTTTACCCACATTTAGCCTCAAGTGGCTTCATAATTTATTACTTCAGTTTGCTGCTGCTGCCGCTGCTGTGATTGAGAGTTGGAGAAAGGGAAGCCTCCAAGCAGGGATCATGGGAATATAAAGGGAATTGGCACTCAGAAGGAGCTGAGAAAGTCTTGGGCTCGTGGCCTCATTTTGACTCCTATCAATGCCAAGTGTAAAATTATAGTCCGATTCAGAGCTAAATGCCATCTAGATTTCCCACTGAGTCCTTTAATTCTCTTCTTTTATGGTGGTGGAAAGTATTTAAATACCTCATGTTAAAATCAGGGTTTCATGCGGAATCTGTATTCCAATTACACAGCATCCATTCCCAATTCAAGAGATTGTATTGATTGGTTTGGGTGTAAGAGGTGGTGGTGGTGAATTATTATTTCTTCCTTTTGTGTGTGTGGTTTTGTATTGTGTTGTTGTTTTGTTTTATTTTGTTTTTGTTTTTTTTTTCAAGTTAAAAGCACAATTCATTCTTTCTTTTCCCTACGTTTCAAATTGCAGATGTTTTTCTCAAGCTGCTTCCCACTGGAGTGGGTAGATTAGCTTTGACAGTGGCTGTCTGCAAAGGAATAGCTAAAGAGTGGACCTGTTTTGTCCACTCACATCACCTCTCTGCAATCTTTGAGGATTATCATCAACGATGAATTCCAAAGTGACACCTGCTAGAGACGGTCTAGCTAATTATTTGCAAGCTTTTCTGTTTCTGCTGGAGTTTTTGGCAATCAGCCTGTAAAGAATGACTCCAAGCTGTGTTTCCACAATAAACTGCTTCTAGGACTGACACAAACTGCTTTTCCTAGCCGATGCAAAAGACATTTGCTTCCCCATCACCACAAAAACCAATATTAAGCAGCTGCTCAGCACTGCTCTCTGAAGGCACTTCTGTCACCCATCAGCAAAATTTAATAACATCCAGATTTAATCCCATGGACTGGAGCTGAGCTCCCAAGAGTCACAGGGAGTATGGAAGGTTTGAAAATCAAGTTCTCGCACAGGCAAGGGAGCATCTGGAGATAGTCCTGGTTGGAACATTTTGGCCTGGGCCAAATTAACAGATTTGGAAGTGCAGTGGCAAATGCTGCTTGAAAGTTTGTATTTCAATTGGTACCAAAATTGCTCTTGTAAGGACCCCAGAAAAGAGTTCAATGAGCTCTTTTTTGTTTGTTTGCTCATTTTTAATTCATTTGTCAAAGGCAAGGTCTTGGATGTGCATTTGAGAAATGCAATGTAAGGACTCCTTTGGCTGGAAGGATAATCATTCTAGTTGCTTCCCAGAAAGTTAAGCAAAAGCATCTTCAGGGTGCACATGGACTCAACAGGGTGCACAGGAGTCAACAGAACCATTTCTGTTGAAAAACACCTTTAAGGTCATTGATTTCAACAATTCTCTAACTCTGCCAAGTCTGGGGATAAACCATGGCACTCAGCATCACATCTCTGAACCTTTGAAACAACTCCAGGATGGGGATTCAACCACATCCCTGGACAGCCTGTTCCAATCTTTGAGAACCCTGTCAGTCAAGAGGTTTCTTCTAAGATCCAGTCTAAAGCTCCCTTGATGCCTTTTCATGACGTTTAATAAAATCATAAAATGGTTTGGGCTGAAAAGGACCTTAAGGATTATCTAGTTCCAAGTCCCCTGTCATGGGCAGGGACACCTTCCATTAGACCATCTTGCCCAAGGCCTGTCTACCTTGGCCTTGAGCACATCCAGGGAGGGAGTATCCTGGGAACTCTTTTCTGGCATCTCATCACCCTTGTTGAAAAGAATTTCTGTCTAATCTGCACATTAAATTCTCCCCTCTTCAGCTCAAAGCCATTCTTCGTATTACTACAAACTCTTGTAAAAAATCCCCCTGCAGCTTTCTTGTAGCCACTTTCAAGTACTAGGAGGTTGCTAGAAGACCTCACTGAAGCCTTCTCTTCTCCATCCTGAACAGCTTCAGCTCTCTTAGCTTGTCCCCATAGCAGAGGAGCACCAGCCTCTTGGTGTCATCTCATCACATCATCAGTTTCTCTCAGGATGGATGCCCCAAAGTTCCATGCCTACATGTTTCTTGAACAACTCCAGTGACAGTAATTCCATCTCCTCCCTGGGCAGCTTGTTCCAATTCCTGACCACTCTTGCAGGAAACATTTTTTTTCTTAATATCCAAACTAAATATCCTGTTGTTGCAGGCTCCTAAGGTGGGTGGTTTCGATGATGGTTGGAAGCCCTCATGTTCTGTTCCACCTCATTCTTCTCTGCCTACCTATGAAATAGGTTACATTGACACCAAAGCAATTAAAAATTACAACCATTACCTTTTGTTCATGAAGTTATTTTTTGTTTGTGATGGAAGATGCTTGAGAAGGTGAGAAAAAGCAAGGGGTTGGGCTGAAGTACTCATAAAGATCTGCATAAAGTCCTGTATTACCAAAAATTGATCCTACAGAACAGATGTTCTCCCTGTTCCTGTCTTACAGCTTTGGTCTGCTACTTTAGGGGAAAGACTGAATTACAACTGTAAAATCTGTGTGGAAAAGGGACAACAAAGAAGCCCCAAATGTCAGACTGGAGAGCTGGATATGAGAAAACATTGAGGATTTGTCCTGAGTTAGGACAGGCAACCTGAAAATACCAGCCAAACGAATTCTATCATGACCAGGCTGCTAGGTGTTAGGAAATGAAAGTGTTGACTGAAAAATATAAGAGAGGGCTATAAACATTTACTTCCAGTAGAAATCAAATGGAGGCAAAGTCAACTGAGAAGAAAACCTGGTGCAGGCATGCTTCTAAAATATACAGCTTTAGGGCAGCTCATAGCAAGCTGCAAACACTGCAGACCGCCTCAAGCAATGAGGTGATCTAGAGTCAATTTTATTCCCAAGTCATGTTAGATGAAGCAAACAAACAATATCAGCCAGAAAGGGTGGTAATAACTGTGGTGGGGTTCTACAGCATGCCACCCTAGCAGGTCACACATTTCCTGCTTGGAAAGGCTTCAGTAAGAAATCCATCAGGTGCCAGTCCAGGCTATCCCACAGTGATAATCCATGGAACTGAACTAGAAACACCAATGGGCAGGTCAACAGCAAGCAGGAAGGAAACATGCAACCAGCTCTACCCCGGACCTTCCCAGCATCACCTGAGGGCAGCAAGGAAAGCCCCTCCAACCTCCACCCAACCCTTACCATTTTGTGATTCTTTGATTCTATGATAAGAGTGCATCAGGGAGGAAAACCATAGGTTTCTGCAAACTTAATATTTTCTTTACTAAGATATTCACCCCATAGCATCTTCTCTCTGGAGTTCATTTCACAGACAAGATATCCATGCTCATTCCTCCACAGCTTTGCTGCTGTCTTCTCAGTCTCTACATGCTCGTAAATAATGCAGCCCTGACAAGTACTAACCATTTCTCAGCATTCAGCATCATCTCCCAGTTAACCTTCTCCACCCAGACAGTTCACTCCTCTCCAGCCTTCCAGGTGACCCTGGTTTGTGTAATAGTCTTGTTCTTACATCCATCTCATTGCAGAACACAGCTCACCTACTCCTGCCTAAACATGGAGCACCTGTCAGGTTCCACCTCTACTATAGTATTCTGTGAAGATAACAGTGGAGAAATATCTTTCTTCACTCAAATGAAGATATTAAGAAAGTCCAGAGTGCTGCTATTTCAAAGTTCATTTTAGCAGAAAAACAAAGCAAAGAAAATAATTTACCCTTGCTTTCAGAATCTTAAAGCGTGTCCCTTGTCAGAAGTGGCCTGATAAAACCACACCAAAGATGCTGAGATCCTATCTGAGCTGTACTTCACTAACCAAATCATGTAATAAGTATTCTTAAAAGAGCCACCTAACCTCCCATCACTAAAAAAAACAAGAATGGCTGTAAGTTTTGTTGACAGATGTAGGTAATTTTTATTTCCAAACTTAAAAAATTGACTATCCAAATCTTTTTTCTTAATAGTTGTGGCCAGAAGTTTGGCTCAAAGCTGCTGGTATAACTTCATGGTATTCACTGGAGCTCAGTTTTCACCATCCAAATGATGATTCGTGATAGAATCACAGAATGCTTTGGATCAAAAGGGACCTTTAAAAGTCACCTAGTCCAACCCACCTCCAGTGAGCAGGGACGTAAGGACATTTTAAACTAGATCATCTGGCTCAGAGTCCTCTTCAACATGACATTGAATATTTCCAGAGATGAGGCATTCATCACCCATCTGGGCAACTTAGCTACTATCTCACCACCCTCAGTGTAAACATTTTCTTCTTTATATCTAGTCTGAATCTACCCTGTATTAGGTTATTAGTTTTAAAATACTTACCTTTGTCCTATCACAAGAGTTCCTGCTGAAAAGTCTGTCCTCCTCTTTCTTTTAAGCCCCTTCAAAGTACTGGAAGGCCACAATAAGGTCTTCCTAGAGCCTTCTCTTCTCCAGGCTGAGCAGCCCCAACTGTCCTAGCCTGTCCCAATAAGAGAGATCCAGTCATCTGATCATTTTTGTAGCCTTCTCTGAACCCACTTCAATAGGTCCATGTCCTTCTTGTATTGAGAACTCCAGAACTAGTCTCACTACTCCAGATGGGGGTCTCACCAGAGCAGTGGTGGAGAATCATCTCCCTTAATCTGCTGGCCATACATTTTTTGATACAACGCAGGATACATTTGGCTTTCTGGGCTGTGAGTTCTGCAAGCCTGATCTGAATCTCGTCATCTGCCAGCTTGTATTGATACCAGAGATTGTCTCATCCTGTGTGTAGGACATTGCACTTGGCCTTGTGAAGCCTCATGGTGTTATTGTAGGCCTCCTTCTCAAATTTGTACAGGTCCCTCTGGATGGTGTGACATAAAAGCACCATTGCCATGACTGAATGAGAGGTGATCGTGGTGATGATTTGGGCTGAAAGTGACTTTAAAGATCACCTAGTTCTAACACTCCTGCTATGGGCAGTGACACTTTCCACCAGTCTTGGTTGTTCAAGACTTAATCCAACCTGGCCTTGAACATCTCCAGGGAGGTGGCATCCACAATCTCCATGGGCAAACTGTTCTGGTGTCTCAACGCCCTCACCGCAAAGAATTCATTTCTAATCTCCAGTCTAAATCTCTCCTCTTCCAGCTCAAATCCATTGCCCCTTGTGTTGTACCTACAGACCTTTGTAAAAAATTCCTTTGCAGTTTTCTTTTAGGACCCTTCAGGTACTAGAAGGTTGCTCTGAGGTCTCCCTGGAGCCTTCTCTTTTCCAAGCTGAACAGCCCCAACTCTTTCAGCCTGATCCCATAGGGGAGGTTCTCCAGACCTCTGATCATCTTTGTGGCCTTGTCTGGAGCTCCTCCAACAATTCAATGTCTCATTTTGTGCTGGGAATACCAGAACTGGATGTAGTACTCCAAGTAGGGTCTCAGCAGAGCTCACACTGCTTTGGATGCAGCCCAGCACATGGTGGCCTTCTGAGCTGCAAGCGACCATTGCCAACTCACATTGAGTTTTTCATCAGCAGACATCCCCAAGACCTAATGATCTCTGAAAATTCCACACATGCTTCCCCCCCCCACCAAAAGAAAAAAGTAATTTTATTTTGCAAAGTTGTCAGCAGTAGGTGGCACTGCTGGGACTGAAACTCATAAGGGAAGAAAACCGAGTGGCATATTTTGCTCTCAGAAAGAACTGTTGGTATTATAAATGCTATAAAATAACCCAGCCACTGCAAGTTACCCTCATACCCACCTATTGATTAATAATTGTGTACATAATTGCACTTTTAATACATATATGGAGTTTCTTAAAAGCATTGCACGTGCTCTGTTGTGGAGGAAAGGGAGATTGCATAACTGCAAGCAAAAGGGAAAAGGCTGCTAGCAATTAAATTTTGATTTGTGCGTTATTTATCTGAACATATGCCTTAGGGTTAAGCTTGTTTTGGGGAGTGTTTGTCTGGCTTTCTGTTGTGGGAAGCATTTGATTTGTAGCCTGCGAAATATCCTTTTTCTTCTATAACAGGCTTGCACTGAGGTCTTCTCTGGAGATCATCTTTATTAGAGGTTGTTATAAATTGTTGTTACCCATTCTTTAATAATCGTGCAATCATAGAATCATTTGGGTTGGAAAGGACCTTTAAGGTCTAACTCTACTAAGTCTGGAGCTAAACTGTGGCCTTCAGCCACATCTTCGTCTCTTTGTAACACCTCCAGAGATGGGGATTCAACCACCCCTGGGCATTCTGTACCAGTCTTTGAGAACCCTTTCAGTCAATAATTTTCTTCTAATATGCAGCCTAAACCTCCTGTGCTGCTTAAGGCAGTTTCCTCTACTCCTACCATTTGTTACTAGAGACAAGAAATGAACAGCCACCTGACTCCAACCTCCTTTCAGGGAGCTGTCAAGACTCAGAAGGTCTCTCCTCAGCCTTCTCTTCTCCAACCTGATCTAGATGGAGGTGTCTCTGCTCACTGCAGAGGGGTTGGGCAAGATGACCTTTAAGGGTCCCTTCCAACCTTTCCTATTTCTTGTTTATAATTTAAAACTGGGCTGGAGTGTTAGCTGTAAACCATTAAATGTGTACATAAAAAAACCCCAAACCAACCAACCCACAAAACCAAACTCAACCAACCAAGCAAAACAAATAAAAAAAGAACAGAAAGAAAACAAGGGGGAAATTTGCAGAGTTGTTGAATACAAACGAGACTGGCGAGAAATGTTTTTTCCCTAAGCTGTTGCATGTTCCACAATCCTGCCACAAAACCCCCCAAAAAGATATTATTCCTGCCACCTCTCACTTGCTATTGTTGCTTTTCAAGCTAAACAGAGTGAAAGGAGATGAAAAGATTGGAGAGGAAATGCTAAGTTATTTTCAAAGGTAATTTCTGTCACTTTGTGCTTTTCTTAATCATGTGCTGGCATGGTGACAATAGTGACCAGTGTGTGTGCCTAGAATGGTATTTGGAGATTTGTTTTATAATCTTAGTTTTTTTTGTTTAGTTACATAAAAGGCATTTTTCTAGCACAGTATTTCTTCCAGGTTTTTAGTCTTTCTGTCCATCTCTTCTAAGCAAATTCTTGCTCACCAAGGACTAGCACAGCCTGATACTTACACAGAAAACTATACTGTAGAGAGGTGCATTTCTTCTGCTTTGGAGCAGGGTTTTGCAAAGCAGGCATAGGCTTTTGGGTCCCAAAAACCTCATGCAGAGCTACAGGATTAGGGAGAGTGACTGGAAAGCTGCCCAGCAGAAAAGGACCTGGGAGTGTTGATGGACAACCAGCTGAATGTGAGCCAGCAATGTGGCCAGGTGGCCAGGTGGCCAGGAAGGCAAACAGCATCCTGGCCTGGATCAGCAACAATGTGGCCAGCAGGACCAGAGAAGTGATCATGACCCTGTACACAGCATTGGTGAGGCTATACCTTGAATATTGGGCCTCCACTACAAAAGAGACCTTGAGGTGCTGGAGCATGTTCAGAGAAGAGCAGCAAAGGTGGTGAAGGGTCTGGAGAACAGGTCTGGTGAGGGCCACCTGAAGGAACTGGAATTATTTAGTTTGGAGAGATGAAGGCTGAGGGAAGGAGACTTTTTGGCTCTCTACAACTGCCTGTAAGGAGATTGGAGCCAGGAGGATATTGGTCTCTTTTCCCTAGCTTCAGATGACAAGAGGAAATGGCCTGAGATGGTGTCAGATGAGGTTTAGGTTGAAGATGAGAAGAATCTTCTTGAGTGAAAAGGTTCTCAAAGGTTCTGGAAGAGGCCAGCCAGGAAGGTGGTCAAATTCCCATTTCTGGAAGGGTTTTGAAGAGGCAGATATCTGTTGCTCAGGGCCATGACTTAGCCCCATGCTTGATGGAGTTAGATAATGGTTGGACTGAGTGATCTTAAAGGTCTTTTCCAACCAAAATGATTGCACGATTCTATGACCTGTAACAAAGCCAGGGATAATCCACCTTTCCTGCATCCATCACCTGCTGGCTCTCATGGCTCTTGCCCAACTTATCTAATGATCCTGGCACTCAGCCTCCCCTTCTCTACAAGAGCCTCTTTTGTCACTTGTCAACTAATTAGGCCTGGCAAGTATATCACCATCATGTGCAGACAACAAAACCTATAACAATTATAGCTTTTGTTTCTTTAGAAAGGTTCCCAGATGTTTGCTGAGTCTTATCCACAGGGATTTTGTGGCAGCTCCCAGCAGAACAGCATCTGCAAGTCTCCCAAGGGTGAGATTTCATTCCTTCCTCAAGAAGCTCCTATTTCTTGCAGGGCCTGGATGCTTTCTTGTTTTCCTCCAAACAATTCAACAGCTATTGAGGAAGAAGAATTGTCACTCATGCCATGCTACAGCTTTTCTCAACAACTGGGAGGGGTTGTCCAAAGATCTGACACGCCCTTACTCTTCAATGTCACAAGGTAAGCAAAGCATACCACTGAATTTTGGGACTGCCAGGATACCAGATTTTCTATGAGGGTTGAATTGTACCTACAAACCAGCCAAAAAGATGAAAAGCTAACAACTACAAGAAACTGATATGTGAAAGTTGACAATTGGTAAAGCATGTGGCAGGATGTGGAGAGAGCACAAAGTGTATGTGCATCCCTGGAGGAAAGGGATGCCATTCAAAGGAACCTGGACAGGCTTAAGAGGTGGGCCAGTGCCAACCTCATGAAGTTCAATAAAGCAAGGTCCTAAACCTCAGCTGGGGCAATCCCAAGCACAAATCCACCTTGGACAGAGAGTATATAGACAGCAGTGCTGAGGGAAACAACTTGGGAGTGTTGGATGATGAGCAGCTCCACATGAGCCAATTGACCTGATCGAGGGGGAGGTGTCCCTTCCTATGGCGGGGGGTTGGAACTGGATGATCTTTGAGGTGTCTTCCAACCTAAACCATTCTATGATTCATTCATTCTATGATTCCTCGTCATGTCAGACTTTCTTCCCTACATTCAAGTGCAGCCCAGGAAAAAAGCCATGTCCTGGGTTACATCCATGGCAGTGGGGGCAGCAGGCTGAGGGAGGAGATTCTGCCCTGATGAGACCCCATCTGCAGTGCTAGGTCCAGCTTTGCAGCTTCCAACACAAGAAGGATATTGAAATGTTAGAGAAGGTCACAAAAATTGTACAAGGTCTGGAGTACCTCTCCTGGGAAGGCAGGCTGAGAGAGCTGGGGCTGCTCAGCCTGGAGAAGAGAAGGCTTCAGGGAGACCCTGTCAGTATTTTAAGTGGGATATAGAAGAACTGGAGATGAACTTTTGACAAAGGCATGGAATGACAGGATGAGGGGTAATGGCTTTAAGGTAGAAGAGCTGGATTTAGATGTGACGTTAGGAGGAAATTCTTCCCCATGTGATGATGAGACAATGGAACGGCTTGATGAGGAAGGTTGTGGATTGCTCCAAACCTGGAAGTGTCAAAATTCAGGTTAAATGGGATGTTTAGCAACCTGATCTACTAGGAGGTGTTCCTGCCCATGGAAAGGGACTCGGAAATAAATTATTTCTAAGGCCTTTTCCAATCCGAACCAGGCAAGGCTGTGGTCTGTACAAACTCTTCAGTCTAGTTCACGAGGCAGCTTATCTCCACTAGTGGGGCATCATTGTCCATTACACCATTCTAGGTGATCAAAAACCCTGTCTGTAAGGCATCTTGCAAACCAGCCATATGCCAAGCTGGTGACCCCAGGTCTCCCAATCCATCCCAGGTTAACACCCTCCATGCTCTGTACATCTACAGTTCAAACCTACCAGTGTTTGCTGCCATGTCCCAGTCCAGATGATTTATTAAGTTAAACAGGTGCAAGAAGCCCCTGTTTGTCCACTAACATTATTCAGACCTCTATTTCAGGCCAGGGGAGATTAAAACGAACCTCTTCCTTGTGATACCTGCTACAACAGAACCTGGAAAGCCAGCACTGCTCATAAATCACTCCTGTGGAGGAGAGGACTTTATCAAGGCAACTCTTTTGTCTGTGGCATGTCCGATAGCCATGATTCTGCAATAAAGGCAGAAATATTGTTGACTTTCACAATAATTTACTACAGGGAGAAATCAAGTAGTAGGTTCAATACAGACTTGACAGCCCTAACTAGCACTCAGCTGTGTGCTGAGGAAGCTTGACCTTCTTACCCCACAGGAAGGGAAGATAGGATTGCTTATGGAGCTTTTCTCCCATTCCTCATCTGTCACTCCCCTGCTCATTGCCTCTCAGTTTCCCTCAGTTTTACATATGTAGTTTGTGGTGCTTCTCTTTTCTCTTGGCTTTTGTCCAAGAAAATGAAAAGAAAAAAGAAACCAGAGTACAGATATCTCCTGATGGGATTGAAAGGAACTTGAAAGATCATCAAGTTCCAGCCCTCCTGACATGGGTAGCAACACCTCACACTACACCGTGTTGCTCAAGGCCTCATCCAACCTGGCCTTGAACACCTCCAGGGAGGAGAAATCCACAACCTCCTTAAGAAACCTGTTCCAGCATCTCACCACCCTTACTGGAAAGAATTTCTTCCTAATCTCCAGGGACAGAGACTCCATAACCTCTTTGGACAGCCTGATCCAGTGCTCTGCCACCCTCAAAGGGAAGAATTTTGCCCTTATGTTTACATGGAGCAGTCTGTGTCCTTTGTGCCTTGTCCTTCCATTGGACACCAATGAGAAGAGCCTGGGTTCATCCTCCTGATACACTTTAATATTGATCAGCATTAAGAAGATGTCCTCAGTTTGTGCTTCTCTGTACTAATGAACCTTCATTCTCTCAGCCTCTCCTCCCAAGGTAGGTTCTCCAGTTCCCTAAACCCTGACAAGGAGCATGTTTGGGAACTGGGTATCAAAGCGTGACAGGAGCCTTGGGATATTCTCCCCCTTGTTAAGATCTGAGCACTACAACCACTTGCCAAAGCATGTTGAAAACCTTGGTCTTCAGGGTAAATGAAGAAAAAAAATAAAGTAAAATTGACAGCAATAGTCATGTTGGTGGGTGGTGTTTTCCTAGTAGTGTTACTGCACCAAGTGACCTAGAGTGCACTAATGTCAGTAGATTTCACAATGTGCAATCATGGTTTGTGTGGAAGGCAGCCACTGTGTATTAGGTAAGGGAACTGGTTTCCATTACAGAGGCACCACAAATCTTGAGTCAATACTTCATACTTGACAGGGCATCTGTTGGGCTTCAGGCCCAGCGAGAGATGGAGAGTAGCTCAGGACACGGAGTGATGTGCAATTGCAGCCCAGAAGGTCAACTGTGTCTTGGGCTGCATCAAAAGCAGTGTGACTGGCAGGATGAGAGAGCTGATTTTCTCACTCTGATCTCATGAGACTCCACCTGGAGCATTGTGTCCAGCTCTTCTGCCCCAGCACAAGAAGGACTTAAAACTGTTGGAGCAAGTCCACAGGTAGCCATAAAGATGATCAGAGGGCTGGTGAACCTCCTTTATGAGGACAGGATGAGATAGTTTGGCCTATTCAATCTGGAGAACTTATAGCAACCTTCTAGCACATGAAGGATGCCTACAGGAAAGCCAGGAAGGGACATTTTACGAGGGCTTGTAGTGACAGGACAAGGGACAATGGCTTTAAGCTGCAGAAGGGGAGACTTAGACTGGAAATTAGCAAGAAATTCTTTCCAATGAGGGTGGTGAGACACTGGAACAGGTTTCTCAAGGAGGTTCTGAACGCCTTCTTTTTGGAAGTGTTCAGTGCCAGGTTGGACAGGGCTTTGAGCAACCTGGTGTAATGGGAGGTGTCCCTACCCACGGCAGGAGGGTAGGAACTTGATCTTTCAGGTCCTTTCCAACCCAAAGTATGTTATGATTCTATGGTTTTATTCAGTGTAGTTCCAGTGATGTCTCCCGCCACATGCCTTTCTGTATGGTAGCGTTCCAAAAGGAGCCAGTGCACGTCTCTTCCCTGCACCTAAAAAAACCTTTTTTGTTGAATAGGAAACATTTCTAGCTCTCTTGGAGAAAACTACTTAAGAGCTAGCCTGTGTCCACAAGTACCTAACAACAGCACAAGACAGAACAGCCTCAAACTCCACGAGGTTTAGGTTGGATATTAGGAAGAACTTCTTTACTGAAAGAAAGGTCTGGCATTGGAACATGCTCACCAGGGAGATGATGGAATCACTGTCCCTGAAGGTGTTAAAAAAAAGTCGAGTAGATGTGTGTGCTGGTTTGAGGCAAATTGGAATATTTTAATACGAGAAATTAGACTATAGGCTGAGAAAGGAAAATATGATGATTTCTCCTTCACTCATACATTTGCTGAGCAATACAAAAATAAGAATCCAAACACAGATATGGCAGAGCTTCTTGGGTCTGAGCTCTAGGCTGTTGGTCTCTCCCTCTCCCTGCCTTCCACCTGAATCCATGTAACTCAACTAATCAATTCCTGCTTCTAACCCTGCCGGCCGATCTTCCCTGTTTACCTGGCTTGTAAGACACATATTAGGATAAGGTCGGGTAGTGGTGAGAAGGAGGAAGGGTGGTTGGGAATCCCTCCTGGGGACTCTGATCTCTGGGAAGGGTGTGGGGTTTCTTTATTACCTTTTTACTGTATATATTTATAAATATCTGTAATATATTGTAAATATCTCCTTGTATATTGTGCTAAGCTGTAAATATAAAGCTTCATTCTTTAACTTCCAGCTGGTTGAATCTAGTCTGAGTAATTTCAAAAGTGGAGGGGGAAGATAACTCCTGAACCATCAAAATGAGGCATTTCTGGGCACAGTCTAGTGGTCAGGGACTTGGTGTTGGACATGATGATCTTAGAGATCTTTTCCAACCTTAACAATTTCGTGATTCTGTTATTTGATTCTATAATTCACAATACGTGAACTTGCCTGAGTGGAAGCAAATGAGCAACATGGAATGATATCAAGGAGGGAAGATGAGTCATCATGGAATCAGAAGCTACGTTAGAGCATCACAGAATCACCTGGTTAGGAAAGACATCAAGCTCATCAAATCCAACCACAACCTAACATCTTCCTGCACATAACTGTTAGACCATGTCCTGAAGCTCCTTATCCAAACCTCTTCTAAACACCTCCAGGAATGGTGACTACTCACCACTTCACTGCACAGATGGTTACAGTGCCTGACAACCCTTTTGGTGAAGAAATTTTTCCTAATATCCAATCCAAATTAGAGACTGGTACAGACAAAAAGGAAAGGAATCTTAAAATCTCTCTCTGATGACTCAGATATGCTCTTTCTAGAAGAAATGTTCATACAATCATACAATTACAGAATCATAGAATAATTTGAGTTGGAAGGGATCCTAAAAGATCATCTAGTTCCAAACACCCTACCATGGCCAGGCACACCTTCCACTAGACCAGGTTGCTCAAGACCCTGTCTTACCTGACTCTGAACATCTCTGGGGAGGTAACAACCTCCTTGGTCAACCTGTTCTAGTGTCTCACCACCCTTACTGTAATGAGTTTCTTTTTAATATTCAGTCTATTTCTCACCTATTCCAGCTTCAAGCCATTCCCTCTCATTCTGTAACTACAAGGCCTTGTAAAATGTGCTTCCCATCTTTCTTGTAGTCCCCCTTCAGGTACTGGAAATCCCCCTTCTGGTATTAGAATTATAGATGTGGGCAAATAACTTTCAGCACCATATCCCTTACTTAAGACCCTGACAGCTGCAGTGTAATCCTTGTAGCAGACACTGGAAAAGAGCATACGATGGGCCACCTCACATGTCCAGCCATGCAGTGGAGAATTGCAATCTTCAGCTCTGGCTCTGGTCAGGCATTGAAACAGGCTGCCCAGGGAGGTGGTGGAGTCACCATCCCTAAAGATGTTCAAGAATCTTGTGGACATTAGATTTTGGGACACTGTTTAATGGTCATGCTGGTGTTGGATTGATAGTCGGGCTAGATGATCTTAAGAGGTCTTTTCCAAACAAAATGATTATACGATTGATTCTGCACTGCATATTGAGGGACAAACTGAGTCTTGCCTGCAAAGGTAAGGAGTGGTAAAGTCACAATTTCATAAGCAAGAGACTTTTTTTTTTTCCCCTTGTGAACCCATCAGTATTTTTCCCTGAACATTTTTTTCTCCCTCATCTTGCTGGAATAGAGAATTATTCTTTTCTCTCTCTCTCTATTCCCTCAGCTTGACTGAAATATAGATGAGATGACTCAGAGTTTGAACTCTCAGTATATGTTGCTAACACAAAGTCTCTGGGTGTCTGGAGACCTAAGACAGATATTTAATTTTAGATAAGAAATGCTGGTGACATCATGTCTTTGATTTCTTTGCTGGGTGTCTCTACAGCCATCACAAGGTGAAGCTATTCAGCCATAAGATTTTTCTCACTTTTAGAAAGCTGCTTGATATGCAGTGTAGCTACAGAGCAATGGGTGGCCACTAGTCCTCCTGGGTGGTGTTTATCAGGAGTCCACAGCAGAGCTTTTAACCACAGAAAAACTACACAGCAACACGTATGGGAGGGTAAGTCATCTTGCAATGAAAACAAGGTCAAATGTTGGGTCCTGAACTTGTGTGACGACACCACAATAAACGCTCCAGGATGAGGACAGAGTGGCTGGAAAGTTCCCTGGCAGAGAAGGACCTGGGGGTACTGGTAGACAGCTGGCTGAACATGTGCCAGCAGTGTGCTTAGGTGGCCAAGAAAGCCACCAGCATTTTGGCCTGGATCAGCAATAATATGGCCAGCAGGACCAGGAAAGCAGTTGTGCCCCTGTACTCGTCACTGATGAGGCCATAACTCAAATGCTGATGGTTCAGTTTTGGGCTCCTCACTACAAGAAAGGCATTGGTGTGCTGGAGCACTTCCAGAGAAGGGTGACAAAAGCTGATGAAGGATCTAGGGGATGAGTCTGGTGAGGAACAGTTGAGAGAAACAGGATCGTTCAGCCTGGGAAAGGGCTGAGGGGAGACCTCATTGCTCTCTACAACTCCCTGAAAGGAGGTTGCAGTGAGGAGGGGGTTGCTCTCTTCTCCCTAATGATAAAATGAGAGGACATGGCTTCAAGCTGCACCAGAGGAGGTTTGGGTTGGATAATAAGAACAATTTCTTTCCTGCATAGTTTAACATCCATGGTGGTGTTGGGTTGATGGTTGCACTCAATGATCTTACAGATCTCTTCAATCAAAACAAGTCTATGCTTCTATCTTTTTTTGTGCAGCTGCTGCATCTCCTGAATAACAAAGCCCTAAGCAGAGCATATCAGCATGGGAGACTGTTGTCCATAACCCACAAACCACATTGCACACTTTGAATTATATTCCCCCACCAAAAGGGGGAGGATGGATGTTGTCCCCTTCCCATCAGTGACTTCAGCTTGCCACAGCAGCAGATGCCAGCAAGTGCATCCAAGCAGAAGAAATCATGCACACAACTTCATTTTTAGCTTTTCAGCTTAAAATAAAAATGGGGAGTGGGGGGGGGAAGCAGACAAGCTTTCATTTTATTTTGAAACATGAGTAACTTAAAGCTCATAGGCACAAAGGGAAGCTTCAGCAGGAGAAAAAAAAAAAAATCGGACTCCTGCATCAACACCTTTTAGTTGAGACCATTTTGATGACATTACAGTGACAAATCTTCAGCCTTTCCTACAATTTTATACCTTCCTACACAGCAGATGTTAGCCAGGAAGATCTAGGAGAGATATTAACACAGATAAACAGGACAGAAGACAGGAAATCAAATCTAATTGCTGAGACACCAGGCAAACTGCAGTACTGAAACATCAGCAGGAACAGGCAGCATGTGAGGTGGCTTACCAAGGGGTTAAAGAGATTTCTCAAAACCTCCAGATGGCTTTGTAACCTTACCTAAAAATTAGTCTGTAATTCATCCAGGAATTACAAATCCATCACCTTGGTGTGCATAGAAGAGACCATCCTCAGCCCCTCCCTTGTCTTCCTAAGGGGGTCTCTAAATAATGACTGAACATAGAATGCATTGGGTTGGAAGGGACCCTGTCCACACACACAGTGAGCAGGGACATCTTTAACTGAATCAGGTTGCTCAGAGCTCCATCATATTTGACCTTGAATGTCTCCAGGGGCAGGGACTCAACCACATCCCTGAGCAATATGTTCCAGTGTTTCACCACCCTCATTGTGCAGAACTCCTTCCTGATGTACAACCTAAATCTATCCTGCTCCCCTCATCCTATTGCTACAAGCCCTTCTAAACAGTCTCTCAGCCTTCCTGTAGGTCCCCTTCAGATACTGAAATGTAGCTCTAAGGTCTCACTAAAGCCTTTTCTCCAAAATTAATTGCCCTAACTCTCTCAGTCTGTCTTCATAGAAGAGGTGCTCCAGCCCTCTGATTATTCTCTTGGCCTCCTCTGGACCCACTTCAGATATGCCACTGGTTCCATCTAGGAATCAGAGTTAACATCCAGGTAGAGCTGATGAAGCACCTCCTAGGCTTCTTGCAGCAAACTTACACTGCTGTTATTTTAATTTTTTTCTTTAACCCTTACGTAGTACACCTCCTAAGTTCCCTAAATGAGTGATGAATGAACATGCAGAATAGGGAAATCACAATAAAGGGACAGAAACTAGATGAGAAGGTGGGAGCTTGGTTTTGAGCATCCCAAAGGCACTGCTGTCCTCCTCAAAGGTGGTGAAGTCCTTTAGTCAGAGGGCTGTGATTTGACCCATCACCATGGTCGTAGGTCAAAATAATCCTGTGACATTGAGGATGGAGAGTTTTAACATGTGAAGGCCACCAAACTGAGACATACCTCAACTGACTCTTACATAAATAGCTGACAAAGCATCACTTTTGAGAGTGTGCTGACGTTTTTTGATTTTGTGTCACTGCATTAGAAAAAAACAACACCAACCAACCAAACAAACTGTGAAGGTTTAAGCCCACCTGGGACCCCCTGTCTTTTCCC
>VWZI01002631.1:6071-110950 GCA_013396835.1 Psilopogon haemacephalus
CCGGTCTCAGTCTTCACCTTTGCTGTGGTCTCGTGATGGGATTTGTAGGCTCCTTAATTTATGTATCTGCAGAATGCTCTGCCTATTGTCTGTTATCTTCCTTGTTTTCTCTTTGGATTGTTTTGGTCAGAACACATTCCACAAATACCCTTTCTGTCTGGCTTTTTTATTAAAGTCACGACACGAATGAATGCTTTTTATCACAAGACTGTACAGCCATTAGCTGTGGGACTGTTTCACGTAATTTCCCGTTACTGAATTTCCTGGCAATATTAAATTGCAAAGTCTTAAACTACTGCCACTTTCTCAGATGCTCTGCAGCTACCTCACTGCACAGGCTGAGGGTGCTGCCATGCACTGCGGCAAGGAAGAAAGTCATTAAACCTGTCGAAGGAAAAGATCTCTTCTTAGAAATACTGAAGCAATAACACATGTGTGTAATCATTTGAATATTACCTGCTGGATTTTTTTCAGTAGTTTATACATTTTTTTAATGACTTGAGGCAAACTGGTACCTTTTCTCCACTGTTGTTGCTCATGGGAGTTTGCATGCGAGCCAGACGCCCAGGGCACAGCTGTGAGCAGGTATTTGCTTTTACATATGATAAGGCAGCTTCTCGACTAATGTATATTGCTGTCTGTTTCCTTCAGTATGCCTGGGCAGAGGGCACTGGCTGGAGGAAGTGTCTTGGTGGATGGTGTTTGGTTGGCTTCAGGGCAGCTGGGGCTGAGAGCACACAGATGTGTACATTTGTGCAGACTTTCCTGGCTGGGGTTGACTGGTAAAGGAGGAGGAGGGAGATAGGAAAGCTTTGTTTTCTTTAAACTTTTAAATTTTTTTTAAAAAGGATTTTAATAGTGGCCAGTGGGTTTTTCTTTCCTTACTCTCGCTTCTCTCTCTGCAGAGTTGTCCTGCCCTGAGATAGCTCTGGGTGTAGCAACCTTTCCCATGCTGTCAAGCTCAGGATCGGTATGTGCCATTTCGTGGTTAATGCTTAAGAGTTGTGAATGGGTTGGGTCGAGTTAGTTGGAGAGCTTTTGTTTTTCTAAGCTGTAAGAAACTAAGCACGTCTGGCCTTCTGTATCTTCTCTGAATTGTTGCTTTAGGGACAGAATTTGTCAACATCTTCTCTTGTAAATCACTCGTAAATGCTCAGGGTGCTTGAGGCAGGGGAAACAGTGGCCAGTCTGGAAAGTTGCATATTTACTAAATCTTTTACGGGTAAATCGCCTCAAGTTTTGCCTTGTTATCTAGAGGATGGGAAGTTTGGTGTGCTGGGGAGAGCAACAGTAAATATAACTGCTTGATTGCTGTGAGCGATAGACATCTTCCCTAGAGACTGCTTTCTTGTAGTGTTTTATTGTCATACTGAAGGTGCCTGCTATGTGGAAGAGTGGGAGCACTTTGCCCTTTTTGCCTTTTTTGCACTTTGACCTGTTGGTCAGGATTGATTATAAACCCGGATACTAATTACACTGCTCCTCATTTCACTGAACAAAGGTGTGTTGGCAAAGCTTTCTTGTGGCTGGAGTTTCCAGGACAAGATCCGTGAGATAAAATGGTTGAGGAGGGGGCTAAGAATTTACCTATGGAGCTGAGTGAGAAGACAGGTGTTGAAAATAACGGATTTGTTCAGAATGAAGCATTTGATGACAAGGAGACCGATACCAGTAGCCAAGAAGAAATACCAAAACCATGCATTGTTGCTGTGGAGCCAGTGGAGGAACCGGTACTGAAGCCTTATGCAGGGATGCCAAAGGAAGTCTTGCTGAAGTTTTCCAGCCAAGCCCGGTACAGAGTCACCAGGGAGATTCTCTTCTGGCTCATCATCGCTGCTGCTGTCGTGCTCATATCTGCTACAATTGCAATTATTGTTCTTTCCCCAAAGTGCCTGGACTGGTGGCAGTCTGGTCCTATTTATCAGATCTATCCTCGTTCCTTCAAGGACAGCAATATGGATGGCAATGGTGATCTGAAAGGTGAGCGAATTTTCAGTCTTGGTGTGCACAAGGATATGTAGCAGTTGTATCTCTGTCTATATATGTGTGTGTGCATATTAACAAATAAAATATGAGCGTACATTCCAATAGAGAAAAATCACCCTAATGGAGAAGGAAATAAACGTTTTTTGACTAATCATTAATTGCAATTCATGTTGTCGTGATTAAATCTAGGAGTTGCTTGCTCAAGTTGCTGAGAATTAGAACGGTTTTTTAGAGGTGGGGCTGAAAGCAGTAGCACAGAACTGAGGTCAGTCAAGAGGATGGGTGCTGCTGAGCACTTTGTCGGCTGCCTTTCCATAAAAGAAAGTGAAGAAAGAGAAAACTGACAAAGTGGAGAAAAATGTGTTAATTTTGTTCACAGTCTAGGTTTTTTTTGAGCTCTTAGGAATACATTGAGAGTACTTGGTACAAAAGGCAATGCCACTCAGCTACCGTTTCAGAAAGAGAAGGCTCAACACTTCTAAACAAGAAGTGGTGGCTATAATATATGTCAGGAAGATTTTAAAAAAACAACATTTTGGGTTTAAAAACATTATGGGGAAATGCAGTGAGGTGTTCCTGTAGAAAACGGGGGAGAAAAATTCATGTAGCTTTTGGTAAAGCAGGAAACCCCTGGGGGCTTGGCGTTGAAGCTATGGGCAGTCTTTAAGATTCATTGGTGGTCCTTGCAATGGGAAGGCAATGCTGTTACTGCATTTTATTAAAATGTAGGACCTTGTTTTCAGAAGTAAGCATTAAACTTATGAAATGAAACGTAAATATTTTTGTAGTACAGAATGCAAATTTGGTTTGATCTGATTTTTAAAATTTTAATTCCTTCTTTATTTCTTACTTGTCAAAGTGGCTTTGGTTTCCATTCTGTGACTTCCTGAAGAAATGCTGAGATTGCTTTGCCACGTGAGATCAGAGAAAATGAAGTGGTTATGTGTCAGAAGGACCTGTGTGTTCTTTTCGAGAACCCACATCAAACTTATAGATAAAATATTTCTCTTCCAAATAGATTATGCCATTTTCTTTTAAACAGGAATCCAAGAAAAACTAGACCATATTACATATTTGAACATAAAAACCATCTGGATCACTTCTTTCTTTAAGTCTCCGGTAAAAGACCTTGGATACGGAGCTGAAGATTTCTATGATATTGATCCCATGTTTGGGTCAATGAGTGATTTTGAGGATCTGCTTGCAGCCATACATGACAGAGGTAAGCTGCAACTGAACAAAATGACTCTCATAAAGGTGTTCACTCATGTTGTATACCTGCTCCTTGTAGCGTGAAGTTATCATCCAATATTTCAGTTGGTGGATCTGGCAGTTTCCCTTTGGTGATGTTGAGTAGGAGCGTATGAAGGGAATGGTAGGCATTAGCTTCACTGCAAGCTAAGCTCCATGATTGCTGTTTCCTGCCCTTGGGCACTGTATTGTGCTGGGAGCAGGACCGAAGATGTCAGGAGCTACAACAGCAGTGTCAGACTCCTCTATGTCCTCTGCAAGGGATCCGATCCTCTGAGGATGATCATGGGTGATGGACTGACATACTGCTTGTGCTTCCTGGTGGATGTGGCACGGGCATTGCTGGTCTTGGGGCATCAAGGCTGAGATGTGGTTGTTTCTGACTGAATTTTGTGACCAATGGCCACTTTCTGAAGAAAGAAGGAGAACAGAGGTGGGAGGGAATGTGGGTATCTTTCTTGCAATTGCATCCTTAGTTGGTGAATTGATGCTTTAGACAAATGTTTCCTCAGGTGGCTTCCCAAACAGCTCTTGGCCATTGGGAAATGGTTTGCCAGTTCCTAAAACATTTGGAATTTCAAAAGAATGTCTAGCCTTTACAAAGGGTGAGGTAGAACATTTGTTCACTGATGCTAGACCAGCCTTTCCCACCTAGGAGGTGGAAGCCAGATGTGGAAGTCCTAGTTAGTGAAAATGGTTCATGACAATACAAATCTCTGCTGATTCATTTCTGACTCCTTATTTCTCTTCTTAGCAACGGGCTATGGGGAGCAATACCAGCCAAATCTGTCACATCTACTTGCAGACTCTAGGTAGTCTAGCTGTATTGGTAACCTGGGTCTTTTTGTGATGGGTTTTCACCTCCCTCTTTTGCCAGACCTTTGGGATGGAAGAAGTTCAAACATTGTTGGTAATGCATTTATAAAAAATATGAACTTTGTCTTAAAAGTTGTTTTTATGGTTTTATGTTTAAGGGCTAAAGGTGATAATGGATTTAATACCAAACCACACAAGTGACAAGCACCAATGGTTTCAGCTGAGTCGCAATCGGACTGGGAAATTCACGGATTACTACATCTGGCAGGACTGCATACAGTCTACTGGTCTGGTTGCTCCTCCAAACAACTGGGTGAGCACATGAAGGGACATGTGCAAATCCCAAACTGAGTGCAGGCTGACACATATCAGAAGAAGCTATACCATAATTGTCCCTGTGTACACTGGCTCATAAATAACTGTTAATAAGTGATCTAATGCAGGCTGAAGTTTAAACAAGTCAGGAGGGAGGAGCTCCTGCCTCAGAGGTTTTTTTTAAATGGCTTTTGTTTCTTTACATCACTTAATTCATTAAACAAACACAAAAAGGGATAGTTATGCACAAGTTGTTCACCTGTGTCTTAATCTGTGTCTGAGTACTCTGCTTTAGAAACTTCATCTCAGCACCTCTGAAATCATAGTTGATGGAGAAGGGAAAAACCCAGTAGGTTCCTGGTGCTTTTTCTGGAAGGTAATTAGACCAGGAACTGTGTTGCTTGCTTCAGCTATATTTATATGAAATACGCACTGAGGAAGTACATGATTAGGAACTTACACATTCTAAGAACTCAAAATGGAATAAATCTTGCACTAGTTAGTAGTTTATCTTTAAACCTACAGTCAGGATCTGTCTTAGCTTTTAGAATATTATATAAAATACATTACTAGATTAAAGTTAACATTTGAATATTCTGGCTGTTGTTGGCACTTCAAAGGGATAATACCATATTGGAGAAAGCTGTAAGTTGACTAAAGCTATTTTTAATAAGTTTTAGGAAGAACAATTCCAAAAGAAGTGTTCACACTTGTGCTGAATAATTTCCAGGGAAAGTCTACTAGAAGAAACCCAACATATGGTGAAACATGACTAGAAGAAGAGCAGCCAGCAGGAGGAGGAAGTGTAAAATGAGTGCAGAAATCTAGTGAAAATGTAGTTCATTAATCAGGCATTTTCTGCTTTATTACATGTTTGTAGTATACCACATCTTTAGGTGTTCATAGAAGTAAATCTTTACGTTAATTCTGATTTTATCCCTCCCTTATTGGGAGCAGGTGAGTGTCTTTGGGAACTCCAGCTGGCAGTTTGATGATGTGAGGAAGCAATGTTATCTTCATCAGTTTGGGAAAGAACAGCCAGACTTAAATTTTCGCAGCTTCGCTGTCCAACAAGAAATCCATGTAAGTATGTAACCCTCTGCTGCAACACCAACAGCAAAACAGCTCTTTCTACACTTAATTTATCTGATAATTTATGCTATACAATTCTCAGTGTAATTGTAACTAATTCAAGTATTGCAGTGTATGTAAACAATTGGAACTAAAAGATGTCTAGACAAACATTTAAGTTTATAAGCAAAATTGAAGCTTTATGATGTAATGTTTCTAATGTCACAGCTACTTTGCTTCAAGTCTTTTTAGTTTCAAAGCTAACAAGCAATCAAAAAAAAAAAAAGAAAAAAATCAAGAAAACCCCTCCAGCCAATTAAAAAAAAAAAAAAAAGAGAGAGAGAGAACCGAAAAAACAACCTATAAAACCCCTCCAAATGAAAAAAACTGGGAGTACTGACAGCAGGTGGGGTTGTAGTTCTCTGGATTTTAGGAAGGTAGACTATTGCTCTTTTGTCCCCTACTCTCATAAGATCTTGTTGGGGTTTTGGCACAAGCTGTTACACTTCCTCTTCCTTCTGAAGGCTTTCTCAAAGTTGCTTTTACTCTTGGTGAACTCCCTAATTTTCAGTCTAACCTTATTTGCAGACTATTCTTACTTAGCTTTCTACAAGTCAAAGGTGTCCTTCAGCTGAAATAGCTTTTCCCACCCTTGTTTATGCTTTTTTTTAGTTTTCAATGTTGTAAACAAAGCCCTTTAGCTTTTATTAGATAGATTAAATGAGCTGGTCTTTTCCTGTCTATTACAGTGAGAGACTCCCCATCCTTTCCTTTAGCTATTAACATACTCCTTATAGTGCTTCTGGCCTGAAGTATTTCTCGAATTAAACAAACTGAACAGAGAAGATGCCTGGGTATAATCTTGTACAGTGGCATAGGTACTTCTTCCTCTATGTCCAAGGATTGCTTTAAATTCCTTTAAGTTGTTGCTAGTACTTAATCCAATATGACTGCTGTCTGGAAGCAGTTAACTGTTTCCAGCTCTAGTCTCCATCAAAAGCCAAGGATGAGGGCACTTAGTTTGGGTGTTGTATCAAGGACAACAATTAATGGAAGGATTGATGTGAAAGGTAAAACAGCTCTTGCACTGAAGCCTGTGATGAAGCAGAGCTGAGTGACTGTGGTGGAGAGAAGGTTTTTATCTCTGTTGATTCAAGGAGCTGTTAATTAGTCAGTCAGATGTAAGGATGGCATCCTGTTTTGGCAAAGAGATGTTTGGTTTTCAAGAAAGCATGCTAATGCTGATTGGAATTAGGAAGGATGCCTGGACTTGTGGATAAGGGGAAGATAGTGAGTTTCGATCTGTCGTCATCTGTATTCTCACTTCATGTACTTAAAACACAATTCAATAGCTGTCTGGGGGAGAAAAGAAAAAGTCTTTGTTCTCAGGTGAAGAAAAGTGCTTGATCTGAACATTTGCAGAAACCACTCCAGAGGGACTGAACTTCAGAGTTCTTTGTTAAAACTAGAGCAATTAAATCTGTAGTAATATAGCAGCTACTGAAGGAGGATGTAATTGTATTGAACTGACTAACCTCTGAATTTCGTAATGAAATTATAAAGTGGTAGCAGCTACCTTGGATAATAATTTTTCATATTCCTGCAAATAAATAAACCTGGAAAAAAAATCAGTCAAAAGAGAACAAATGCTTTAGAAGTTTTATGTATTTAAAAAAATCAGTGACACAAGGTCTGTGCAGAATAATATATTTGAAACAAAGTGTTCTAATTGTGTGCAGCAATGGTGGGTGTTCACCAACAACAGTCCTTAGTACCAGTCCAATTATTTAGATGGATGGGATAAAGGCTTTTAGCAAGGCATGTCTTGGCTTTGGTCTCATGAATGAGGGAGAAATAGTAATAAGACATGCTGTATTTGGGTCTTAGTTTAACACAAGATTGATGTGATTCACTTTAACATGTACTTCAAATTTTACTAGAAATTTAAGTTGTTACTTATTAATGTTTCCTAATGGATTTAGTTTTTCTTTTTAAGCATATACTGTTGTGCATGGGGTGAGCTCACTTGGACTTACTGGATTTTACCTTTGTCTAGGATATTATAAAATTTTGGCTCAGCAAAGGAATCGATGGATTTAGCTTCAACGCTGTGAAGTTTCTTTTAGAAGCAACTCATCTCCGAGATGAGCCTCAAGTGAACAAGTCCCTTAATCCTGTAATGTATATGTTGTCTTAGCTTTTTTTTGCCTATATTTCCTGCTGGGCCAAGAGACTGGATCTTTTTACTCTTTCCAGTCTTAACTGTGACTCTAGGAAGACTGGATTAACCTGTCTCTTGGAAAGCAAGTGGCTCCTGGGTACTGTGCAGATGGAGCACATACAAGAAGATGACCCTGGACTGAGGGTGTAGGTCATTGGGATAAACTTGCAAGCAGGAGCTGTGTAGGTGGGAGAGGAATTAGAGGATCGCAGAAAGGTGGGGGTGGGAAGGGACCTCCAGAGATCATGTAGTCCAACGCCCCTGCTAAAGTAACCCTGTCCTCAGATAATGGCAGCACTAAGACACTGTTCCTGTTGTAGCTGAGGATTGCATAAAACAGGTGAGCTCCACAAGTACCATTGTCTTACAAGTTACCAAGACAGTTGTGTCCATCTTTCTAGCCTGGTGTGTGTGGACACAGCATCTACTTTGCTTGCTGCGGCAGGTGGGCTTGAGTAGTTAGTGAACTATCCGTCTTGAAGGAGGATCCAAAATAATCATCCCTGTGCTATCATATCTTATAAGTTCCCCAAGTACAGTGCAGCCCTGTGTGGTTAGTGCTGGTGCACTATACAAATATCTGTTAAAACATCACTACTGGTGCATTGTCACAGGAGAGCATGAGAAGAATTTTGAGAGTTCTGAAATCTAAGCTATTGATGAACTAAGGAGAAATATTGTCTTCTAATTTAAGGAGAGTATCACAGGCTATTCCCAGCTCTACCATGACTATACAACCACACAAGTTGGTATGCATGATATCATCCGTAGCTTCCGGCAAACCATGAATCAGTACAGCACTGAACCTGGCCGATACAGGTGATCATTACTCCAGCTAAGTAAATCTTCCTCTAATATTTGTTGCCCTCTTGACAGAAACAAAGTTTTGTCAATGACATAACATGTCATAAAAACTTTTCCTCAACGGCAAGCAGCGGAGCACAGGCTATACTGCCTCTTCCTCAGTGACTGGAGGAGAGGTAATGAATTGGCCTTGGTAGATATGCTATGTCTGTGGACTGTACAAAAGTAAGCAGAACGGGAAACCATTTGGATCACAGATACATTGTAATTAATCAGCTCTGAGGCTGATTTATAGTGCAGTTCATGGCAGACACAAAGGTTTCAGATGCTGTTAAAATCACAGAGTGGTCGAGTCAGGAAGTCTCCTGGTCCAACTGTCCTGCTTGTCAGGGGTGCCTGGAGCAAGTTGCCCAGGACTTTGTCCAGATGGCACTTGAACATCTCCAAGAATGGTGAGACTGCAACTCTCCTGGGAAACCTGGAGACTCAGATATCCTCACAGTGAAAAAGAGCTTTTTGGTGTTCAGAGGGAACATACTCCTGTATTTCAGCTTGTGCTCATTGCCACTAACAGCTAGCACTGAGTGTCACTGAGAACCAGCTGCATTGTCATGGCATGTTCCCTTCATGTATTTATACAGACTGATGAGACTTCTCCAGACTGAACAGTTGTAGCTCTCTCAGCTGTTCCCTTCATGTATTTATACAGACTGATGAGACTTCTCCAGACTGAACAGTTGTAGCTCTATCAGCTGCTCCTCATTGGAGAGATGCTCTAGTCTATTAATAGTCTTAGTGGTTATTTTCTGGGCTTTCTCTAGCATATCCATGTCTTTCTTGCACTGAGGAGCCTGGAACTGGACAACAAACTCCAGATGTGGCCTCACCAGTGCTGAGTTAGAGGGGAAGGATCACCCTTTGCAAGGGTACACTGCTGGCTCATCTTCAGCTTTAGGGACCCCCCAGGTCCTTTTCTACAAAGAGCATGGAAATGGATGTAATTAAATGTGTGAATATGCATTCAGAAAGATAAGACTCCAGTTAGATATTTACAGCCTTTTGTTTACTCTTGTGAGTTTTCCTCCAGGAATTTTCAAGACACATTTCTGGGTCTGGTTTGCAAATTGTTGTTTCTCCATGTTAATATTTTTTATGAGGAGGAGGGAAGCGAACACAATTTGTAATGCTATATGTTGTTCTATATATGTGTCCAACGTCCTTCTAGCTCCCTTCTGCTCAATGCAAACGAAGAATGTGCCAAAAAAAGTATTTGCGTATTTCTTTGTAGATTTATGTGTTCTGATGCTGATGAAAAGGAAGACATTGAAGCAACAATGATGTATTATGGAACAACTTTTATCCAAGAAGCAGATTTTCCTTTAAATTTCAACCTAATTAACATGAAAAATCTATCAGGCAACAGTGTTTTTGAAGCTGTCAACTTATGGATGAAAAACATGCCTACAGGAAAATGGCCAAACTGGGCGGTAAGGGACCAGCTCTTCTAGGAAGAGCTTGTTTCTATAGGTGATAGTTTCTCTTATGGTACTTCCTTGCTGAAGATTTCAATGGATTCAGCAGCAGCCACCTGACCCCGTGGCTAAGCTATAGTAGATATCCATGTGAAACTCAGCTGATGTAGTTGCAATCTTTGGTGCTGGCCAGGAAGGTGGTGGTTCTGCCCTTGAGTAACTCCCCGTATGAGAGTGACAGAAGTGAATTATGTTCATACCTCTCCCTCAGAGTCCCCAGTGTAGTATGGGACATTGGCTTGAACCACTAGTGAGGATGGGATTGGTGCAATTCTCTCTGTCTTAATCCGATTCAGTGTGATGGATTCTGGAGCCACCTCCCAGGGCCCAGGGACAAACAGAGCATGCATCTGAGGGCAGTTAACATAAAACTTTGTTAGTCTTTGCTAGGAAGTGCATCTGGGATGTGCAAGTCAAACAAGTACCACCTTCACACAGCAGAGAAAATGGCAGAAATATGAACGAACTGTAATTGTGGAGAACCTTTATTTATCGTATCACAGAATCACAGAAAGTCAGGGGCTGGAAGTCACCTCAAAAGCTCATCCAGTCCAACTCCCCTGCCAGAGCAGGATCATTTAGAACAGATCATACAGGAACACATCCAGGCAGGTTTTGAGTATCTCCAGAGAGGGAGACTCCACAACTCCCCTGAGCAGCCTGTTCCAGTGTTCTGTCAGCCTTGCAGGGAAAAAAATCCTCTTTATGTTTAAATAAAACTTCCTGTGCCTCAGCTTCCACCCACTGTCCCTTGTCCTGTCATTGGGCATCACTGAGCAGAGCCTGGCTCCATCCTCCTGGCACTCGCCTGTTACATATTTATAAACATTGATGAGGTCATCTCTCAGTGTCCTCCAAGCAGCAGAAGCTCAGCTTCCTCAATCTCTCCTTGTAAAAGAGATGTTCCATTCCCTTAATCATCCTTGTGGCTCATCTCCCCTCAATCCTCTCATGTGCACTGCCGGCAGGCCTTCTGTGTGCTAAATTATTTGGGGCAGAAGTTTGTACTGACACCACCAAGATAAAGGCAATTGCTCTTGTGGGCCTGAAGGAGAAATATAAACAACCTGCTATCTTGTTGAAATAGTTAATCCATTTCACATATGCAGAGAATTTTACAGCGTGTGTTTGACAAGGAATGATATTTTCTTCAGGTTGGAAGCCCTACCACTGCTCGGATTTCATCTCGTATTGGGAAGGAGTATGTCAATGTTATGAACATGCTGATTTTAACCCTCCCTGGTACTCCTGTAACTTACTATGGTGAAGAAATAGGCATGGAGAACATTGCATCAGAAAATGTAAGTGAAGAGCATATAGACTCTGATCCCATTGTTGTTTAGCTCCAAGGAACAGAATTTTAAAAACATATAAGAAGCTTTGTTTTGTTGCCCAAATCTGGCCTTTCTCACTGCGGAGAAGGTTTCCTGTGTTCCCCGTGTCAAAAAACATTGGACAATGCATGGAAACAGCTAGGGCAGAAAGCAGAACTAAGGCTTTTGTGTGTGCCTGAATTGTTAGACTGCAGTCACGGTCCCTAATTTCTGTTCTCTGCCCGGTCAGTCTTGCATGGTTTGCTGTGGTTTTGCTTTGCTTCAGCAGAAAGGGCAGAAGATGCCAACACCAGGAGTGTCCCAGTGGTTAGAAGAGGCATCATCCAAAGCAAGAGGGGAACCAAGTCACTATCTCCCTTCTATAGAAGTACCCTAACCACTATGTCAAAGTCCATTATCTCCTCACCGCTCTTTAAATGAAATCAAAGTTCATGAGAGACTGTAGCTACAGTCAGCACTTCCTACAGACAGACTTGCTCTGACTGTGCAAAGGCACCTGTCTAAGCCACAGTCCTTTACAACGTGCCCAAGCTCTCAATCAGTCTGTGGCTGCTGCCTCCCTGGAGGTGTTCAAGGCCAGGTTGGATGAGGCCTTGAGAGACCTGTTCTGGTGGGAGGTGCCTGCCTATGGTGGAGGGTTGAACTAGATGATCTTTGAGCTCCCTTCTAACCTAAACCATTTCCAGAAAGGGAGGGTGTATGCACCAGCTTAGTATTGCCTGGTGGCAAGCAGAAGTGGCTTTTGTCATGCAGGGTTTTACAATTTGTCTTTAGACCCTTTTCTATAAAGGATTTAGATACCTGAGCCTAGAGACAGATGTTAACCTCACTTCATGACAGGATGTTTTTCAGACTACGGAAATTTTCCTAAGTAAGGGATCAAGGGGTTAAAACAAAAGTGTCTGTTCATCTCAGTGTGCCGATCTGAATAACTTAAAAGCTTTCATATCTGGCCCATGATGATATCTGGTGTCTGTGGTGTCTCATTGTCCAAGACGTATGGGCATGACTGGAAAAGGTCGTGCCCAGAAGGGAACAGTTTAACTCTATCTCTCATGACCATATTTGAGCATCGTGAGAACATGGTCCTATGCCAGGTGCTAGTTTCACTGTGGAAAACTTCTGTTACAAAATGAGATGGCCTCTGATGTTACTAATGGTACTGGCTAGCTTTGTATCAGAACAGGTACTTAAGACACAAGATTTTCACAGGGTTTGTCTGATTCAGACATGAGGAAACAATTTTCAGATTTAAAAAGAAATCTCATGTTTTGTGAGAAACACGTAGGTCAAAGTATCTCATGTATTTTCTTCCTGCTGCTGAATACAGCTAACAGACTGATATTCTTCAGAAAAAATAGCTTGTCCCTGACTCCTCAGGGTTTACTCTCATCTAGTGGCCACCCTGTGGCACATGGCTTTGTAACAATGCAGAACCACTTTTCACTCAATCCAAAGAGAAGGGTTCCCTGATTAATGGGTGTCTTAGAAAAATGGAGAGTATTTGCTGAGGTTATGTTTCTTAGCTCCAGTATTTGAAGCACTGCAGGAGAAACTAAAAGAGGTAAAGATGAAAGGGAGTGTTACCAGTGTTGAAAACTTGGATGTTTTTTTCACCCTGCTTTTCAGAATATGCTAAAAGGAGAGACCCATTATTTATAATGTCACTAAGCAAAGTGACAATTTCTTTTGTGGAGCTGCTGTTCTGACAGATTGTATTGAAAAGTGCCCTTTATATGAAAAACAGTTTTAATGGAAAACAAACACTCAAAGTATGTGCAAAATATTTAATATCTTCTTATATAACTAAATCTAACTGTCAGATTTTTTGGCAGCTCTTTAGTAACAATAAAGAAGCTTTTTCGGAATTTTTCTGAATTCTTCAAAATGAGGATTTCAGACTTCTTCCCCTGATGGTTTTTAATCAGCTAAAAGCTGTTTTTCAGTAAAGTTTTTGCACTTGGAAATAATTTCATCTTTCTAATGCAAACAATCTTGTCCAAATTGTACCTTTTGCAAATGTAAGCTTGGAGACTTCTAAGTTGAAAAGTATGATGGTTACAAAAGAACAGACACTGAACAACATTTGTTCATTGTTATTTTAACAGCATCTCTTTTTTGGACTCATTACGTCATATATTCACTCACTGCATGTCTAGGTATTTACCAAAATATTCCAGCTGTCATTAGTAAATTTTCATCCAATCATCTATTGCAAAGGAAGACAACTCTAGTAGAAGCGATGACACATTTCACCCCATGCTCTGAGAATCATAGAATGGTTAAGGTTAGAAAAGACCTTTAAGATCAAGTCCAACCATTAACTTAAGACTACCAAGTCCACCACTAACCCATGTCCCTAAGTGCTATGTCTATGCTATTAAAACACCTCCACAGGGGTGGTGACTCACCCACTTCCCTGCACAGCCTATTCCAATGCTTAACAACCCTTTCAGTGAAGAAATTTTTCCCAGTATCCAATCTATACCTCCCCTAGTGCAAACTGAGGCCACCTCCCTTATGAGGAAAGGCTGAAGGAGCTGGGTCTCTTTAGCTTGAAGGAGATGGAGGGGAGACCTCATTAATGTTTATACATGTGAAAGGCAAGTGTCAGGACAGAGCCGGGCTCTTCTTGGTGCTGTCCAATTGTAGGACAAGGAGCACAGGAGGTTCCATGTGAATGTAAGGAAAAACTTTTTCACTGTGAGGATGACATAATGCTGGAGCACACTGCCCAGAGAGGCTGTGGTCTCCTCTGGAAACATTCAAGACCCACTTGAATGTGTTCCTGTGTGGCCTACTCTAGGTGGCCCTGCTCTAGCAGGAGGGTTGGACTAGATGATCTTTCAAGATCTCTTCTAACCCCTAACATTCTGTGACTTATTTCCTTTTGTCCTATCACTTCTTACATGGGATAAGAGGATGAACCCCACAGGTAATACCATCTATTCTTCTCCATTTCAGGAACTGTATTGATTCTTACTTTCTCCTTAGAGAGGGATTACACTCTTTTACTAAGTTTTAATATAAAGGAAACAATATTAAAATCCTGTTTGGAAGATGTGAAGATGTACTAGTATAATGGTTTAGCGCAAGGGCTAAACTCCTTGCTCCCCCAACACAAAAGTGAGTCAAAAAAGTAACACACAAAACTCAGGGTTGAGATAGAGGTAAGAGTTTATATGAGATGATATAATCACAATGCATAATTACCTTAGCTAATAATCTGATTAATAATACAATGCATGATTACCTTAGCTTATATGCAGAAGAAATGCAGTGAAATAGAGGGGAAAACCCAGCATAAAACAGGAACCCAAAACCAGCAGATACCTGTCTCCCATCCATTCCACTGCCATGCCTGCAGAAAAGAGGCAACACCCAGAAGCAGCAACCAGAAAAGGACCTCCCATGTTGCAATCTGAACTTTTAGCCCCCTAATACTTTGCTCCAGTTGGCACTTTCATTTTTCAAGCTGGTCTGACTGCAGCATGGTCTGAACAACAGCAGCCAGTTCAACTCAATCCATGACAACTAGTCAAGGGATAACTTCTCACTATACTAATCACCACCTTCACTTTCTAGGTAACCTTTCCAGAGAAATCCCCCATGCAATGGAATGATAAAATTAATGCTGGTTTTACTGATGGCAACAGCAGCTGGTTACCTGTTAACACTGACTATCAAAGTGTAAATGTGGAAGTAGGTATCTGCATGTGTGACAAACTAATTGCTTTAAATTATTTTAATGTATGTATTTTGCTCTGATTTATTTTACTTAGTGGAAATCTGCAGTAAGAACAGGCTGAAGGGATAAAAAATTGTCAGGATTATACTTAATCTAAATTAAGTGGTGCAACTGCAGTTTTGATGTAGATGTTGTAATGTGGCTCTTTAGCATATTTTTAATAATTTTAATATTAAATTGAAATCTAGACTTTTTTTCCCATTTACATTATGCAGAAAGCCCTGGCTATGTAACAAGAACTTTACACAGACCATCTCTATTATAAGTAGAGCAATGAATTGAACAGCTTCTGCTGATGTGTGGTGCTGACCAGAACTGAAGGTAGAAACAATAAGCCAAAGACAGGAAAAACAGTAAAGAAACTCTGTGACTTTACTAAATTAGACACAGTGAAAAAAAAATTAGTAACAAGCTTTAAATGATGGTGGCTTTCTCCTGAAAAAAGTTGTATTATAGGGGCCCTGTGGGAAGAAGAAAAAATCCTAGGTTGGGGAAATTTTGTCATGCCTGGTATCCACTGTTTCTGCCATTCCATAACTGTCAATGAGGTGAAGGAGATAAAAACTTTTTTTTTTTTTCCAGTTAGCATTTACAAACAAATTCAAAGATAGAATTGTCAAAATGGAATTAAGAGAGATGTGTTCTCAGCAGACTGTGGGGGTGGGAAGTACCATTTTCTACATCCAGTGCAAAGAAATGACCCTGTTAATGCTGACTGTTACAGATCCAGATGACCTGGTCCAACTCAACCCTGAATCTGTACAGAGAGCTAACTCTACTTCGCAACAATGAGCTCCCCATACATCGAGGGTGGATGTGCTACATCTGGAAAGACAGTAATATTTTTGTGTATGTGAGGGAATTGGATGGGTTAGATAGAGTCTTTATGATGGTTCTCAATTTTGGACAGGAATCGACAGTGGACTTGAAAGCTCTAGTTCCTAATCTTCCCTCTGAAGTTACTATAAGACTAAGTACTAATTTCAGCAATACTGGCAAAGCTGTCAATACCAAACTCATTAAAACTGAAATGGGAGAAGGCCTGGTCCTTGAATATACAACAGCAAAGCCTGTTCATACCATGGAAGCTTTTCAAGGAAATTGTTTTGTGGCTGAAAAAGCTTGTTATTCCAGTGCCTTCAATTTACTCTACATGCACTGTTAAGTGTCAGAGTAGAATAACCAAACATTCAGATTCATTTAGAAAATACTCGTTTCAGGAAAACACAAAAAACTTTCAGCTTTGTTTTGGCTTTTAGAACTTGGTGTACAAAATAAACATCCTGAAAAATAAAAAATATATCTAATTGTCTTGTATCCATGTTGGTGAGTAAAAAGGAAGTGTATGGTACAAATATCCCCTTAAGGTTTGTGGAGAAGAAAAGTAAACCTCTTCTAAATAAGCTGCCCTCTTTAAGTGTGTATATTTCTGTGAAGAAAGAACAGTGGCTGTGTTGCCCTTAGTGGCTAGTCCTTAAGAGCACCTGGGGAAGCTAAAGACTGTGACAGTTCACAATAACCTTTTGCAGTCTATAGATTTGTCAAACTTACTCTGAAGGGGCGGCCTCACATTTGCTACATAAATGTGTGATGGCTTTACCTCTTCTCTCAACCCTAACTGCTCTGGTTATGTTCAGTTAGTAAGAGCAAAATATACTTATGTCTATAGTCAGGGCTGCATTTCCAATGAACCCCTCCTGCCTTTCCCACCCCACTCCTCTCTCGCTCCCCCCCCATTGATGAGTTAGAACACATTTGCATTCTCTTATTTATTCTCTGTTTTTCAACCTTAAGGTTGAGGTGAAATCCACATACCTAATTTTGAAGTAAGCAACTGAAACAACTCAACTGAATGTCACACTTGTTCATGTGCTTTGATTTGCACTTGGTGCACCTACAGTAGCTTATTTAACACAAGGAATGATAAGCATTTGACTTGGTGCAGTCTGTTTTGGACAAAAGGGTGATCTGCAGAACTCTGTTTTGGTTTGTGGACCTTATGGCCACATAGTGTAATTTCCACCAAATATTTGTACTGGTTGCTGGCCCTAGGTGTGCATGATACATCTATCTTAACAAGCAATGTGCAGCAATTTTGCACCTTGGCTCAGAGGTCAGTAGAGATATGAATAACAACTGCTTTAGTGGGGGTATTCCTCTTGGTTTATATTCTGGAGAGACTGACATGTCCTTCTAGGGCATTTGTCATCCAGAAGGACTTTGTCACCTGCTTTTTTACCATGCTAGTTAGGTTAACTAAAATTCTTCAGCTTACTCAGACAAGTTAGGCTAAAATTCCTGTTGTTCCTGCTGCTTCTTTGCAGTGTGTTCTACCCTACCAGTACACTACAGCTCCTGTGTAGCTATGAAGGCCAAAAGTCATCATCACATACATATGCAAATTAGTTTTAGAAGAGTCTAGTGAGACTCTTAAATGCTTCTTGATTAATTTTACTGCCTTGGATAAAATTTGTTTTGGAAGAGAGGTCTTAGACTGGAGAGGCTGTCATAGAATCAATGAGGTTGGAAGAGACCTCCAAGATCATCCAGTCCAACCTGTCACCCATCCTATCCAATCAAGTAGACCATGTCACTAAGTGCCTCAACCAGTCTTTTCTCGAACACCTCCAGGGATGGTGACACCACCACCTCCCTGGGCAGCTGATCCCAATGGCAAATCACTCTCTCTGTTAAGAACTTCTTCCTAATATCCAGCGTATAGCTCCTCTGGCAGAACTGGAGTCTGTGCCCCCTCGTTCTATTGCTGCTTGCCTGGGAGAAGAGACCAATCCCCACTTGGCTACAACCTCCCTTCAAGTAGTTGTAAACACCTGAACACATGCACTTTGTATGTACAAAACGCACGTGTTCAGCTGTTAAGCTTTAAGCACCAACCTTTGGACTTCAGCTCCACCTAGGTAGTGCTGCGCTGCTGGCCACTGTGAACAGAACAGTACTGAACAAATGGATTAATACAGGCAGCTACTGCTGTGGCAGAGGAGCAATTCAGTGCTTGGTTTATAAATCAATGCCACACACGACCTTGAATTTCTTGTCTGCTGATGCTCAAAAAGCACAGATCCCAGAGGAGGGGCTCTCTGGAGAAGGTGTGCACCTTTCATATAAATAAAAACTGTCCCATAGTCTTCAGTTGGTCAACGTATTTATTAGCTATTTGCAGGATTCCATATGATGTTGGAGATGGCATGCTTCCTCAAGTTCTTTGTTCAGAAATGCAAGATGTCTTGCGACCTAAAGTAATAAAAGTATTTGATTAGAAAATAAGGTTTTTTTGGTTTTTTTTTTTTTTTTTTTTTTTTTTTTTCCCCAATATAAACCTTCAGGACCTGGCACAGCTATTCTAATCTTCTTTCTTTTCCATACCTGGGGCTAAGCAATACCTGGCCCTAAGGCACAATGATTTATTTTTTTCTGAAAGCATTTTTTCTGGATAATTTCCACAACAACCAAGTAAAATTTGCTAGGGTTTGTTAAAATCAAAAGTAACACAATTTACATCAAACTGTGATAGTCTGAGCCATCAGTAACAATATGTTGGTCCTGTTACTTTAAGCATGCACACCTGTACAAAGTGCAGAATGTTGAAATCCACTTGTAGGACATGCATTTCAAACTGTAAAGACCAAAGCCATCATTTATGTTTTATTCATTAGGAATATGGAAGTTTTGAGCATTTAATACTCTACAAGGCTTTTCCTGCTAGAACAATGTTTTGCACAAGCTGGAACCTTTCTTTCAAAGCTCTCAGCACATTACAGTGGGAATTTAATACTATTTTAAGGCTTAAGGCATGAAGTTCAATAAACTCCCCCTTAAGGTCCGTGGAAAAGTCAACCTAGAAAAAATTAACATCTATGGAGACCTACTAAATCTGACACTGTCTCTCTCATAGAAATACAAATACATATTGATTTATAGCTACATAAGATTATACATAAAAACTGATGTCATTATATATCATAAAAACTAGTAGCTGTTCTTGCAATACTTATAAAAGGCTAAAAGAGAAACTTTAATTGTGGCAGGTTTGTGGTGGTGTTTTTTTTCCTTTCAATACTTCCACCATACACTGAATGACTGCACAAAGAGTAGGCTGAAGTACCAATCCAGGGGACACTTCCTTCCACCATGTTATGGAGGGGTGCAATGAGGGGATCATACCTCATTCAGTGAATCCTCCCAAGAAGAATCACAATGACTGCCATTTTCCTGGACATCCAAGATGATACAGGGGATCCAGTTTCCTGCAGCAATTAAGATGGTGGTCACTTGACATTGACTGAATGTAATAGTCTAAGTGGGGATGGAGATATGAGTTAAGGGACAGATAAAGATAACTGTAATGTGTTCTTTCTTAAGGGAAAAAAAATAGAGACTTACTGGATGAGCTATTAAATAGTATTATTGGCTACGTATTTGTTTGCTCAGAGACAGCGTTGGTTGCAGTGACCATGAAGCAGTTGAATTTAAGATCCTCAGGGCAACCAGGAAGACGTTTTCTAAGATTACAACCCTAGACTTCAGACATGCAGACTTGGATCGCTTCAGGGATTTGCTGGCCAAAGTATCATGGGATGAAGCCTTGGAGGGAAGAGGGGCCCAGGACAGCTGGACAGTATTCAAGGATCATCTCCTCTGTGTCCAGAAGCAATGTATACTAACAAAGAGGAAAGCAGGGAAGAATACCAGGAGGCCTGCCTGGCTGAGCAAGGAGCTCCTGGACACACTGTCACACAAAAAGAGACTCTACAAGGAGTGGAAGAAAGGACAGCTAGAATGGGGGGTATGTAAGGAAACTGCCCGAGCAGCCAGAGATCTGATTAGGAAAGCCAAAGCATAGCTTGAATTGAATCTACCCAGGAAGGTCAAAGGGACCACCAAGAATTTCTACAGGTATATTAATGGTAAAAAGAAGACTAGGGAAGGTGTGGGCCCCTTCAGAAAAGAAACAGGAGAATTGGTCACAAATGACATGGAAAATGCTGAGGTTCTCAACGACTTCTTTACCTTGGTCTACACTGCAAAGGCCTCAAGCCACACTCCTGGAGTCGTGGAAGATAATGGCAGGGACTGGAAGGAAGAGCTGCCCGCACCTGGGCAATCTGGGCAGTGACTGGCTGGAGAGCAGCCCTGAGGAGAGGGACTTGGGGGTGCTGGTGGATGAGAAGCTTAATGTGAGTCAGCAGTGTGCTCTTGCAGCCCAGAAAGCCAACCAGATCCTGGGCTGCATCGGGAGAAGTGTGGCCAGCAGACTGAGGAAAGTGATTCTCCCGCTCTACTCCGCTCCGGTGAGACCCCACCTGGAATACTGCATCCAGTTCTGGAGCCCCTATTACAAGAGGGAAGTGGACATGCTGGAGCATGTCCAGAGAAGGGCCACAAGGATGATCAGAGGGCTGAAGCACCTCTCCTATGAGGACAGACTGAAAGAGATGGGGGTATTCAGTTTGGAAGAGGCTCCAAGGTGACCTTATCGTGGCCTTCCAGTATCTGAAGGGGGCCAACAAAAACGCTGAGGAGGGGCTTTTTAGGCTATCAGGTAATGACAGGACTATGGGGAGTGGGGAAAAGCTGGAGGTGGGGAGATTCAGATTGGATATGAGGACGAAGTTCTTCACCATGATAGTGGTAAGACCCTGGAACTGATTTGTCCAGGGTGGTGGTTGGGGCCACTTCCCTGGAGGTGTTTAAGGCAAGGCTGGATGAGGTTCTGTCCAGCCTAATCTAGGGTAGAGTGTCCCTGCCCATGGCAGGGGGGCTGGAACTAGATGATCCTTGTGGTCCCTTCCAATCATGATGATTCCATATCTAGCTTTTTTTTTTTTATTTTGGAAAGATATGTTTTTTGCCTTCTGAGCAAAGACTGTAGCAGCAACTGCAGCACCTGCTATCCCTTCCCAAACACTGCAGTTCTGCTGCTAGCAGAGAAGGGGCATAATGAGATTCAGAAAAGCTATTTCAAGATTTATAATGGTGTTGATGGTAAAAGCTTCTCCCCAGATTAGATAGAAAATAAGAAGGTTTGATTGTACCTCTTGCTGTGAACAGTCCCATAGCTAGTGTTAAGTTTCAGGTATGAAAGCATCAATCCCTTGGTATTGGTAATTCTAACTTGGATTAGCACCTTTGGTTTTAGCAAACTGTGGAAAGTATGTTTTTGTAGAGCAGAAAAATAAGATTTTTATCCATGTGCTGTTGAGAACTGCGGTCTGACCCTTTCAGTAGCTGAACTGCTGGACAGTGCAGCTAGTCCTGTCTGACAATCACCACATGTTAAGGCCTAGGAAAGACTGAGCCCCTCTCAGTCTCTATTTTTTTTCTTTAATGTTATCTATTTATTTTATTCTGAGTGTTTCCTGATCCTGCTGTGGTTTGCCACTATTTAATGCATGGATTTAACTCTTCTCAGGCAAGTCCACGATATTGCTTCCTCTTACAGCTCTGGAGAGTGCATCTTAGAAGTTGAGGTTTGTCGGTGTGACTGCACACCTCATTTCTGCAGATAGCTGAAATTACTTCAGAGCTTTAGATACTGGACTGTATTGTACAGATTAATGTATTTAAGGAGGAGTAAATCTCTGTGGTGTTTAATTATGTGGATATTTATGTTCTGGTTAGGTTAAGTCCATGTATTTGTAATACTCTCACCTTTCTTACTTGTGCTGCTGGCATAATCCAGTGCAGCCCTCCTAAGTTTCTGAACATACCGTAGAACTCCCATCAGTGGTATCCGTTGATCGTTTTTGTATGCCGTGATAAAAACTGAAGGGTAACACTGAGGTTAAAAAAAAAACAAACCAAACAACAAAACAGTTAAATACTTGACAAATTATTTTCAAAGTAGTATTTTTTTCTCTGTTTTCAAAGTAATAATTTTTTCTCTATTTTACTGTACTACTTTGTTTATCTAAAATCACATCTATTACATGTTTGTCTGCTTTTAAGAAGGCACTTTTTGCCACTGACTGCAAAAGTTAGTTTGGCCTTGAAAATTACTTTCTATCAGGGGATCATCTATTTCCAAAAAACCCCATCCTCTCCCCCTGGTTTGATATGTGTCTGCTTGCTGATCACAAAAAGTAGTAATAATCATGGAATGGCTCACCTTAGAACAGCAGCTGAACTTTACTTCAGCAAACTTTCTACACAGGAAAAGTAGTTTGTTTTATATAGTAAGATTATACTTAATGAGGCTATGCAACACAACACATTACTTCAAATGAAGAAGTATTTCCTGAGAGGATGGTGTCAAAGTAGTAGATCCTTTTCCCTTTCATTGTTTCATTCTCAGTGAAAAACACCACCTTCTTCTTGTGACAGTCTGCAAAACCCATGATAAAAGAAATGCCCCACAAAAGAAGGTGTTTTACAAGTTGAGGTTTGATCTAAGAGTCACTTATGACTCCAAATTTTGTCAAGATTATTACTGAAATATATTTGTATTAATCATTCATTTTAATACAAAGCATCAGCTTTGCAGATTTTAAGGAACTGAAGACGTAAAATAGACTTATTTTAAAATTCCAGTTACTCACTTCCATTTTCTTAAGAAGTGTTACATTTTGTTACTGTAGTATTAGACACAGAAACCATAGTTTTACCTGTGGCTTAATATTCTGGTATGGACAATAGCTTTTGATATATTTCATACACTTTTCATCTGCTGATGGATTTCCCCACTCTTCCTGTTCTTCAATTGTCAGGGGCAGGTGAGTTTTCATCATAGTATTTAGGACATCTACAAAAGGAGCCTTTTAAGTTATCAAAAAAAAAAAAAAAAAAAGAAAGTTACCAAATAGAGGACCTCGGATGCCTAGGTCAAGGTTTCCTCAAAGAAATGCAGAAAGTGAATTCTGAACTGGCATGTTTCACATACTGAAACTGGTAGAACCAAACAGAAGATATAGTTTAACATTGTAAACCATGAAAGGTCTGTAACACCTCACCTGTAAAATCATGGCTCTGATAAGTTCTGGATCACTGTTGCACAGGGCTCCTGCAAGAACTCCTCCTGCACTGGTAGCTGCTAGTGCTGTGTAGTTTGGCTGAGAAAATCCTACTTTGTGCAGCAGTGTGATGCAAGCCTTAAGGTCATGGAGACCTTTGAGTTTATTATACTGACATCCATCCTTGTGCCAGCTAAGACCTAGTTCTCCTCCACCTCTGAAATTCAAAACAATTCAAGTTGTAGTCTCTTTAAAATACACTGCATGGCAAAGCTTCGTATAAGTAAAGGACAGCAGCAGCCACAGAATTACAAAACCATGGTTTGCCTTTCCCAGTACGCTCTTCTCTATGCTTGTTCTTTACAAATAAAACAAACAACATGCAAACAAACAGAACAATTTGTGCATGGTGATTGGTGAACATCCTAACTGCATAAGGGCACTGTACAGATGTGCTTGGGTCCTGAAACACACAGGAAAAGCACCAATTCAAGAAATAACATCATTATAAGCAATACAAAATCAGACACTGGTATTATCTATTTATACAGGAAATGTAAACTATTTCAATATTTGTATTGCTAGTATTTATTAAAACCAGTAAAATAGTGTTTCTCAGCCCCACACTGAGATTCATGGTTTGTCTTCTGCATAGCTTATGTTTTGAAACTGTTAGAAAAGTTTTTTTTTTTCCAGTTTGTTTGGAAATGTTACAATTTGTAATACAGAATTGTAAGTTATTATACTTTTCCTACACAACCACCTCTTTGGTTCTACGCCACCAAAGGTTTCCTTATTCAGGTTTGAAGTTTAAAATTAATGATTTGTCTGACAAATTCTTCATCTTTGGATGAGTAATGACTGATTTGCATCTTGAGATAGTTAGAAGTGGGGGAGGAAGAACAGCACAATTCTTGCTACTTAATATAGCAGAATGAATGTATGCTGAATTTGTTTTGAAACTGGTGTTTAAAACAACTGATCATTCTCCCCATTCCATCCCCTCTCTGAAGTGATTCTTTTATAACCTTCTTCACCTATTGAATTATTATCTCAATGAAAATGTGAAGGTGACTATGCAATAGTGGTTTTATAGAAACCAGATTTGCAGCTGAAGACAGAAGATTTAGCTAATAAAGGAAAAAGTTATATGCATAGTTGTTGCTGTAAAAGGTAAATGACTTTCAGAAGACAGAGACTGAACAGTAGTAGACAATGCCCTTGAAAAGAGGGAGGTAGCATCTTATTACAATTTGAACATGTTATCAAAATTTTTCTTGAGCAAAAGTATTAATAGTTACATGCAATCATCCTAAATGCAGTATGTGGTATTGAGAGTATAATTATTTTGAATTTTTGTGTAAAAGCTATTAAAAAAAAACAAAACCCAGAAAGAAATGGAAGTGAAAAGCATGAAGAATTTAGTATAGCTACATGAAAAGGCTATTTTTGTAACTCTTCAGTTTTTGTATCAAGAATTATCTGTATCCTACAGATTAAAATCTTAATTCCATTTTATATCTGACTTACCTAACATGGCAATATGCTAATATCCAACCCTCTTCAATTAACATCAGCTTCTCTTCTTGAAAGCTCATTTTCAAATCTATGCCATAAGCTCCATATACGTGAACCAGAAGTGGCTTCCTGTGCAGCTCTTTAGAATTTGTGTTATGAAAAACTGTAATTGGCACCAAAGTTTCATCCTGGAAATGAAGGAGTATTTTACAATAAAGGACATTTCAGAAATCTCAATGATGCACAGCAATGAAAATGTCAATTATTTATTTCAAAGTGGTTTTTTTTTTTAAATTATAGTATTTTTTTCACTTCAAATGTACATAGCACTTTTGAAAAATAAAGCAAGACACTGAACCTCTGCTGTGTGGGCTTACAGATGCAGAGTATAAAATTCATTTAAGTGCAACACCTGAGGGGTTTTTAAACTATGAAATAACCAAAGTCTTCTTTCCCCCTTTAACACCAAGAATATCTGTTATTAACAAAACAGTTTACCACTTACTGCAGCACAAACTCTTTATTAGCATCTCAATCTTTTTAAACTCAGGCTGTTAAAAGTTTCTTTTCTTTATCTGTACTGTGCAGCTGGTTGTGGGGTGTTCAACAGCTGGCACCCCTTTTTCATTTATCATGGAGAGTGATACCATACATCAAGAAGCAATTTTAAGTCATACTATATACTAAGAGTGTTGACACATTGTGCAACAACAGTGTCTCCTCTAGCATACCCAGGTTAACGGGAAAAAAAAAAAATCACGGTTCTTTCTTGTTCTGTTCTATAGCACTGGAATAAACACCCACTGTTTAGTAACTATAGCACCAACTGCTCTTTACAGTATTTTTTTCATCTCTACTTCCTGCCAAATTAATTTTCTTTAAATGGAAGGGGAGAAAGGGAAAGAATAAAGGAAATGGGGAAAGGACTGAAAAAATCTTACCTTGCTTTTAGCTAGTAAACGTGTAGTGTGACAATTTGTGATAATTGGTACCTCTTGCACAGCTTGTTCAATGAGATTATTTTCTTTAAATGAATATGCAAAACGCTTAGGGGGGTGTACTGGGGAGGTGAGCTGAAAATAGCAAGTACTGGTTCTACGTTCCAGAGGAGATTCCAATTCAAATTCACAGGCCCAAGTAGGTAGCTGAGAAAACACAGCATTGCAAGTGAGATCTTTGTGCAGCTCCTGTAAATTTTGCCTTATGCCTTCCTCTTTTCAGAGGAAAAGACTTTGTCTATCAAGCCAATTATTTTCAGTTTGTATGTGGCACAATTGGTATTTAAGTTCAGTAATGAAATCAAAACATGAGACACTGACAAAGTTTTTCTCTATGGTCACTGGATCAAGTTCAATAATGAAATAAAGAAAAAGAAATCTGAATTAATTTTAAAATGGCCATTAGTGCAGATGTGGGGAAAAAAAACCCAAGCAACAACCACAACAACACCCAAAAGTTTATTTGAAATTTGCAGTTTTTATTTTTTAGAACCTATTTCCCCTCTGATTTCCAGTCCTACTTCAACATGTTATACAGCCAAGTCCATGTCAGTTGTTAACTGTTGCTGTGAGTTAGCTCAGTAATGCTAAGCTGCTGCAAACCCCGACCTACTGCCAGCCATTGTGAAGAACAAAACCTTTCCCTGGCACATTCACCCTCAGACAGTTACTCCTATTACATTTAAGATTTTAAACTCTGCTAAGAATAAAAAGAAATCAAGATTCATTCTTTGAGAGCAGCAGGGACAGACAAACCCTCTGCCAGGCCATTACTTACTTGAGTTAGGTTGCTAGAACCTTATGAAATGGCAATAGAAGTCCAAGTTCTCCAGAATAACTACAGACCCATTCTCAATAAATAAACTATGACCACTTTCAGAGACCATACAGCGCACTTTGCTGAAAACCTTTTCCTGCAGCTGTTTCATAGAATGCAGTTTACTGCAATAAACTGGCAAATAGTTCAGACAGCATTTTTCAGGCAAACAAATCAATTAAATACTGTGAAGAGGCTCCAGAAAAACATGAGTTTGAACTGAGTCACTAGATTTTTAATCCACAAATATTTAGCAACAGCCAGAAAAGGCAAGAATAGTCTGCACAAATCGTACTGCAGTTTCAGCCATTCCCATTCATTATAGGACAGTGTCCATACTTCTTTTCTGAATGTTCTAATCATTGTTCTGTGGGACGGCCAGGTTTATTTCCTGGCTTAACAGTAACAAGTCTAACCAAAAATAAGCCAAATAAAACTAAGTAGTGTGCTCAGGGAATCAACTCCCATACTACATCTGAAATCAGCTGTATTGTAATGAGCTTGACTACAGTAACTCAAAGAACTGACTCATACGATAGCTGCTCTTTAAGCTTCTAAGCATTGCAACAATACACCACATGAAATCCTGAAGAACAGTCTCAATTACAATTAGGCATAAATTTAGTAGTATTATAGTAACCACTTAGAGTTTACCTTTATTTTCATTACAGGATGTTAAAAAAAAAAAGAAAGAAATAGTGCTGGAAAAAACATAGTGCTGCTTAAGCTAAGTTAAAACATACCTTTACTGACTGAACTGAATGTGAAACAAAAGAAATCACATTCAAGTGAAGACGACCAGCATCCTTCAGGAACATAACACAGTGATCAGTGAACATCTCCAGATCTACTAGTTTGGTTTTCTTTCCCAGTGCATAAACTAAATGCCAGTTCTCCATGCCACTGGAAGATACTGGTGCCTTCATCAACTACAAAAACAAAAAGCAACCTTTTAGAAGGTTGAAGAGTTAGAAATGAGATGTAGAGACATACAGGTGTTCTCATACAATTTTTTTTTACTGAAAAAAAATAATTAGCTTTACTGCAAGAGGTTTAAAAATTCCTTTTACTTAGGCAAAAAGACAGAACAATTTAGTAGTATTTTGAAAAGTTCAGCTCTCATAGATTAAGCTGTTTTCATGCAGTAAGTGTTTTTCATGCAGTAAGTGTTCTCAGTGTGGCCGGAAGAAATGTAGGTGGTTTGGTTACACAGACTGAGATCTCAAACTTAAATTTTAATATGAGGGAAAACATGACTGTTAAAGCATACTCAATTCAATCTGATGTTGCCAAAGGAGTTAGAAGCCAACTTCCATGCTGTAGGTGAGACTCCCTGTACTGCTATCAGTCTTTCAATCCATGGAGCTGTGTAATTCTCTTAAGTATTTCCGTAAGCTGTGAAGTAGATAACTAAAACCTAGTCTTACTATTTCTGTATTATCTGCAATAAGTATCTGAATAAATGCTAAATTACCTTATACTCTGCAGGCTCTCCATATGTAGTAAGAATATACAACTCGTCATTTCTGTGCTCGATATGGTAAAGGACCCCTTTTGTTCGTGCTTGTACAAGGGCAGGCAACTTAAAAGGGTTTCTACAGTCAACCAGCCAAACTTCTGAGGTTGTCTTGCTGTTGCTGTTGATAGTGAGAAAGCGCCTATCTTTTGTGCAATATATGTCCACAAAGAATCTGTAAGGAATAATTTTAATTTTCTTTCTAAAGGCAAAAAAAAAAAAGAATCTTGAACTTGATTTACATATGTATTGGTTGTTTCTGAATCAAGGACTCCCACCTTCAGGGTAAGAAATAGCATGCCTCTAAGTAGGCTAGAGATAATTCTAGACTACTGAATATATTATATTTGGATTCAAAACCCCACAATCTTGTCTGTGGAAACTGAAATCTTCACTTGTTGCCCAACTGAATCCACGGGGTTGCATCACTGAGATACAATGGAAGGTCACTGATGTATATATAGGTTTTCAAATTCAGATGAAATGTAGAACTTTTTAAATAGTCATACGAGGTCAGTAAAAAGTAATACTGAATAATTAAAATTCATAAAGGACATAATGTGGAAACAAAAATAACAAAAGAGCCATTATAGATTGATTAAAAAACCTGTTACTGATGTAATTGGCTCAAGCAAGCAAAACAAAACAGACTGATTTTTTTTAAGTGGAGTCTTGTAAGAGACAAGATTTGCAGGAATAAAGCTGGAAACCAGAAACTATCTACTGGTTTAAATGCTTCTACCAGCTAGAAATGGGAAAACAATAATAACCAGTGGCTGGATACTAAAATTGGATAAGCTCAGGCTGAAATTCAGATTCAAGTTTCTGAGTTATCCTGCTTAATATCACATCTTAGAACATAATCAATTTCTTTGCCATTTGAATCTTTAAGACTTGATGCTTCTAAAACCAAAACTGTCCAACACAAAGAACTGGAAGATTTAACCAAGAAATTCCAAGGTTGAGCACCATAGTCTGCATTATACAGATTAGATACCTGACTGCAGTAACGATCCTTGCAACCTTTGTAGCTTTCTTCTAAGTAATTAAAAAAAATGTTCGGGTTGTAAAAAAAAATTAATGTTTGACTGCAACTAAAAGAGCTGATGAGATGTAGAACAGAACTGCTCAACAACAATACAAAATAATGTCTTGCCATTTCTGATGAACAAGTGAGTTCAGTTATGAGCTGCAATTGCACATGAACCTTTAGAGTAAGTTTCTAATAGATTTACTGTAATGACTATGACCTTCAGAATTATGCCAAAAGTTTCCCTGTGGGGAAAGTGTCAGGTCAGTGCAACTTGATTTTCCAAAAGTATGCATCAGATGTAGCCTGAACAAATGGATCTTATTTACTCTGTATCAACCGAAGATTTTTCTTTGTTAGTTTTAGGGCTTTCTAAGATTAAAGTGCAACTGAAATTTCTTTACTGGATACATAACTTGAATACTGTATAAATGTACCATATGCTGTATGGGTGAAAAACTAGCTCGGCACTCAATTTAGCAAGAGCCTTCTTGTCTCCCTAAACCACTGCTTAAAAAAGGTTATTGAGAGGGTATTCAGTCAACAATAGTTCTCCCTCGGAATGCTGTAATGGTTTTGCTCATCCATTACCCAGAGCAAGGACTAGCCTGAACTTCTGTGTTTTTTAAAAAGATCTATCAGACATCAATAGCAGAGAAAACAAAATGAAATCCAGTACAACTTACTCTGTATGGAACTGTCACACACAAACTGTCACACATTCATTAAAGGATGCCCTGCCCTGAGACTGACCTTGACATTTATAAATTCAGATGAACTTGTGAGGTAAAAGAATAAAGTTAAATCTGCTGATCACATATCAAGAGAACAGAGCACATTCTCAGACTATATAAGGCACTACTGACAGCAGAGCATAACTTATTCCAATTTATAAAATGTATTTCTAAGGTACAAAGAATTGGCTTTCCAAACCAGTTATATTTTACACACATAATACTTTAGAATATTTTAAAGACTTGTCATATTTTAGATAGGCATTACCTTGCATCTTGTTCTGTATAAACTAATTTAGTATGTTTCTGATTAGTGAGAGTGGTCATAAACACATTCTGGCATTTAAGGTTCTTCTGACTTGTGTAATACAGAACATCATTTGTAGCCCATTCTGGAAAAAAAAGACAAATGCATATCAAATCTGGAACAGCATACACTAGTACTGAGAGAAGGTGGACCTCTTTCAACACTGGACTCAATATTGATAAAGGTGGGCTGCAGCTGAAATGGAACCAAGGGCAGCATTTCTACATCCCAGATGCTGGGGCAAGCCATCAGAAGATTTTAACGTTTTCTCTGAATCCCACTGAATGAGAATATTGTAGCAGATTTTAAAAATCCCAAACAAACAACAGAGGGCAATGTACCAGGGGCCAAGAAGAGGATGCTCTTGATGCTGTGTGTGGTTCTGGAGGGAGTCGGCTAGGTAACAGAGGATGAACTCTCCACCACTGAATGCATGCAAACCATTCAGAGAAAAAGAGATGATGCATTTGCCCCAAGGGGACTGCGGAGATAACAATTCTCCTGTTTTCTATGCTTGCATATATGTTCACCAACATTGGAAACATACAAATACAGAAACCTTGCTATTCTGAAGTTCAGTAATCTAAATGAGCCAAATTACTGCTATCTCTACTACTACTTGAGTTCCAGAATGGTGTTTCACATGTTCGTAAAAAAGTTATTGTATGCTTTCCTAAGCATAAAAACTAATTTTCAGTACAAAACCCAAGAAAACACCAGATTGAAGTAATGCAAACATTTTGCTACCTGAACAGCAATATGGCTCAAAAGTGCAAAGATAGCTAAGGGTTCACTACAAAGAACAAACCTTTAGAAGGGAAAAGTGTTCTTCTGTAGCCTAGCATTTAAAAAAAACAGATATAAATATTCCAGAACTTTCATTCACCTGCCAGCTATAGCCTATCACGCAGTACAAGTGTAATAGTTTGCAAATGGTCCTAGGACCTAATACTCTTGGCTATAATCTCGCTCATTCTGATATACATTTCTTTATTATCAGCCATGAACTGTCACAGCTGTAGACATCAAGGAGTCAGCTTCTTAAATACACCGATTCTTCCAGATAAACATAGATACATCTTCAAATCAAGTATAGTGAAAAATGTCACTGGCAAAATTTCAGGCCTGGATTTCAACAGGCATTATAGACTTCAACTGTGCAAACGTTAAATTCTTGCTGCTCTTCATTTTTGGAACTATAATGTTTAAATTATTTCTCTGCCCAGCCAAATTACTTAGTCCACCATAGATAATTGATATCTAACAATATACACCAAAATAGAAGATGTGGAACACTGCATGCATACAATTGAACTCTCATTTTTGTTTTCTGTATTCTTTAACATACTACGAAAGAAGAAAGAGTTCTCATTCACTTCAGTTTACCTTTGTTTATTTTAACAAGGTAAAACTCTGTGATCTGTTCTGAAAGAATTGACTCAAGGCCTAACCTTCTTGGACTCTACATTGTGACCAACATCTTAAAGAATCCAGATGAAATTCCAGTCAATACTTAGTTGCAGGTAGCACTTTTACACTCTTCAGAGAACCTGAACTCAATAAAAAAGATCTATATGCATGTTTGTTCAAACAGGTATCAATGTTTGCCTGTAAAATGAGGGAAAACCTGTATCATGAAAGCACTCACCTTCATCCGTATCAGACAACATGTAATTGTGCAGTGGGGAAGAAATCATAAATAAGAAACAATCCAACAGATATGAGGACTAAATCTAAAAACATTGACTCGGTTTACAAATAATATTAATTTTTAAAAAAAAAACTCCAAACAAACAAAATAAAAACACAAAAAAGCTGTTTATGATTCACAAGGTATTTATTGTTGAACTTACCAAAACTAAATACACTTGGAATTACTTTTTCCACAACAGGATAATGACCAAGTTTCACAATAACACAGGTTGCCTCTTCAGAATTTTCATTTTTTAAGCTGACAGACATGTATCTCTGATCTGGTGAAATTCTGATCCGTTGAACGAAGGCATCAGAAAAGCCAAGATCTTCAGTGCTGAATAAAATGTCAGCATTTCCTTCACCTACTACATAAAAAAAGAGAGACAGCAAAAGAAATATGTAATTAAGACACTCAACAGTAGCCATTAATGTTTTCATTTAAACAAGTCTGCCTGTGCTAGTCACAAGCATACTACCAGAATTTAATAACAACAAATATTTGTAAGATATTTGCAAATGAACTTTATAAAAATACATTAAAAATTTACAGTCTGGGGTGGGGAGGAAGCACTGTAGTTACACTTTAAAAATATTTTTAATAATATGTCTTGGCCTCTAGTACATACATTAAATTTTAAACTTCAGATATTTAAAACACAATTGTTTTTCCCAAATACAATTACTAATTTTTCCCACTCTACAGTAATTAAAAAGCATGAATGTGTCCTTTTTCAGAACATTAAGTTAGGGCTCTGAAAATAATTTTCTTTCTTTTCCCTCCAGAAACTTGTCTCAGTATCAATATGTACTATTCTCTAATTCTCTTCACCTCTCTATTTCAGATTCAATATTCTAGAACGACTACTAAATTATTAAAGAATTTAACAAAAGTATTTTTAGTTATTTTAAGAAGCAGAGCAATTGAGCACACCAAGAGATACACGCATAACATTTTTAACAATTACAACATGTTAGAAAGACAAATCCCTTACCATCATCTGCTTTTGAAAGAAAGATGCAGCCACGCTCTTCGAAGTACACATTCTCTCCAAACCTCATCTGTTCAAAACAAAACAAACAAGTTTCAAGTCCAACACAGAATTAGAGTATTTCCTTAGAATCCTCATATTCAGTATTTGTAAAAAAAAAACACTTAACATACACAAACGACAGCATATAACACATATCTGACATGAAGAGGGAATTTCACGAGTCAGAGAAGTTCTTTCAAAGCCAGGGTACTTAAGCTAGATCTACCTGCTGTAAAAAGGCTCAGATCACCTGCAATTGCTCTTGTAACTTCTTTATTCCAAAGTTAAATGACTACTGCATCTTTACTTGCTTTTGCCTATGCAGAAATCAAGCTAAATTCACTACTGCCACATGTGTCAGCTGTTATAAAGCAAATGATTCAAAAACTACCACCATAAAACAATGAGTAAACCATTGTTTTGTAGCAGAAGTAGCTTCACTGTCTTTTATTTGTACTCAATGATGAGAAACGTTGGTATTTTTTTGCCACTTACCCTTGGGCTTCCCAAACTGAATGTATACTTCTTGTGCAGTTCTTCTAATTTTTTCTTGATTCTTTTTGTCATAGGTTTGTATTTTGCTAAAATATCGTTGCAGTTTTCCTGCTCTGATTTCAGAAGATTCTTGTATAAAAGTTCTGATGTCATTACGGATGTATTTAGTTTCATTTTGGAAGGGAGTTTTGTTCCTTCCTGCTAAGTAAGGAAAGGCAACAATTGCTACAAGCCAGTACTCCATACTCCAATATGAATGTATTGAGCCAATAATGGTACTTCCTGAGCTACAGGCACAAATCAATTTTTGCGTTATTACAATAGTACATACTCCTAAAAACAACATTTGGAATAATTTTTTTTCCTGATCTTTTAGGAAGGCATTGCCAAATGTGCTTTAGTTATTAATGCCTTCTCTTCAAATACTATTAATGCATGCTCTTAACTGATTGTATGTAAATTGTTTGTTCTTGTTCTAGAACTAATGTTTAGTTAATTTTAATGCAATTCTTACTTTTTTCATCACCACGATCAAGCCTGAGCTGGCTCACAGTGACTAAAGCTAGCATCATCACTTTGGACACTTTTTCTTTACACTAGTTGATCCCTTCCTGAAGTTTTCTCCTGACTATCTCAGTATTTCTGGAAGATGCCTAAATTAAAAGAAAAAAACAAAACCCAAACTTAAAAAAAAAAAACCCCAAAATAAACCCCAAAAAACCACAAACCAAACAGACCCAAAAACCAAAACACAAACCTAAACATAGCTTTGTATCAAAGCTTTCAACATAACTGACATCCTAGCATTTATCCCCCTGCTTCAAATCCTTTAGGAAAATTTTGTTTCCTCAACATTGGAAAAATATGGCTTCCTTAACAGGTGGTTATTATGTCTATACATAAACTGCATACCTTGCAGGAAAAGAATCTCCATGGCAGAATGCTTCCAGGTGGCACAGTCCTGTGTATGTATGTATTTCTTGAATAGTCCAGAATGTAGCAGTTTTTTTGTTTTACTTTACTATGAAGACATATTTTTTGAAGACCGTTATGCTTGGAGCAGTAATTGATACTGGAGGCCAGCCCTTGGGGCAGATTTCGCAGTCCAGCGTACAACATCCTTGTCTTCATTTCTTTACAGTCAACCTGCAATTTCGGGAAATTCTGAAATACACTTAACAAAAACTAGAGGTAAAACCTTCTCTCCTCCAAAGAAATGAAATTTACTGATTAGGTAAACCAGATGAGAAGACAATAAAAAGCAAAACCTGTTTTAACAAGTGGTACACAGAGCTTAGCTTGTGGCTTAAAACTCTAGTGACCAACGCAGAGAGAGGAAGGTGCAACGACGTCTCTAAACGTGGAACAAGAGAAAAACGGTTAAGTTATTTTTGGAAGTTCCCTGCCCCCTTTCCATGTATAAAAATAAAACAGTATTATCGCAAGAAGGTAATGTGACAGCAAGACCTGAACTCCCTCACAAGAAAACGATCACGTTTGAGAGGGCTCAGCAGGGAAGAAAGGCCTCACTTTTTTCTTAGCCCTCTGTCCCGTTGCGCCGTCGCCCCCAGGCAAGGCAAAGGCCAGAGAAGCTGGCCCAGCACCCTTCCTCACCAGCTCTGTTCCTCACCGCCGTGCAAAGTCCGGGCAGTTCGTGAAGCCTGCGGAAGCACTTGCCGTGGCAGGCGGCGCTGGAGCCGCTCTCTCTCCAGAGGCCCACGATAAGATAAGCACGCGATCAGCAGCTCCGGGCTTCCTCGCGGGAGTGCCCGCAGCCAAGATGGCGATAGAATGCTTCAGAGAGCGAGCGGTGGGCCATCACCGCTGCTGACGGCGTGGAGCCGCAGCGGGTGCTCACACAACCAGCACACTGGCACCGACTCTGGCATGGTACTTCAAATCGCTCGCGTTTCATGCAGCTTTATCCCTGGCCACAGACGACTCGTTTTGAGGTGCGCAGCGACGGCCTGTCTCCACAGCGCTGCCCGTAACAAAGATGGCCACCCGCCGCTTCCTCCGCAAGCCCTAGCTTGTCCGGTCCCAGCAGCCGCTGGCGGCAAGTCCCCGAAACCAGGGCAGCGCTCCCCCGCCTCGCGGAGGGCAGTCTGTGTGCCCCGCCGCCGCATGGCCGAAGCTGCTGACTATCCGTGCAGCCCCGCCGCGGGCAAATGCGAGGCCAACGTTACTGGAGTGGCGAGAGCTCGCTGGCGGCTGCTCGGACAGGTAGGGGGAGCCCGCGGGCAAGAGGGGCTGCCCGGAAGGGTCGGTAGCACGGGCAGGACGGCCGGAGGACAGTGCGTCTGTGCAGAACGGTGCTATGGCCAGCGTTGCTTTGGGCCGGCGACATTCGTCGCATTCCCTCGCGCTCTCCCGCAGTGGTCGGGTGCGCCCCCGGGGACGACAGGCCGTCGCGGTTGCACGTGGCTGGTAGTTGCCAGCATCTGAAGGGCCGGGCTCTGTCCCGCCATGGAGTGCTGGTGCGGAAAGGCGTGGTGCGGAGAGTTGTCCCTGATTGCGAGAAATAGTATGCTGGGGCTTGTAAAGGGGCTTGCAGTTCTCTTCTTGGAAAATAACAACAATAACAATAGTCATATTATACATACACGCGTAGTTCGTTAAAGTGTGTCCTTTGGTCCCCAAAACAGGCTGTGGTCTGCTCATTAGTGTTAAGGCCAGAGCGGCCCGCACCTTGCAGCTGAGGGCTCTGCCTTGGGATTTTCAGGCTATGATTTGACACTGCGCCCGTGCTGATGGAGTTGGTTATCATATCTGCTACCCAATTCCTGCCCTTTGTCCTGCTGCCCAGCTACCTTTCGGGAGTAACTGGGCTGAGACCCCATTCACGTGGCAGTGAAATCTCTGCTATCTGCAGCTGCTGGTGAAGCAATGCCTAGAAGAGGGAGAGCTGAACAGTGGCTTGTCAGCTCTGTCCTTCCATACGTCTTTGGACTATTTGGTGGCTGCAGTGGAATAAGTAGGAGGCCTAGGGAGGTTCATAGTGCACTTCTAGTTCTGTGTGGTTTTGATTTGTAAATTCCCCGTTTCTGTTCCACAGGACAAAGTTGTGTTTTATTATACTCTAAAGTGGGAAATGTCAAAGTTACTGGTATGCATATCATGTGTGTCTTTGTAGGTATCCATTTTAGGAAAACATGTAAACTGCACCCTGCAGCTATGCTAGCTGTTAATTCAACATACTACATTTGTCATGTCTCTGTCTCATGAAATCATAAGAAACTTTTCATAACAATGGAATGGGAGTGTGGAGAGTGCTTGTAAGTATTGGGGGACAAGACTTCTGTTGTGTATCTGTGACCTTTTCCTCTGCAGATTCCTTGAGTTTTCCCATGTTCTTCAGCTTTACTGTTGATTTTTGTATGGTACAATGAGCAAAGATCAATTTAATCTTGCTGATGCATCTGAATTAAAGTTCAGTTCTGTGCTCTAATGCTCAGATCTGTGCTCTAATGCTCAGATCGATCTATGGATTCGAAGAGGGTATCGGCTTTGTAGTCATCTTTAAAGGAGCATGGTTAAAATTGTTTCTTACTGTGCTTTTAAAAACACTTTTCATACTGCTTGTAATAATGTCTTTCATGAAACCAGTTCTGTGGTGTGTTTATACATTGAATTGTCTTCCATTCAATGCATGCACAAACTGATTTGCTGTGGTAGGGATACTTGAGTATGTTACTTGATTTAATTGAGAAAAAAAAAGCCCTTTTAACAACAGATATCCTATGAGGCTAACATAAGTAATTAGGAGTCTCTGTAATTACCTATGTGTTCTTTGTCAATAAAATGTTTTATGGGTGTACTGAGTTTGAACTTTGGCAATACTTTTAAACTTAGCTTGTCAGAATCATTACTTTTTTCCCTTGAAAAAATGTGAAGTCACACATTTAGTGTGCATTTGTAAATACTTGGGAGTGAATTTTTGAGCTCTGACAGTCTATGCAATTGATGGCATTATCCATTCTGTAGTTTTTAGGAGGGGAAATTAGAGGAAGAGATGTAAATTAAGTTGTTGCCTATACATGTCTTTGTTCCTCAGAGAAAGCTGAATGAAAACTTTGAACTCTCTAAGCTTTATATAGATGTCCTAACTGTTTCCTTCCTCTTGCTCTTCTCACACAAGCCTTGGTCCATCTAATGTACTTTAGCTACCAGAAATGGAGAGTAAAACTTGAAGTGAAGACAGGGCAGTGACTTTTCTCCATATATTTTTTGTTTGATTGTTTGTTTTTTAAAGACAGGTCAAACACCTTTAGGTTTTATAGTGTGTTCTAATACTATCATGAAATACTAAGGGCCCTGCAATTGAGATCTGTGGTGTTTAGCGATGTTTAAGAAAAAAATGTCTGGTGTGTTAAAGAGGAAAGAATTGTCTTGGAATTCATGGATTCATAGAACGGTTTAGGTTCAAAGGGACCATAGAAATCATCTAGTTCTAACCAGCCTGCCATGGGCAGGACCACCTTCCTTTAGACCAAGTTGCTCAAGTGCCACATCCAACCTGGCCTGGAACACCTCAAAGGAGGGGGCATACACAATCTCCCAGGATATCCTGTTCTGGTCCCTCACCACCCTCACTGGAAAGAATTTCATCCTAATACCTAGTCTAAATCTGCCCACGTCAGGCTTCATTCCCTCTCATCCCATCACTGCAAACCCTTGTAAAAAGCCCCTTCCTGGCTTTCCTGTAGACCTTTCAGGTACTGGAAGGCTTCTATAAGGTCTCCCCAAAACCTTCTTTTCTCCAGGCTGAACAGCCTCAACTCTCACAGCCTTTTCCCATAGGGGAGATGCTTCAGCATCATGTCATGGCCCTCTTGTGGACCATCTCCAGCAGTTCTGTGTCCTTATGCTGGGGCACCAGAACTGGACACAGTACTCCAGGTGGTGTCTCACAAGATGAGTGCTTGTCACACTTCTTTTGATGCAGCCCAGGACACAGTTGACTTTCTGGGCTGCAAGAGCACATTGTCAGCTGATGCTGAGTTTTAGATCAACTGAGATTCTCCAAGTCCTTTTTCTCAAGACTGCTCTTGATCCGTTCTTTGCCAAGCCTATATTTTTGCTTGGGATTGCCCTGACCAAGGTGTAGGACCTTGCACTTGGCCTTGAACTTTAAGGTTGGCTTGGATCCACCTCTGAAGCCTGTCTTAAGTCTCTCTGGATGGATCCCTGCCCTCCAGTGTGTGAGCTGGACCACACAGCTTGGTGTCGTGGTGAGGGTGCACTCAATCCCATGGCCCATATTCTTGACAAAGATGTTAAACAGCACTGGTGTAAATACTGACCCCTGAGGGATGCCACTTGTTTCTGTTTGGACATTAAGCTGCTGACTGCAACTCTCTTGACTGTGGCCATCCAGCCAATCCTGACCCAGCAAGTACCATCACCTCCATGCTTTTCTAGTTTGGTGACCAGGATGTCATGCAAAAGAGTGTCAAACACTTTACACAACTCTGGGTAGATGGCATCAGTTGCTTTTCCCGTATCCACTGATGCTGTAACTCCATCATAGAAAGCCACCAAGTTTGCTTCATATAATTTGCTGCTGGTGAAGCCACATTGGTTAGCACCAATCACCTCTTCATTTTTCATATGCCTTATAAAGCCTTCAGGAAGGTCTGCTCCATGATCTTGCCAGGCTCAGAGGTGAGACTGGCCTATCATTTCTGGAGTCTTCCTTTTTTTCCTTTTCTGAACATGAGGGTTATGTTTCCCCTTTTCTAGCCAGTAAAGACTTCACGAGATTGCCATGACTTTTTGAATGTGATGGACAGTGGTTTGGTTCTGCATTGCTAAGTTAGAGAGGAAAGAAAATGTGAGTTTGAGATGGGGGAAACCACAAGGTAAAAGTGTGAGCCTGTCTTGTGTGTTTGGGATTTCTGCAGATTTTTTTTTTCCTTTAAGTAACCTAATTTTTCAGCTAAGACTCTCTCATACAGGACCCAAAATATTTATGTAGGTAGTACTTGTACGTATGACCCATGTACAAGCCTAACACTTGTGTACAGCTGTGAAGATCTTGTGCAGAAGATGAGACCTCTCAGTACCTGTAGAAGACCTTGAGAATAGTGAACAAGGCTTCTGGAATATTTTAAAATAAAAATATGCCAAAAAATTTAGTGACAAGTTACTGAGGGAGGAGGTAAAGAAACCAACAATGCAAACCAGTGAAGTCTGGTGATTCCTTCCCCTGCATAGTTGTTTCAGTTTGCCATCACTAAACACAAGAATTAGCTTGCTTTGATATTGGCTACTGATACTGGCTACTGGTTTTGCAGGTTTCTGGAACATGTTCATTTATTACAGCACTATTCAGGAACTTAGGGAACTTTACCTTCACTGGAAGGCTGTATTTGTCATTGTGTGATGGTTCAGCAGTTATCCACCCCCCCACACGTCTGAAATAACCCAGGCTAGACTCAGTCAACTGGAAGTTAATAAATTAAGCTTTATATTTACAGCTTTGCACAATATACAAGCAGATATTTGCAATATATTACAGGTATTTACAGATATATATAATAAAAAAGGTAATACAGAAATACCACACCCCTCCCAGAGATCAGGATCCCCAAGAGGGGTTCCCAACCACCATACCACCTTCCTGCCACTACTTAATCTTATCCTGCTATCTGTCTTACGTGCCAGGGAAGCAAGGAAGATTGGCGGGGAGCATTAAGAAGCAGGAATTGATTAGTTAAGATTTGGATCTTGGTGGTTTTCTTTAGTCGTCAAAATGGTCCATTTTGTTTCCAGGCATGTAGTAGAATTAACTACTAGTATTTTAGTTTGGTTTTCCTGTTTAGCTCTCTTAACTATTTCCTTCACATGTGTATTTTCCCCGTATAGAAGGGATACTGTGGACAGCACACAGCTATTTTTAATACTTTAATGAAAATGCCTGTGCCTTTCATACACTGAGATCTGCTGATGAAAATAAATCCAAAAGCAATAAGCCTGATGCATCAGACCCGCTGTTAGAAAATAACAGCATAGCAAATACAGTTGCTCTGCTCACTTGTAGTATTTTCAAGTATTCTGAAAAATAATAAGTCGTGGCACTGAATTGTAAGTCTATTGAATGTGAGTGCAGTTCCAGTTAAAGCATGGGCGACAAATGTTGGGTGAAGGGAAAAAAAAAATCACTGACCCTATATTTTGTTGCTTGCATCCCATGTACAAGGCTTTCATTTCAAGTTTCATAATTCTGGAGAGCTACTTCTTACTTCAAGTTTAGCTTTGTTTGCAAAAACAAAACTGCTGTGCTCTCCTACTTGTTAGAGCTATTCTTTGTAGCTCTATCTATTTACAGTGATGAGCTTTTCTGCTCCATTTTTTGTTTCTTGTTTGTTTTTTTTTAATCGTTGTGGAATGCTAAGGCACTTTTATCTTAGAAATGCAATTACAGTTATTTATATATTCTGCCCACTGTTAGGAGAAAGAAGTTAGAACCAGGACATCTCTTAACCCTAGCTCAGCCCAAACCCACTACATGGGAGAAAACGTAGTTGTGCCATCTTGAAAGTTTGGGGTCTGGGACAGAAAGCAAGTTTGGCAGCAGTTCTGCAAGTGTGCACCAGGAGACTTGTAAGCTAAGAAATGTTTTATCTGGCAAACACATATCACTCTTTTTTTTTTAATATATGGGGACAGTGAGTAGCACAGGGTTTCTCAGTGGCAATGAGAGGGTGGGGGAAGAACCCAGTCTGTGTTCTAATTCTGGCATGGGTTTGCTGGAGAAGGAGTTAAAAGAAGCAATTTATTAACATAATACTGAATATTGTACATTTGCTTTGCAGTTACTGAGTTACTATATATATAGAGAGAGACATAATAAATTCGTAAGTCATTCTCTTAATCCCTGCCATCGATACCACTGTTATTTTTCTCAGGCTCGGCATATTTGGACTAGTTATTCATAGCTGTCAACTAAGAGCATAGCTATTATGGTGGATTCCCAACTTGCCTGTTCAGTTAAATATGCCTGTGTTTGTTCTTTTCATGAAAGTCTTATTTATACAAAATTTGTTCTTTATTTCAAAGGTTCTGAAGAAAAAGCACTTGAAAGATGTGCATCTTCAGCAAGTGTCTGTGAGAAGGTTTGCATCGTTCAGTCTCTTTTCAGTAGAAGACTGGAACACAGAAGAGGAAACTGGAGAATGGGTTCAGTATAGAAGCATCTTTTATCCTGAGTATAGTGTATCCTTAAGGTATTTAAGTTTTAAGTACTTCGTGAGATCTTGTAAAGGCCTCAGATATAAAACACATTAGTCATTCTCTCAGTGTTTTGTGTAATTAGACCATAATACACAAATAAACTGTTAGGTGTTGCTTTTACTTGTTTGTTAAGTAAGAAGCTTGTCTGACTTGCCTCTTTTTTGTAATTTCACTGAAGCTTGAATGAAAATACTGGTGGTTGTACCTATAACATAATGCAAGTATAAGCATTTATTTTGTATTTCTAATAGCTTGCTGTTTTGACATTCTTCAGATATAAATAGGATGCACAAAATCTGAATATATTTACTAGTAGTCTTAATAAAAATTGTGATGACATGATGTTATTCATAGAGTTCTAAAAGCTTTTTGGTAGTGATCCATATTTGATTCAATTTTCATCTTAATATTTCTTATGAAAATGAAAATTTGGAAGCCAATTTACAAAACAAAAGAATAAAATAATTCATTTTTCTACAGAGAAGATTTATACCTGTTGAAGAAATGTTTTCTATCAGAGCAACTAAAGCAAATGAAGATGCTTGTACTTAAGAAACCTCCCAAAACCATGTAAAAAAAAATCCTAAACAAACAAACCACAACCCCTCCCTGAAACCGTCCCCAAAACCCTTTGCACAAGTGTTAGTGAATTCTCAGTGGCGTTAGTGAAAGGTTTATAGTTCCCATTCATTACTATGTGGGGTTGGTTTTCTTTTTAATTTTCTGCTTTGCTCTCCTTTTCCTTGTTCAGTTTTGTACATATAACTTGATTTTGCCTCAACAGGTATCATTGGAATAGTAATAAAGAATCCCTGAATCAATACTGGCTTTGCAGTGCCTTGTTACTCCTCCCAAGGTTGTAGAATTTTGCATTCCAGAGAGCTTGAGTCATCAAAATTGAAATAGCATTTCTTTTAACTGGGGGCTTTGAATTTGCCATAGAAATCATAGAATTGTTAAGGTTGGAAAAGACCTTTAGGATCAAGTCCAGCCATAATCCAGCTACCACAGTCACCGAACTATATTCTGAAGTGCCACATCTATAAGCTTCTTGGCTACCTCCAGGGATGATGACACAACCACCTCCCTGGGCAGGATGTTCCAATGCCTCAACACTCTCTCAGTGAAGAAGTTTTTCATGATGTCCAATGTAAACCTCCCCTGGCACAACTTAAACCCATCTCCTTTTGTCCTGTCACTAGTTACTTGGGAGGAGAAACCAACACAGCCTCAATATAGCCTCCTTTCAGGTAGTTTTAGAGAGCAATAAGATCTCCCCATACCAAGCTAAACAAGTCCAGCTCCCTCAGTTGTCCTTCTGTGACATGCCCTCCAAAACTCTCACCAACCTTCTTGCTCTTCACTGGACACACTCCAGGATCTTGATGTCTTTCCTATACTGTGATGCCCAGAACTGAACACACTACTCAAGCTGTGGCCTCACCAGGGTCCAGTACAGAGGCATGATCACTTCCCTAGTCTTGCTGGACACACTGTTTTTGATACAGGCCAGGATGCCATTGGCCATCTTGGCCACCTAAGCACACTATTGGCTCATGTTCATCTGGTTGTCCATCATCACCCCCAGATCCTTTTCCACTGGGCTGCTTTACAGACACTCTTCCCCAAGCCTGTAGCATTGCTTGGGGTTGTTGTGCCCAAAGTGTGGGACCTGGCATTTGGTCTTGTTAAACCTCGCTCCATTGACCTCAGCCCATCATTTTAACCAGTCCAGATCTCTCCGAAGTGCCTTCCTACCCTTGTGCAGATCAACACTCCCACTTAGTTTAGTGTTGTCTGAAAACTTGCTGAGGGTGCCCTCAATCCTCTCATCCAAATAACTTATAAAGATATTAAACAATGTCTCCAATACCCAGCCCTGGGGGACACTGCTTGTGACTGACCACCAAGGGGATTTATTTCTGTTTATGACAGCTCTTTGGACCTGGCTGTCCAGCCAGGACTATGCTAAGTGTGGAGATGTTGTTTGTACCTATTATGTTCCTCTGAGCTAAGCCAATGGAAATGTACAGTTTCTGTGGCAGAGCAGAGTCTCATTGGAGTTCAAAAAGTATATTGAGAAGAATAGGGATACTGTCTCTGTTTTTGTTTCCCCCCCCCATATTTCATTCCTTTCTAGAAGATACTCAGTGATCTATAAAACAACAGTCACTGATCGTTTTATAAATAATGATCAGAACTTACATTTCTGTATTAAAATGTTTTCTGTCTTTATTGAAATGCTGACAATGGATAGTATGTATTTATTATTTCATAATATTGCAGGATGCTGATCATGTCTTGGAAACTTTACAGATCCTCTGTATGGCTTACGGTCTTCCTTTATTTTTTTTCTTCCCATTGGGAAAATACTACTTCTACTACTATTAATTTTCATCAATAGAAGCAATTTTAGCATAAAAACAACATGTTACTGGCATATTATTAATCATAACAAGAACATCAGTTATGTAAACCCAGAATAGTGTGCTTGAGTAGAAAAAGCTTTTCATGTATGTTTTTGTCAGGAAAAAATGTGGCTATGGCCCCCTCTTAACAAAAGTGCTTTTGAATTTTCATCTACATGTTTTCCTTATGCATTAACATGTTTTGGGAAAAGCTCGTGGCATATGTTGGATGTTAAAAGGGTTGTCAGCTAACATCTTGACAAGGCTAAATACTTAAGAAAGTTCGTAAGGTTGTTAGTAGCTTTTGGCAAAGAGTCTAAAGGTCAAGCTATATCAGTTCAAGGGCTATCAAAAGGATTCAAATTGTATATACAGATATGCTATGACCTAGCTAGAATCACTGCTCTAGAGGGACTTGGGGAACAGTTTGTTAGGCAAATAGAAGCTTCAGTGGGAGCTATCAGGCTTGTGCATGCTTGGGTTCACATTTGGAGGGAAGAACTTATGCTGTGCTTTTCCGTCACTTCTGTCACTTCCAAAATCAGGAAGCCAGAAGCATCAACCAAAGAATCAGTCAGCGTTGGAAGGGATCACAAGGATCATCTAGTTCCAACCCCCTGCCATGGGGTCTGGCCTTAAACACCTCCAGGGATGGGGCTTCCACCACCTCCCTGGGCAACCCCTTCCAGGGTCTCACCAGCCTCATGGTGAAGAACTTCCTTCTAACATTCAGTCTGAATCTACTCATTTTCAGCCTAGTTCCATTCCCCCTAGTCCTATCACTACCTGACATCCTAAAAAGTCCCTCCCCAGCTTTCTTGGATGCCCCCTTAAGATACTAAAAGGCCACAATAAGGTCACCTTGGAGCCTTCTCCTCTCCAGACTGAACAGCCCCAACTCCCTCAGTCTTTCCTTATAGCAGAGGTGCTCCAGCCCTCTGATCATCCTCGTGGCCCTTCTTTGGACACATTCCAGTACGTCCATATCCTTCTTGTAATATGGGCTCCAGAACTGGACGCAGTACTCCAGGTCGGGTCTCCCCTGTGTGGAGTAGAGAGGGAGGATCACTTCTCTTGATGCAGTCTAATATAAGACATTTTTTTGCTATTAAAGTTTAATCTGGATTTTTTGCTATAAAAAATTAATCTGGATTTATGTGCTATTTATACTAGACCCTTGAAGTGACAACATCATTGACTTGTTTTAAAAATCTCCGTAACTCTACTTGTTAAACTGTGGTTTCTGCTGTGCTCAATATAGGGTGGAAAGTGTTGTGAAGTTTGTGTAGTTGCTACGGTGCTTCACCGTAGCTCTGGGGTATGGCTTTTGATGGCAGTGGTGACATGACATTTCTTGTGTCCAGAATCTTATTTTATTAGTTAAGTCTAATTTGGATTTGTACCGTATTTGATGCTTCTGCACCCTACATGCTTGTCTTAATTGTATAAATTGGGTGGCTGCATATGTGAAATTGCACTCTAGTGTTGCTTGCAATTAATATTATTTCAAAAATAAGTCCTTAAACAGACAGAAATGGATTGGGCTGAATGTGTATGGCAGTCTAACATAGAGAATGTAGACATACTCAGTTCAAGCTGGAATCTTGCTGCAGTTTTCACATTCAGATTTGGATACAGTAAACAGTAATCTAGTCTGCAGGTGAAAATTACAAGCCTCTTTGAGTGAAATTTCTTGCCAGGTTGAAGTGGAAAAAGATATCTTTCATTACAGTAATTATCTGGCCTTCTGGGTCTTTTCACCATTAAAAACCATGTTCTTATTTGTATAACTTTAATATTTATTTGTTAGCTTATTTAAAATTCTTTTTAACTTTGAGGGTATCTTACTTTGCTTCTAAAATTATGCATGTGCTAAATAGTTGTTTTCATGGTGATAGGAAGATATAAAATAGACATTTAATTTTTTTTTATTTAATATTGCATTTCTTAATCCTATTCTTAGCTCAGAACGTGCTAAGAATTTAAATACTGTATGAGCAGTTCTAGCAATGAAGTGATTATAGATCATACAGATGCAGTGTCTCACTGTTGAGATGGTGTCTGTCTTTTAGACAGGAAAATTATTCTTTTATTAGAGTTAAAAAGGAAGCAATCAATATCTTCAGATTTTCTATTTCAGGATATGGATTTACCTTTAAAATTGTAGACTCATTTTAAGCAATTAGAGAAGAAATAAGTCATTTCTGTGGTAAAATATTTTCCATTGATCAGTCATTTGATGTTTCAAATGCTACAGTGCAGAATTGAAAGGAACAATGTTAGCAGCTTATAGGAAGGGTTAAGTCTTCACAAAGAGTGTTATGTGATCTTCGCAAGGTGTCATGCCTTCACTCTGAATATGAGTGAACCTTTAGAGAAGAATATGAAATAAATTAGTAGGTTATTTTAGAGGTTTGGTTTAGAATTGAGGCATATTGTCAGTGCAAGTGTGGAACATTTCTGCTAATAGCATTTTGAAATGTTCATAAATTTTTAAGAATACACATTAAGAAAAATTAAGTGCAGCAGATTTCAACAATATTCCCTGCTCTTTAAGGGCAATGTGCATGAGTACAGTAAACTTACTTTCTTCCACTTATTTTGGTGCTGAGAGATGTGGATTTATCAGGGTAAGGGCTTGGCCGTAGAAAGGGGGAAATCAAGGAAAGAGAGAAAGGGTGATTTGGTAGTATATTATTTGTAATGGTATGAGTGGGATCTATTCCAAAATTAACATATTTTATTAATCTTGATATTTAGCAATCTCACCATGGATTTTTAATAATAGTAGGTTCTTTGCACAGTCATGGAAAATATTACCCAGAGGGAAATAAACAGGGAATCTGTGACACTGGCAATAATATAACAAATATTAAACTATTTAGGAACGAGAATCTTGCAGCCAATGTGCTGCTCGCACTCGAGGGAGACATGAGAGGCTCCTTTCTGCTATGGCAGAAGGCACAATAGAATTCAGTTACAGAGAGGCTTATGAATATTTACTCACAAAATATTATCTCTGGATTTCTGGACCTAACTACAGTTTCCAGACAGTACCCAAACACTTGAAGGAAGTTCTGTTGGTGTCTTGATAGCCATTGAGAAGCTTCTAGATCTTCCTAAGCTCTAGCAAGGTGCTGGGAAGGAGGCAGATGATCTCCGACATCATCCTGGTTCCTCTTGGCACAGAGGTTTGCTGAGGTGCAGGCAGGATCTCTTGCAGATGTGCAGAGAGCACCATGTCAGTGGCACTTTGAACCACATTGTGAAGCTCTTAATGCCTTCTTCTGGTAAACTTGAGGCACCTAAGTTTCCGGGTAGTTCAGGCCCAAAACATCAGAGCTAAGCTGGTCTGAATTATGAGGCAGATCAGAACACACTGATGCAGAGCAGCACACATTGTCCAACCCAAGAGCAGTGAGCAGAGCATGTTGTCCAAGCAGAGCACTGCTTGCAACTTAGCTCCATTTATATTATTTGCCCAAGTGTAATGTCTCCTTTGTCCACAGAGGTTCACCAGTCAGAATGGCACTTTGCCAAACTGACCATATTAGCTGAAACCAGGGCTTTCTTACCCTTATTTGGGCAAGACACTCACAAGTGCATAAACACCTGTGGGTACATGTTTATCACTTTGGGAGGGGACATAATGCCCCAAGCCTTTGTTTTCCTGCTGCCCTTGCTTACCCATCAGCAGAAGGGTGGGGCAAGCCAGGACATGTTTTAGGCCTTCCATGACACTATGTTAATGCATTGGTGAAGTTAAGACATATTGTTCAAAATGTGCATTTATTAAAAAAAAAAAGTGTAGCCAAAGAAGCCTTTGTTTTGATTTATTACCATGTTAAACTGAGAACTCGAACTGGAGTGAAAAAGGAGTTTTGCTCTACTGTGGCCCCAGAAACCACATTTGATCGGGTAACAAAGTTTGCAGAAAACTCTGATATTCTTCCTGGGCTGCAATGACATTTGTTGGTGACAGTCAGTGAAACTTTATAAAAAGTACTGTGGTGGTTTGGCAGTTATCTGCCCCCCCCCCCCCCCTCTTTGAAATAACCCAGGCTATGACTCAGATGGCTGGAAGTTAAGGAATGAAGCTTTATATTTACAGCAATGCACAATATACAAGCAGATATTTACAATGTATGACAGATATTTACAGATATATACAGTAAAAAGGGTAATACAGAAACACCACACCCCTCCCAGAGATCAAAATCCCTAAGAGGGATAACCAACCACCCCTACCACCTTCTCTCCTTCCCCAGTCTTATCTCACCGTCTGTTAATTCAGCAGATAGGCAGAGGTAGATCAGCCAGGGGGTTAGCAGTAGGAAAAGAAGGTAGTGGAATTATTCAGAATCAGCTACAAAAGGCAGGGAGAAAGCAGCCACACCCCAGAGAGGTCTGGAACAGTCTCACTTATCTATATTTGAGTTACAACTCCTAAAACAATTTCTTTTTTCTTTCTCAGTAGAACAGGGAAGTAGCATTATCAGTGCTTTGCTTTCTCAGCCTATAGTCTAATTTCTCATTCAAATCCTCCAATTAGTTCAAAACAGCACAAGTACCCTTAGCAGTAACTTTTTTTAAACCTTAGCCTTTCACTTCCCACAAATATCATAGGGTTTTTTTTGTGGTGTTTTTTTTTTGGTTTTTTTGTCCAGGCTAGTAATGTATGGTGGCTTGTTTTGTATTGTGTGGTGATTTTTTTTCTTTCGAGTATTACATGGAAACATGTAATGAGAGAAAATGAATTTCAAGATGATTCCTACGTATACTTTTTAGAAATGCATTGTTTATCTCAGCAATCACAGCTCTAAAGATCTTTGAGCTGTTTCATTCATGACATGTTCCAAAGCTGTAAATACTAATGTTCTTCTGTATATTGAAATACCTGTGAAAATTTATGGAAAGTTCAGGGTTGGGATTTAACCATGAGCTTCTGTGATTGATTTCTTTGACTTTCATAATTCAGTGCATGTGACACTTACAAACTGTTTGTGGGCAGTTTCTGAGACATATGGCGGAAAAAAGGCGATTACAACAAGCATTCGTAGAAACAAGATGTGATGTGTATTGGCATTTTCTTTGAACTAGGTAATGGAGGAGCAGCTGATAGGAGAGTGAAGCAGGAGCTTGTTGCAGAATTGCTGAGGAGTTACGTGCAGAGCAGTGGTTCTCAAACTAGAAGATGTGGCTTTTAGGTGCAAAACTAGGCAGCATGATATGGTAGAATATGGGAGTCAAGAATACCTGTGTTTACAGGTGCATGAAACTTCTAGTCTAATAGAGAGGAAAAAAATAGGGAATAGCTGGTGCAGTTAGTCAGCAGGCTCTTCAGATACAGTCCTTGAAATGGAGAAGCATGTGCCACATTGCTTTCCTCAGTCCCAAAACTTGTGAGCAATAGAAGTTGTACTCAATTCTTCCGAGGATTTCTTAACTGTTCAGTGGTTAGCAGTGGAATTCTAGCCTGGTGTAGATGCTTTATCAGCAGGATGAGGTATTTTCCTATCATGTGGGTTGGCTTCAGAAGATTTGCTGTTACTAATGTGGTCTTTAAATAGCCCATAATGGCAATATAGGTAAGATCTGACATGTGATTTTTCGGAGTAGATAAATGCAGCTTTGCTATCCAGATTATGGTTCAAATAATGGCTACTCATTCCAGGAGGCTGAGATTGCTCCCTGCTTTTGTTTTGTGAAGATTTAATGAGGAAGCAGCTGTTAAACTTCAACTGTGTCCAATTTCACAGTGAGTGTAGAGTAGGCATCTGGAAAACTGAGGAAAAGGGGAAGTCTCTTACAGCAAAGATGGGTGGATGCTTCTCATCATTAAATTATAGCTCACTTATGTGCTTGCTATGAACAGCAAGAAAGAGATTGCTGAGACAGAGAGTTAGAGACTGAATGTTGCAGATGGCCAGAGAAAGGTGTCTCTTTAAAATGCCTCTGTTGGCCAAAAGAGCAAATGTTAGGGTGTGTTGTGTTTCTTCTTGGATGGCACATGCTTTTGGCCACTGGATAAAAAAAAATGTGTATTTTAAATTTCTGTGTATTAGTTTTAATTATGGAAAGAATGTTTAATAATCAGAGAAAGAATTGACCATGAAAACTAAGTGTACAAAAAATAATAATGTAGATGAAGAATGTTCATTGTAGTAAATAAAATGTCACCAAATTTTAGGGTCATCTTAAGAACAATAGTTGTGTGGCATACATATGTTGCAGGTCCTTAACTTAGTTGGAGCTGTCTACCTCTCATCTGCAATTATAAACCATTATGTTGGAAACCTGAAATTTTATTTGGTAATAATTTTAATGTCAATATTGTGATTGTTTTTTATGTGGTTTTTTTCCCTTTCCCTTTGACACCAAAGTGTGCAAGTTGTGCTCTTCTTTAGATCAGGACACGCCACTTACTTCTGTTTTTCTTCATAGTGTTCTCTCGAACTCTAGGTACTGGATTGCTAAACTGTTCATTTTCACCTTTGTTTGCCCCACTTGGAGATTTGCATAACAAGTATGAACTATGTACATAAAGAAATTGAGGTGAGACAAAATCCAACCAACCAAAACATTTTATTCCAGGGCTAACCTACAGTCCAGCAAAGATTTCTTTACAGTCTCAGCATCTTCTTCCTCCCCCCTACCCCGGCCCTTTACATTGATTTAGAAGATGAGACATTGACAGCTCAGAGACACAGAGTTTGTAGAATGCTAAGGAATTATCAGGGGACAGTTTAAAGAGCGCTCTGTGATTTGCAAAGAGGTTGATTTTTTGTTGATTTTCTTTTTCCTTCTTACAACAGTCTTCATGAAAGAAAAACTGAGAGAATGAAAACTAATTTTGTAGGTGCTGGAACTGTTGAATTTCTTTGTTTTTTTCCAGTTTTTCAAGTTAGTATGTTCCTGAATAGCCTTTGTCTATGTGAAACATTATTTCATAGTATCATAGCATCACAGAATTGCTTAGGTTGGAAGGAACCTTAGAGATCATCTACTCCAAACTCCCTGCTATGGGCTGATGCCTCTCAGTTAGACTCAGCTGCTCAAGGCCTCGTCTAACTTGGCCTTGAACAGCCCCAGGCAGGAGGCATCTATAACATCCCTGGACAGCCTATTCTGAAGTCTCACAACCCTCGTACTGAAGAACTTCCTAAGATCCAGTCTAAACCTACTCTCCCTCAGCTTAAAACCATTCCCATTTTGCTTGACACCCTCATGAAAAGTCCTTCTTTAGCTTTCCTGTAGGGTGCCTTCAGATATTGGAATACAGTTCTGTGGTCCCCTTGGAGTTTTCTTTAGGCTGAACAACCCCAGCTCTCTCACCCTGTCCTCATAACAGAAATGTTCCAGCCCTTGGGTTCTCTCTGTGTCCCTCTTCTGGGCTTCCTCCATTAGCTCTATATCCTTCTTATGATGGGGACACCAGAACTGGATCCAGTCTTTGAGGTGGGGACTTGCAAGAGAAGAATAAAAGGGAAGAATCACTCATGTATTTTACTGCCTTTCTGAATTATTTTTAGATTTTTCAATGTGTTTGTGAATTAGCCTACAAGAAAGCTGGAGAGGGTCTTTTTAGGATGTCAGGTAGTGATAGGACTAGGGGGAATGGAACTAAGCTGAAAATGGGTAGATTCAGACTGAATGTTAGGAAGAGGTTCTTCACCATGAGGCTGGTGAGACCCTGGAAGGGATTGCCCAGAGAGGTGGTGAAAGCCTCATCCCTGGATGTGTTTAAGGCCAGATTGGATGAGGCTCTGGACAGCCTGATCTAGAATGATGCGTCCCTGCCTATAGCAGAGGGTTGAAGCTATATGGTCCTTGTGGTTCCTTCCAACTCTGACTGATTCTATGATTCTTTGATCTGATTGTTGGGTATTGTTTTGGTTGTTTTTTTTTTTTTTTTTTTCTGGTCCATTTTGGGCCTAGGTTACCTCAGAATAGTGAATTAGACAAACAAAACCCTAACATTTTTTGTTTTGTGTTAACCCAGCTAGCCTGACATCTATAAGACTTAGAGGAAGCTTCTTAGGCAAATCTTTATTCAACTTCTGTGCATGTTCTTTCTGCTTCTGTCAGTGCACTTTGCTCACAGTGTTCTAAAATTTGCAGTTGGTACGTGAAATTCAGCTAATTAATTTGTTATCCCCAGTTTTGAATGTTTATTTCCCTTGAGTTATGCAAGTGTAAAGTGAAAAAGAATGTAGTTCACTGAACACATTAATTAATTTCATTGTCTATGTTGATTAAGTGAAGTGTTCCTGATTTTTATGGGGGAAAATTGAAATGTGTGTACAGCTGCTGTTCAGGACTAGTCTTTTGTTTTTCCTCTTCAGAGAAATTGGTTTATCAAAATTCTTCCTTTCCTATATGTGACTTTTACAACTAAACAAAATTTACTGCTCTTTGGAAATGTTTTTGTCTTGGTAAAGTATTGTTTTCTGAGAAACATGTTCCTGGTTTATGGATTTCCGTGATGGAACTTTGAATACTAGTGGCTGTCCCCATGCTTTCCCCCAGTGTGTGCATGTTTGCTACTTATTTATGAAAGAGGTGTGTGAGAAGTGAACATGTGCAGTAAATCTCTTTTTTGAAGATAGAAAACTTAAAAAAAAAATATTTATACTTTGGTAAACTCACTCTTTCTGTTTCTTTCCAGATTTCAGAACAGACAGTTAGATGTTAAAGATATTCTTAGAAGTTTTGACAACACGGGGAATATCTGTAAGTCATTGTTTATTTCAGTACAATAATATGTTGGTAGTTGTATCTATATAAAATGTCACTCTATGACCCCTCAATAACCATCTCATCCACCTGAGGAACACTATTACTGTGGTCAGAGATACCGATCTACTTACACCAAAGTGGTTTATGTGTTATCCTGATTTACATAGTGCTGTTTTTTTCCCCCATACACTGCTACATCATCTCAGTACAGGATATTTTTGGTTCTGTGACTGCAGTGAGGACATTACAGGAGCTGAACTGGGCTGGAGAAAAAAAATAGTTTAGCCCATTGATTTGTGTTGCCCAGTGGTCAGCAGTGGTTATCCGACAAACAGTACAGGAACATGGGAAACAAACAATGATACTTGTAGCTTGGAGAGGGCAAACTCGAACCAGAGGGGAAAAAAAAAAGAGAGAAAATGCTGTCAAGGTGTACAATTCATGCCCACATACTGTTGTGGATCATAGAACATGGCATAATTTGAAAAAGCAAAGGGAAAAAATTGTGCAAGGAAATTTTGCTGTGGCTATTAAATGTAAAGACATCACTTATGGCTTAGTAGTGCTGGTTGTTAGGAGAATTAATGGGGTAGCAGGATGATATGTATGTCATGAACTTTCACTCTTGTCTAAGCATCAGTTACTGTCCACATTAACCTGAAACAAGATGAGCTGTAAGTGGATTTTCAGGGTCTGACCAAGTATACCTCTGCTTCAGTATACTTATTAAAATAAAATCTATGCTAATAATGGATTTGAATTAAAAAATTGTGGAAGATCATGGAAAAGAAGCTGAGAAAAAAAATTAAGAGAATTACTATTCTATAATTAATATTTACAGATATACATTAATTCTTGTTTGAATATTCTGGCTTTTTTCCCAGTTTGGTTTGTTTTCAAACAAGCAAACTGATACAATAAAGTTGGGGAGATCTCTGTAAGTTTGCCAGATATTAAAAAAATGTATCTCTTCCTCTTTATCAAAGTTAGGATATAGAAACTGCTCTGCTTTAGATGTGTTTCATCTCAAAACTCCAGTCTTAGTATTTCAAAGCTGTATTTACACAAGTACTGGCTTTTCATTATTTAATAAACTTTGCCTTTCAAAAGGAGTAAACAGTCATAAACTATGTGCTGTCCTTCATCTTTCATTCATTTCTGAACATTGAAGATGGTTGTGTGGTCCTGCCACAAAATAATTCAGGACATATTCTTTTACTGTTGACATAGAGAAATTTGCTCTCTGGTTTCTGAATGAAAAATATAGCTGAGGAATATATGAATATCTAAATTGATATTCAGCCTCACTGCTATGCCAGGCAAGATTGTGGAACAGATTGTCCTGAAGGCTCTGCTAAGGCAAATGGAAAACACAGCAGAGGTGATTGGTGGTAACCAGCATGGCTTCACTGAGGGCAAATCATGCCTGACAAATTTGCTGGCTTTTTATGATGAAGTCTCAGCAGCAGTGGACAAAGGAAGGGCAATTGATGTCATCTACCTGGACCTGAGTAAGACATTTGACTCTGTCCTACATGACACCCTGGTCACCAAACTGGAAAAACATGGACTTGATGGGTGGACTACTCTCTGGATAAGGAATTGGCTGGATGATCACACAAAGAGAGTGGTGATCAACAGCAGAATGTCCGCTTGGAGACCAGTGCCAAGTGGTGTCCCTCAGGGGTCAGTGCTGGGACCAGTGCTGTTTAACATCTTTGTCAGCGACATGGACAGAGGAATCGAGTGCACCCTCAGCAGTTTTGCAGATGACACCAAGCTGTGTGGCACAGTTGACTTGCTAGAGGGCAGGGATCCTTCCAGAGGAACTTGTACAGGCTGGAGAGGTGGGCCTAGGCCAACATCATGAGATTCAACAAGGCCAAGTGTAAGGTCCTGCACCTGGGTCGCTGCAATCCCAAGCACAAATACAGGCTGGGTAGCGAGTGGCTGGAGAGCAGCTCTGAGGAAAAGGACCTCGGGGTCTGGGTGGATGAAAAGCTCAACATGAGCCAGCAGTGCATGTGCAGCCCAGACAGCAACTCTCTGGGCTGCATTAAGAGCAGCGTGGCCAGCAGATCAAGGGAGGTGATTCTCCCCCTTTACTCTGCTCTTGTCAGATCCCACCTGGTGTACTGTGTGCAGTACTTGTGTACTGGGAACCCCAACACAAGAAGGACATGGAACTGTTGGAGCGAGTCCGGAGGAGGGCCATGAAGATGCTCAGAGGGCTGGAGCAGCTCTGCTATGTGGACAGGCTGAGAGTGTTGGGGCTTTTCAGCCTGGAGAAGAGAGAAGGCTTTGAGGAGACCTTATAGTAGCTGTCCAATACCTGAAAGGGGCCTACAGGAAGGCCAGGGAGGGACAAGTTCTTGTAATGACAGGATGAGGGGTAATGGGTTTAAACTGGCAGAGGGGAGAGTTAAACAAGATGTTAGGAGGAAGTTCTTTACAGTGAGGGTGGTGAGACACTGGAATGGGTTGCCCAGGGAGGTTATGGCTGCTCCCTCACTGGAGGTGTTCAAGGCCAAGGAGCGACCTGTTCTAGTGAGAGGTGTCCCTGCCTATGGCAGGGGGTTGTAACTAGATGATTTTTGAGAATCCTATGATTCTATGATAATATTAAGGCTGAGAAACAAAATTTGTTGGTAATTGTGGTTGACATCAGCTACAGATGTAGGCATCACGTGTTTGATGATAAAAATATTTTTAATTTAAGACACTTGGTATCTGAAAGAATATGCTAGGTTATATGAGGCATTTAGAGAGATCTGGTGGTACAGATTTTCAGTCCAGGAAGCTAGAGAGACTTCTATAACAAGTTTCTCTGTTGTTATAAATGGTAATCAATAAGGGAGAAAAATTAGGAAATAATAATAATTCAAACTGGGGATCCAGGAAAAAAAAAAGAAAAGCTTTATTAGTTTATTAAATAACAACTCAGGTATTTCAAGCAGCAGAGAAAGTAATTTATTTATTTTTGTCTAAAAGTTTTTAGGATGCCTGCATCGGCAGAATTTATTTACTGGGCCAATTTGGACTGATTTATCAGTGTTTTGTGTGTTTGTTTTGGCTGCCATTCTGAGTATTTAGCAGTAAGATTAAAGTTTTTTGAGAGATTATTAAGTTATGATACAGTTTTGTGTTAAGCATGAGATTTTGTAAGAGCTGAAACCTGTTGCATAATAGATCTTTTGCTTTCAAATAACATGATTCGTGTGATTTTAGAGGTAGGGGTTTTGTTTGTTCCTGATCTTTCAGGGCACATTTCTATGATCCTCTTTCTTCCTTTTTTTTTTTTTTTTTTTTTTTTTTTTATCTTTAAGAGCCACATCACCATACACCATCAAAAGAGGAGTGCTAAAGCAGACTCGTTAATACCACTTTCTTTTCACTCCCAGTAGACATCAACTCAGCACAAGACATGCCACTAGCTGGCAGCATAATATAAAATATCAATAAGCATTTTTTAAAGAAATTCTTGTGACTGATTCCAAAAGTGCTGCTGTACATCACCAAGACTCAGTGGTGCCAGCTGCAGTTAGCTCTGTGGCATACTGCAGGGTACCAAGTGTTAACTCTTGAAATTACCTCTGTACATTGTGTTGTTAAAACTTGGTACATATAATTCTGTTCTGTCTTTTTCAGAAAGATTTTTGAAAATGCATTTTCATTGTAGGACTGCTACTTTGAACGAAAATTCACACTACAAATTACAATTGGTTTGCCCTTTCCTAGAAAATGTGACATTTTTCCTCTCATGTTCATCCTTTGAGAGAGCAGTTTCCACATGGAACTCTTAAATTAATTCTTCACACTGACAGGATGCACCGCTAAATGCACTTCATTCAGCTTTAATTCTGTGCATAAACAGAAGGCAGGGAAGAGAGAGCTGAAATGAAGGAAAGGATCAGCCTGTCCATTTTAAATCCAGTATGCCATCTGTTAACAAGGTGGAACATCCTGAGACCCTCTCTAGTCCTAAGACAGTCCTTTCAAAGAACTGATGGATCTCAGGCAGAAGGTTCAGTGGTGGTATTGTGGGATAGCATCAGCTGGCTCTGGAAACCACATGCCATGCTTATCCTTGCAGAAGAAAAATCTCTTCTGCAACAGACTGTTCAAAAAGCAGGGAAAATTCTGTGAGGATGAGTTTTTGACAGTATTGCATTCTCCTGCCTTTCCTACTGGGAGAAAGCAGTTATGACTGAGATGGTTGTAGAATTCTATCCCCACAGTGACCATTTAAAAATATGTATGTGTTTTAATTAAGTTAATTTGAGATGACAAAACCCCAGACTTTTTTACTGACACTAGTCTAAGCAAGGTATAGTCTGTAAAGGAGAATTTTAGCAGTGAAATACAGCAATTTTGGGGGTTTTCATCTAGTATCATCTACCTGATGTTAATACAGAAACAAGGTATTCCAGAGTGATAGCATAGTATAAAATTGAAAATATACTATATGTAATAGCTAAACATTTTCTTGTAAACCACATCTGGCACTAGGTGATAAGGTAACCATTTTGACACAAGTTCAATACATATGCATGTATTTTCTACTTGGTAAGAGTGTACAATTACGTGTTTTGGAACTAAGAAAGCAGCAGAGGGTGCTACAGTTACAGACCTACTCAGGCACGTATCCCAAAGTTGTTGTTCCTGTACGCAAGCAGTTCCTGCGAAGAATTAAGCCTTTGGTTAGAGGTTGATGTAAATAGGATAGCTTTAAATTCTGTAGCCTGTCTTGTAGCCTGTGTTTATACAGGAAATCAAGTAATCTATGTGAAATCCAGAAAACGCAGAATTACATATTCACTTGTATTTTGAATTATGTTTTGTTTTGGTTTTTTTTTTTTCCTGGAAAATCTTGCATGATTTTCTGAAAACACAGTATCTGGCCACTATTACAAAACAGCCGCTCACCATCTTTACAACTGTTTTTGTTTGTGCTAGTTTTACATTTAGGTACTCCAGCTTCTGCAACAAGCTTGATATTTGAGACATCTGGTGGTGGTGGTGGTTTTGTTTGGTTTTGGGTTGTTTTGGTTTTGTTTTGTTGGTTTTTTTTTTCCCAAATGTGTTCCACTCCCCATATAAATGAGCTAGGTGAATTGGAGAATATTTTCATAGTTTCATATTTTTTTATTAAAATAATGAGAGATAAGGATTTTTCTTATATTTCAAGTCCACACTGGAGGTTCTTATTTTTTTTCAAATGCCTATCACAGAATTGCAGAATTAATCAGGTTGGAAAATATCTCTGAGATCATCACATCCAACCTATCACCTAGCACCTTCTAATTAACCCTCCTAATAAGCTAACCCATGGCACTAAGTACCTCATCTAGCCTCCTCTTAAACACCTCCAGGGATGGGGACTCCACCACCTCCCCGGGCAGCCCATTCCAATTCCAATCACTCTTTCCCTGAAGAACTTCTTCCTAATGTCCATCCTGAACCTGCCCTGGCACAGTTTGAGACTATGTCCACTTGTTCTGTCACTGGGTGCCTGGGAGAAGAGACCTACCCTACTTGGTTACAACCTCCTTTCAGGTAGTTGTAGAGAGCAATGAGGTCTGCCTTGAACCTCCTCTTCTCCAGGCTGAACACCACCAGCTCCCTCAGCCTCTCCTCGCAGGGCTGTGCTCCAGCCACCTCACCAGCCTTAGTACCTTTCTCTGGACGTGTTCAAGCACCAAGTATCAAGGTTATAAAAATGGAAATAAATTAATTTTCTCCTTTTAGTTTTTTTAGTTGTTGGGTTTTTTTTTTAATTATACTTACTTAAAACTAGTAATTGTGTAACTTAATTTTACTTTAAATTAAAATCTATTTTAAAACAAAGACTCTTTCTTTCTTCCTCTCAAATAACAATGTTCAGAGGAATGTCTTCTTTTCTGGTGGTATAGCTACTTATTTCTTCAGAGGTATCTAAGCTCCCTTATGGAGAGAGTGTGTCAGCCACTGATTTGTCATGAATGGAAGGGTAGATGCTATCAAGCTACTTGGGGAAAAGTGTAGGATGGCATTCTTTATGGCAGCAGAGGTGCACTTGTATTTCAGGTGACATTACGTAGCATCAACAAGGGAGCAGATTGTGTTTTTCAAATGCTGCTGTAGTAGCTTCCCCTTTTTTTTAATGAAGTGAATTGTTTTCCATGATGAAAAGCATACTGACTTGAATATGCTTCCTGCCTTCTGTGTACCTCAGTAGGTATTCTTACCTGAAGGAACTACTACTTGTCTTCTGAGCCTTCTCTCACTCCAGCAGCATAGCAGTTTGAAATTGTTTACCATGCCAGAACTTCACACCCTCTTGAAAAAGTTTTCAGCAAAAAATAAAGTGACTGGAAGAGTGCTTGTATAGCAGTGATACATGTTGGTTTGAATTAAATACCATATTTATGATACCTACAATTTGCTGTTCACTGTGTAGCTTCCTTTTAAATAAAACATTTCATGATGAGGGTTAAGAAAAAACAGCTGTTTCTTCCCTCCTCTATCCAATTCACTTCACTGATCCAGTTTACAGTATCATTCTAAGCAGTTGCAGTGACACAGTGAGCATAAAGCTTATGGAATGGAGCAGAAATTATATGAGGAGAAGCTGGTCTCTTTTAAATTACTCTCACTGCCGGAATTGGTTTTATGAAACTTCTCTGATGGAACATCAGAGGTCTGCCTGGTTGAAGTACTGTCCTGAAGTCTTCTGTTTTTCCCCCTTCCTAAAATCTTCCCTTTATCAGGAGCCTATATGTGAAAAAATAAGCATAACTGTGATCAGCAATCTGTTCCTTCTAATATTTTGGTTTGATTTTTTTCTACTACATATTATCATGACTTCTGTTTTGGGGTTCCATTGGGTGATGAATGGGCACAAACCCTGCTGCTTCACAACAGAATTCCAGAAATGCAGAGAGTAGAGAATCTTAGAAGTCCTCTCAGAAGTCCTTTATTACAGCACTGCAGAATCACCAGCATTACAGCATGTCCTTAACATAAGAAGCACCAGAAACCCTTAACAGAAGTATCTAACAGAAGCAGAAGTCCCTAACAACATCCCTAAAACCCACAATCTACAAATTGCCCAAAGTAGCTGTTTAAGTAGTATTTCTTATCTTACATTTCACCAGTAGAATCCAGACTCATATGCAAACTAAAAACATTCCCCTATTAAAAGATGCCAACATGTCTGGAGGGCTGACTTCTGCAGGAAGTTTTGCTTGGGATGTTGTTGTTTTGTTCTTCACAGTGTCTGATTTGCTGGCTAGAGAATATATTCACTTCGCATGCATCCCTGAACTCATGTTTGCAAAACAGCAGCTGCAGCACATATTCCAACATGGCATGACTTTGTACCTATACTTTCAAACATGGCACCATCTGGGAGAAAGTGGGAGGTGAAGAAGCCCATCCAAACTTTTCTGAGTACCTTCTTTCTACTTTGATCAGTTTGGACGTTTTGTGGTAATTGATTCTTCTGTTCAGGGTATTTCAAAGAGAACCTTTTGGTTAAAATACTTAAAATGCTTATCTTTTAAAGCAACTGCAGTTACTTTTCTGTATTGCTGAGCAGTGTTTTGTGTCATGGCACTCTGATTAGCTGAATTTTTGCATCATATCTGATGTCTTAATTTTTATAGAAATTGTTGTCATAAGTATAGTTTTAAGTGTACTACTCACACTAGTCTGACTCTATGTGCTGGTGTTGACCTTTGTCATGAAAGATACATGTCGTGACTTGCCTAGGCAGGATCCCATGGTCCCTTCCCTTTGCTGGGTGGGGGAGGAAGCAGAGCACAGGGAGAAGACAAAAGGCTTGGAGACACCCACTTTGAGGGTCCAAAACTTGCTCCTGACTTCACCTGATATGGTCAGGTTTGGCAAAGTGCCATTCTGATTGGTGAATTTGTGTGGCCAAGGTCGACATTATATTCGGTCAAAACGATAAATAGGTTTCTCCCACAGACTTTGCTGCTTTTGCTTTTACTTTTGCTCTGCCATGTTAATGCTCTGCTTTGCCTGCAATGACGTTCAAGATGCCGACAGAATTTCCTTCGAGTTTTGGATACTGTCTGATACTATTTTGTGAGTAAATATCCAAAGTCTTTCTCTAAGAAATTCTGTAACTAGATTCTATTGTGCCTTAGTAGCAGAAAGGAGCCTCTCAAGTCCCCTAGTCAGCAAGGGGTATAACTGAAACTAAGAGCCTCTTTCCAGTTTTAATATTTGCAATTGATAGTTATTTCTTAAAGTGTTCTAGTTTTGCCTGTTCCCTGTGTGTATAAGTATCCAAACCGTGCGTTTTGAACATTGTAAATAAGTATTTTGGTGAGATTTAATGCTAATAAACAATTTTCATAGCTATTAACAATCTTCACCTGGATATTAAAAAAAAATAATTACTAAATTTGCATAATTTGTAACAATCTTCTGTAACCTGAAACATTTTTTAATGTGTTCTGTGTATTCTGAATAGATTACCATGAGAAGCTGGATCTTTTAAATTATTTAAAAGAATTTAAAGAGAGGCTATAACACCTTTAATGAGTTTTACACAAAATAATTTAATCACTTCAAAAATTAAGATAGGATGGTAAAAATTTCTTTAAGATGGACTATGTTATTAATTAAGCTTAGTCCTTTAATGGATTGTAGAATTTTCTCTTTCAATCACAGAATCATAGAATGGTTTAGGTTGGAAGGGACCTCAAAGATCATCTAGTTCCAACCCCCTGCCATAGGCAGGGACACCTCCCACTAGAACAGGTCGCTCAAGGCCTCATCCATCTTGGCCTTGAACACCTCCAGGGAGGGAGCAGCCATAACCTCCCTGGGCAACCCATTCCAGTGTCTCAACACCCTCACTGTGAAGAACTTCCTCCTAACATCTAGTTTAATTCTCCCCTCTGCCAGTTTAAACCCATTACCCCTTGTCCTGTCATTACAAGAACTTGTGAATAGTACTTCACCAGCCATCCTGTAGGCCCCCTTCAGATATTGTAAGGCTACTATAAGGTCTGCTTGAAGCCTTCTCTTCTCCAAAAGCCCCAACTCTCTCAGCCTGTCCTCATAGCAGAGGTCCTCCAGCCCTCTGATCGTCCTCGTGGCCCTTCTCTGGACATGCTCCAGCATGTCCACTTCCCTCTTGTAATAGGGGCTCCAGAACTGCACACAGTACTCCAGGTGGGGTCTGACAAGAGCAGAGTAAAGAGGGAGAATCACCTCCCTTGATCTTCTGGCCACGCTTCTCTTAATGCAGCCCAGGACCCGGCTACCTGGGCCATGTATGCACACTGCAGGCTCATGTTGAGCTTCTCATCCACCCAGACCCCGAGGTCCTTTTCCTCAGGGCTGCTCTCCAGCCACTCGTCACCCAGCCTGTATTTGTGCTTGGGATTGCACTGACCCAGTTGCAGGACGTTACACTTGGCCCTGTTGAATCTCATGATGTTGGCCTGGGCCCACCTCTCCAGCCTGTGCAGGTCCCTCTGGATGGATCCCTGCCCTCTAGCAAGTCAACTGTGCCACACAGCTTGGTGTCATCTGCAAACTTGCTGAGGGTGCATTGATTCCTCTGTCCATGTCACTGACAAAGATGTTAAACAGCAGTGGTCCCAGCACTGACCCCTGAGAGATGCCACTTGTCACTGGTCTCCAGACGGACATTCTGCTGTTGATCGTCACTCTTTGTGTGTGACTATCCAGCCAATTCCTTATCCAGCGAGTTGTCCACCCATCAAGTTTGTGTTTTTCCAGTTTGGTGACCAGGATGTCATGTGGGACAGAGTCAAAGGCCTTACTCAGGTTCAGGTAGATGACATCAGTTGCCCTTCCTTTGTCCACTGCTGCTGTGACTTCATCATAAAAAGCCAGCAAATTTTTCAGGCATGATTTGCCCTTGGTAAAGCCAAATTCAAATATTTCAATATTCAAATATTCAATATTTCAATATTCAAATATTTCAAATTAGGTTTTTTTTAGTTCCATATACAGTAGGTTGTTGCAGTTCGGGTGGACTTTGCAAGTTTTTTGTAACTGTTGGTTTTTGTTTTTACCATTCCTGTTACAATTCCTTTATTCTAGCAAGTGCTGCTCTTCACAAAAGTGCAGATATATGGTGCAAAACATGCTCAAGACATGCTACACTTGAAGTACATCCTTGAGTAGATACGTTTTGTTCAACACCGTGTGAAGCTGCTGATGGGATCTGACTTACATGTCAGATGGGGCATTTCTCTGTATTGTTTTATTGTCTCATCAGTGGCTATAGTGTGGAGATAGCTAGGACAGTCCATGTTCTTTGTATTCTCCATACAAATGTTCTCCATACTGAAATGTTACGCATAACTTACACCGTGCTTTGATTATTTTTCATTTTTTTCAGATAATTTTTTTAAAGGTGCACTTTAAAAGTCATGTCCAAACAAATGAACTCATTTTTTGGAAAATATTAGAGGTATATTATGGAGGGTATTAATGGATGCAAGATGGTATTTTTCCAAGATTAATATTGATTATTAATTTCGATTTCAGGACTCTCGCTACCTGCCTGGTAATTTTTAATAATAATTAGTTCATTGCAAGTGTCATGAAAACATTTTAAAAAGGAATAACAGGATCACAGGATCTCAAGACGTTAGGGGTTGGAAGTGACCTAAGAAGGTCATCGAGTCCAAGCCTCCTGCCAGACCAGGACTATACAATTGAGCACAGATCACAGAGGAACACATCCAGACATGCCTTGAAAGTCTCCAGAGACGGAGACTCCACAGCCTCTCTGGAGAGCCTGTTCCAGTACTCTGTGACCCTTACAGTAAAGAAGGTCCCCCTTGTGTTGAGGCGGAACCTCTTTTTCTGCAACTTACACCCATTGCTCCTTGTCCTATCACAGAGAGAAAGTGAGAAGAGCCTGTCCCCCGACTCCTGACCAGCCCTCAGATATTTATAAACATTTATCAAATCTCCTCTGTCTTCTCTTTTCCAGACTAAAAAGTCTTAGGTCCCTCAGCCTCTCCTCCTAAGTCATGTCCTCCAGTTCCCTAATCATACTCGTAGCCTTCTGCAGGACCCTCTCCAGCAGATCCCTGTCCCTCTTAAACTGGGGAGCTAAAAACTGAACGCAGTATTCAAGTTGGGTTCTCACCAGGGCAGAGTAGAGGGGGAGGAGAACCCCCCTTGACCTGCTGGACACACTCTTCTTAATACACCCCAGGATCCCATTGGCCTTCTTGGCCACAAGGACACATTGTTGTCACATGGTTAACTTGTTGTTCACTAAGACTCCAAGGTCCCTCTCCTCAGGGATCATCCAGCAGATCATCTCCCAGCCTGTACTGGTGGAGTTTATTATTCCTCCCCAAGTGCAGGACTCTGCACTTTTCCTTGTTGAACTTCATCTGGTTCCTCTGTGCCCAGCTCTCCAGTCTATCCAAGCCTTGCTGGATGGCTGCACAGCCTTCAGCTGTATCAGCCAAGCCTCCCAGTTTGGTGTCATCAGCAAACTTGCTGAGCAGACACTCTGCCCTCATCAATGTTATTGATTAAGGTGTTGAATAGGACTGGACCCAGCACTGATCCCTGGGGGACTGAACCTGGCACTGTTGATCACCACTCTCTGGACTCTATCTTGTAACCAGTTCCTAATCCACCTCACTGTCTGCTCTTCCATCCCACACTTCCTGAGCTTGCTTACTAGAATGTCATGCAAGGTGGTGTCAAAGGCCTTGCTAAGGTCAAGATAGACTACATCCACTGGTCTCCCTGAATCTACCCATTCAGTTACATCATCCTAAAATGCTATCAGGTTAGTCAAGCATGATTTCCCCTTGGTAAATCCATGCTGACTGCTCCTTATAACCTTGTTCTCTTTCAAGTGCCTTGAGATGCCCTCCAGAAGGAGCCACTCCATCATTTTTCCAGGGATGGAGGTGAGGCTGACTGGTCTATAGTTACCTGGAACCTCTTGTCCTTTCTGAAAACTGGAGTGACATTTGCTCTCCTGCAGTCCTCAGACACCTCTCCTGTCTGCCACAATTTAGCAAAAATGATGGAGAGTGGCAGAGCGATAACATCAGGCAGTTCTCTTAGCACCCTTGGGTGCATCTCATCAGGGCCCATGAACTTGTGAATGTTCAATTTGTGTAGCTGATCCCTAACCCAGTCTGCACTGACCAGTGGGGAGCATTCCTTCCTCCAGGCTTCCTCCTCTTCACCCAGGGTCTGGAGTGTATAGGGGAGTTCAGCCTTAGGTGTAAAGACTAAAGCAAAGAAGGCATTCAGCAACTCTGCCTTCTCTGCATCCTCATTCAGCAGGGGGGGCTACACCTCCCTTTTCTTCCTTTTTCTATGGATATATTTGAAGAAGCCCTTCTTATTCTCTTTTACTTTCTTTGCCAGCTTCAGTTCCAAGAGGGCTTTGGCCTTCCTTGTTGCCTTCCTAAGTGCCCTGACTACTTCTCTATAGTTCTCCCAAGAGACAAATCATTTCCTCCATGAATTGTAAGCTTCTTTCTTCCATGAGATTTCCTTCAGGAGTTCCTTGCTCAGCCATGCAGGTCTCCTAGCTTGTCTACCTGATTTTTGCAAGAAGTTATTGATACACTGCAAGAGCCTTTTGGACTGGTTGTGCCTGGCTGTGTGAGCTTCCCAGCAAATATCAGGGTGATTGAAGTCCACCGTGAGTACCAAGGAGTTAGCTGTAGAGACTACCTCTAGTTGTCTGTAGAAGGCCTGATCAACATCTTCCTCTTGGTTTGGTGGTTTATAGTAGATACCTACAACAATTTCACCTCCTTTCCCACACCCCTTAACTCTTACCACAAGCTTTCAACCTGTTCTGCCGCCCTCCTCGGGTAGAATTCAGCACATTTCAGTTGCTCTCGCACATAGAAAGCAACTCCCCGCCTTGTCTTACTGGTCTATCCTTCCTGAACAATACATAACCATCCATGACAATAGGATCTAGAACACTTAAGAAATAACTAGCAATAATACAACATTAAACCATTAGAACTGGAAAGTGGAGTTCGTGCAGTCAATTATACCACTTGCCCACTAGGGCACTAAAGAGGCATCTTTCTGCTGCTAAGGCAGCAGGCACAATAGAATCTAGTTAAAGAATTTCTCAGAAAGAGGCTTTGAATATTTACTGACAAAAAATATCAGATAGTACCCAAACACTTAAAGGGAGTTCTGTTGGTGTCTCGAAAGTTGTTGCAGAGCACAACATGGCAGGCCAGACCAGGCGAAAAAGCAGCAAAGGCATGTGGCAAAAGCCTATTTATTGTTTGCCAATAAATGGAGCCTTTGTCCACAGAGATTCACCAATCAATGGCACTTTGCGAAACCTGACCATATTAGATGGAGTCAGGAGCTTGCTTTCCCTTATTTGGGAAGAACAAGTCTGGACCCTCAAGGTGGGTGTCTCCAAGCCTTTGTCTTCTCCCTGCACTCTTCTTCCCTGCCCACCAGCAGAGGGAAGGGAACCATGGGATCATGCCTGGGCAAGACAGGAGGTGTGTTAGGCCTATTTTGGCCTTCCATGACAGGGAAAAGGTTTTGACTTGGTTCAGCATCAAAGCATGAACTACATTAAAAAACATTATTTTGCATAAAATATTCCCAGAAATGAGAATTTGAAACCTTTGATGAATAATACATCTACTTGAATTCTTCTGAGTATAATTCAGACTGAAAAGAATTATGAAACCTAACTGACATAGGAGTGACCAGATGAAAATCCAATGTAGAACTATTATTCATGTGCTTAGCTTGACAAATCAAATACTGTCATCGAGTATCAGTACTCTTAAATAAAACTATGTTTTAAAAGTATTTTTTAAAATATTGTCAATAAACTGGAAAGATATTTGAGGAATCTAAAGACCCATTTTTTTTGTAAATCGAGTGGATGCAAAGTGGTTTAGCAAATGGAAAATGTATGAGGAATATGTACACAACTGCATGTTTGTACTAATTACTGGAGGCTCAGCCTTCTATTTTTCAGCTAAGACTGTAGCCCTCCCGTAAAAGACTTCAGTGACTAGCCTATAAAACAAAGGTTCAGAACATACTGTTTCAAGCAATGGTGATTACATATCTTTTCTTATTGGTAGAAAGTATCTCCTGGCACTTGATAGTAGTCTGTTTTACTAAAGCTTAAACTTATTAATTTTTTGTTTATTAGCAAAAGTGGTGTTTTCTTTTGTTTCAAGCCTTAACATGATGTTCCACGTATCTTCTTATGGTGAGCATGCTAAATTCTATAATTTCTTCTAAAGCTATATTTTTTGCTTGTTCTAGTTTTTTATTAGACTATGTACATTTGATTTGTATCTCTCTTGAACAATGCTTGTCAAAACTGGGCATAATAGTCCAGCCAAGACCTTCATAGTACTAAGTAATCAGGATGCATTTTTATTTTGTGACCTGTAAATCCTGATATTGTATTTTCTTCTCTCTGAACAGCATGACTTTGACTCATGTTGAGCCTTTGACTTGACATAAGATCCTTGTCCCTTTCAAAAGAGATAAGTTATTCATGATTGTATATTTATGTAGCACCTTATTCTTACCCAAATGCAATACCTGTTACTAGTCTCTGTTGAATATTTTCCTATTTCTACACTTCTCCTAATATATTGCTTTTGTCCATTGAAAATTATTTTTCAGCATACTGGACTGCCTAAGTTGATATAGTGCTAATTTAATAAGCCCATTGTTACCAAATACAACAACAAAAAAACTCCCTAAGACCAACAAGATGTTAGAAAGCAGGCATTTCTTCATTCTGGCAACAGACACATAGTGAATTGGTCTACCTCAGTGTCCCAAAGCCAGTAAAATTCAGAGAATATCTGCTGTCATCTTATACATAATAATCATTTTTCTAAGAAGTGATTAGTGTATTCATACTACTTCATAGATTCATTTCTTATGTAAATCTCCTGCACACAGGCTCATTATATACAGTGGACATTCTCTGCTGCGTATTTGGAGTGTTCATCCTCTTCCTCCCTACGGCCCTATGTTTTTGTGCACACTCTCTAGGCTGTCTGATACAGCAAAAATTATCATAGAATTGTAAAGCCCTTTATCCCACTACCCTTTACCTCTCACATCCTGACAATCCATACATGTTTTGGAATGTAAAATAATACAAGGTAGGGTTTGGGTTTGTGGTTTGGGTTTTCTTTTGTATTTCATTGGAGTTTTTGCAAATGGTACTTTTAGTGGTATAGGAGTATTCAAATGTATTTGTGCTTCTTGCACCTGAGAAATAGAATTCTGCTGCTCATGTTCAGGACTGAACAAAAAAGGTAATTTGAGCACCGGCAAGGTGATATCTGAAGTACTGTGTCCAGTTCTGGGCCCCCCAGTTCAAGGACATAGAACTGCTTGAGAGAGTCCAGCACAAAGCCACAAGGATGATTAAGGGAATGGAACATCCTTGAACTGATTATAAGTTTAATCCAGGTATATACTGAGAAACCAGAATGAACTGAGGGAAAAACAAAGTGTTTGGAAGCTCTGCAAAGTAATATCTGCTAACTGTTTGCACAAATAAACTTCCTGCAGACTGTTTTCCTCATTCTCAAAGAACCTGTTTATAAGAAGTATTTACATCCTTGCTGTTCCCATTCAGTTTTCCAGTTCCAGAATTAGACATATGCTGTCATACCTAGAATTAAAAATATCTTAAATTATAGTAGTGACATTAAATACATATTCAAGATCAACTGCTTCACAAAGAATTTGTTTATTTTATTCTTTGTTCTAACTGATAAATGCTTTACAATGTAAATGCTTGCGTAGTGTAGCAGCAGCCAGTTGTGTTTGTCCAGTGTTAACCTGCAGAGGTTATAATACTTCACATTTTTCTTTGGCAGGCAAAGGTAATGATAACAGCTATCAACAGAACACAGAACTCAAAACTTTTAGTTTTGTTGATAGTAGATACAGTGCAGCAAAAATCAGTATAGATGATCAAAGTGCCATAAATCTGTTGCAATTTGTATAACTCCAAATATGTATTTTCTATTAATTACTATAGTGTTTTCTTTTAAAGATTCTGTTTCTGTACTCTTCAGAAAATTGTATAGAAAATATTTGGTATTAATGTACACAGGCACACATTTTGTTGTTTGTTAGGGTGACAGCCTAACAGAAGAGGAAGATTGTTATGCCAGATAAATCTGCAAAGTTGGTCTGGAGTCAGACTGAACTCATAAATGAGAACCTATTAATAGAAATGTTTCCTTTTTATATATTAATTATTTGCCATTTGTTTGTTTGGTTGGTTTTTAAAATTTGTTTGGTTTCTTGTTTGGGGTGGTTTTTTGAGGGGGGTGGTTGGTGTTTAGGTTTTTTTGGTTGGTTTTGGGTTTGGGATTTTTTTTTGAGGGGGAGGGAAGGTGTTTGGTGTGTTTTTTTTTTTGGTTTTTTTTTTTAGTAAACAGAATTGTCCAGGTTTGGAATTTAAGGAGTGCAGTAAAACTGTTGTAACAGTTAAGTGTGAGCTCTCAAATATAGATAGAATCCTGGAAATCACAAGTCCAAATACGTCTTTTTATATGCGGGTTGTTCAGAAAAGATTGTTGTGTGGTTTTTTAAATAAAGCAATCTAATTGGCATGGGATTTTTTTTCTGTGTGTGTATATATAAGTGTGTATATATCATTACTTCACATATTGTTATCACATATAAAATTGCATTTATGTAGTCACATTATATGGAATAAGAAAATTTGGATTTTTAACAGGGTTTTTATTAAGATGTTGTTGAAGATTTATTTTAGCTGGCAGTTTACTTTAACCCTACTTGAAATAAGATCTTGCTGGTGACAGAAATATTGTAAGATGATGAAACTTGAACTGCAGTGTGCCATCTTTCCCCAAATGTTTGAAAGCATTGTCAGTTTTTGAATTACTGTCATATTTTTGCAATTGTTTTTAGTACAAGTCAAATTTTACTTGCCTTAGTAATATAAAGAATCTCATTACCTCTGGCAGGGCTTGTCAAGTGGATAAGAAACATTGTCTTCTCTCTAAAATTGATTACCCTCCCCCCCGCTCCAATTATTTTAATTTTAACAAGGAGAGAATCTGGTAACTATTGAAGTGTTTTCAGTGCTGAATAATAAGGAGCATGATAATTTAATCTTGGCATAGAGTAGCAAATTTTACTCTTCCTCTTCTTTTTAAATTGAGAATTTGAATGTTGGATAGCATAGAACTAGACAACAATACAAATTTAGTACATCATATTGCAGGAAAGGACCCATAGTGCTTTCTGGTGCAAAGAGTAGATGATCAGAGGAGTGAGTAGGACAAACAGTAAGCCTAATCAGAGAGGCATAAAACCTGCAGCAGATGGGCAGAAGAGCAACTAAAACATTAATGGTTGAGAAGGAAGGGAAATTCGAAATAAAGATATATGTGATGACATTTCTTTCCACAAGAAAAGCCAGATGGGCAAAATGAAGAGCCTGGGATGAAATCACATGAATGAAATTAATACATTCTAAGAGTAACTGGACCAAGGCAAGAAATCAAATTCAGAAAGCAGGCTATGCTAGCTCAGCTTTTAGAAGGCTGGAAAGAAATTATGAGTGCACCAGAAAATGTTTTATTTTGCTTAATTTGCATAATTATAAATAAGTTGATCTAGTCTGAAAGTTGCAATCTGAAAGTTGCAGTCCTTGTGGAGGAGCTGATATTGCAGAAGATGGGATTTCTGGTGTTTTTTTTTTACCCTTAAAAATATTGATAGAGTTATGTTTTAGCTTTGAGTATTTGGCTATGCAAAATACACTACACTACGATTTCAGTGTTACCTGTGTAAATGGTGATATTATGGTTTGTATGGCAGCTTGTTGTTTCAAAATCAGATTGTCTTCCTCCATTTGTCAGAGGATTCTCTTCTAGTATGTTGTTTTTCTGAAAGCCTAGTATCTGATCTGTGAAAGCAACTCACAGTTGAAAATAATGATTTCAACAGCTAAACCAAAAATGTCAAATGAGATTCTGGGAGTTTTGGACTCTCAAGAGTTAATGGGTCAATTTCTCTTTTTATGTCTTAATTATTAATCTAAAGAAGGTCTTTCTGACTTCTGTCTGTCCCCAGGGACATCACCATGTGCTGTAAGGAATGCAGTTGGTGAGGACTGTGAGGTGGAAAAATTATTGTGTTGAAGGTGACTGGTTGGATATCTTTCGAAGTGAATGAGACACTGAAAACCAGGTAATGAATTCTGGTTGCCTGCATATAGCTTTGAAGCCAAAGGCTAGAGAAGCCTGGTGTATTAAAAAAGTAAATCCAGGAAGTAAGAAGTGGGGCTATATTTAACTGAAGTGTAAATATTGATTATTTTTCATTAAATTTTCACTGCTGTTTAGTTCTGTGAATTAAAAGGAAGCAGTGGTCCTCTGCAAATTCTACCATGTGGCACTGTTTAATTACATGTTGCTTCCTATGGCACCTAAGGGTGCTACGGCATTTCCTAACTGTTTTTGTAATTTTCTAAATGAAGTATTTTAATTGACAACCTTGATCTTACTGTAATGGAAAGGCTTGTAGTTTTAGATACAAATTTCTGTTACAAAAATTTTGCACACAGACATATCAAAATTGGGGATCCTTAGTGTTGTGAGGTAGCACTTGCTGAGATAACTGGCATACTTTTGCAGAAAATGTGGTGGAAAACAATCATGTATCTTCTAACTCTTACACTCTGAATCATCCTCTGATTCATAATGTCATTATGTTTTAACCTGAAAGAGGTAAGAATGAAAACATTTCCACCTAAACAGGAGGAGAAACAATAAAGCTGGTGAAGGGCTTAGAGAGTACATCTTATGAGGAGTGACTGAGGGATCTGGGGATGGTTAGTTTGAAAAAGAGGAGGACAAGGGGAGACCTCATTGCTGTCTACAACTCCTGAAGGGGCATTGTGGAGAGGCTGATGCTAGTCTCTTGACTAGTTGGAGACAGAGCAAGGGAGAATGGCCTCAAGCTGAGGCTGGGTAGGTTTAGATTGGAAATGAGGAAAAAGTTTTTCACAGAGATAGTGGTCAGGAATGAGCTGCCCGGGGAGGTGGTTGAGTCACCGACCCTGGATGTGTTTAAGGGCAATTTGATGTGTTGCTTAGGGATATGGTTTAAGGAGAATCTTGTAGAGTAGGTTTTAGGTTGGACTTGGTCTTTTCCAACCTGGATGTTCTGTCAATCTGTGATATATATGTTTATATTTTCTCAGACATTACTGTTGTATGGTAGTCAAATTCCATACAGTAATATAGCAGTTGGTGAAGATTTCAGAATCAAGGTGGTTGTTTTAGAAAACATCTAGGGTTTTTTTGTTACAAACTTACAGAAAGAATGGTTTAAAAAATTGTCATTCTTCTTTTGACTTGATCATGTAAGAGTAGCAAAATGTAACATTGCTGTCTTCCTCTAGACCTACTTAAAGTTAAAGCTTGCATAGGTTGTGTATTGCGCTTGAGAAAGTAAATGTATATACAACCTATGCCATCTCTCGAAGAGGTATGAAATGCTAAAATCTAAACCCCAACCTCGTTAGCATATTGAGGAAGTGTTGCTGGAATTGTTAGCATTTTCTGAATTACTGTACCTAGTGTAAATGTAGTCAGTTTAACATAAATTTATTTTGTTCTTGAGACTAGCTTGGTAAATACTGCCTCTCTCATAGTTGAACTTAGACTATTGTTCCCTAGAGCCTTAGTTTACTTGATGAGGAAGTGTTCTTCATTTGGAGTAAGTATGCTATGAATACTAGTAACTAGTAAACAATAGAAAGGAATTTTAAAGAAGAGTTGAATGAGAATATTACAAATTCTTATGGTTCTTGCAGTTAATACTACTCAGTTTTCTGAGACATTGACCCCCTGATGAAAATGAACCTGAAAGACAATGTATTGATTTCTTCCTCCACTCCTCCTCCCCCCTCCTTTTTTTTCCCCCTGTACATTGATTGTATATTGAACATAGAATCAGCCTAATTTTTATATAAACAGGATCACAGATCATAAACCTTTCCAAAGCTCTTCAAGTTCCTTAGATAGCATAACATACAATGTATGTACCAGAGTCTTAACCTCACTGCTGGGCCAAGCCAAAAAAGTAACATCTGATTGTGATATTACTGCATACAAACGGTAGCATGCTACACTGCTTGAAAACATAATGGTTTTATACTATAACCTTTAATCCTGAAATGATGCTTGAGTGGACCTTAACTTCTAAGTGAACATGGCTGAGTAAATAAAACTCTGATTTCACATAACAGGGAGATACATTTTTTAGATCCTTCGTTGATTATATTGTGTGAAGGTCAATCTTCTGCCCCATTTCTGAAAGTTGGGTCAGAATAGAGATTTTTAGGGTCACTTCTTCAAGTATCTAAACCATTAGAATGCACTAATAGGCCCTGATAGCTCATTTTATAAGTTTTTAGCATTAAGCTGAACATTGTTTGGACTCATTTCAAATCCTACATGTACCATGCAGGATTTTAAAATGGATTTTTTTTCTAGTTATTTTGAATTAAAGTGCTGTGGTTTAGTTTGTCACTATTTATTATCATTTACCATGCGTAAAGGCAGAAAATTTATGTTCATGTTCCTCAAGATCTGTATATTGCTTTGAAATGGAACTGTTAATTATTTTTTTCCTTCTTATCTTATTCAAAGACATAAAGAGAGTAGCATCAAACATACAATGGTAGATATAGTTTAATACCATTTGAAAGCAGATAGAAGTGTAAAAATTTAGTTACCCATTCCAACTCTATTTTACACAGAATTTCAGATTATAGTCTCCTGCTTCATATAAAATGCCTTTCTGTGTTATTACTTATGTCATTGCTATGGATTTTGTTTAAAGGATGCTAAGATCAATTAATTAACAATTTAATTAGTATGATAAAGCAAACATGTAATTAGGCAGCACACTTCCACTGAAGTAAACAGAAGCATTTTTAAAAGCATGTAATTAATTCAAATTGAAATAACTGGTTTTTGAGAACACTTGTGCACAGATTTGAAAATGTGATGGAATGGATAAGACTGAGACAGGAAAACACAAAATGTCACTGCCAAGGAGAAGTATGTTGACCTCAAAAACAGAATGAAAAAGCCCCCCCATATTGCATGCTTTTGAGAAAAACAAGTTTTTTAGAAATGGAAATGTATTAAACTAAGTAGTGTGCTTTCAAAGAGAAATGGGATTAACACTTGAAATCGTAAAACTAATCTTGCTTTCAAGAGCATGCTTAGAATTTAACATCTATTTGTTTCAGAAAATATCTTTTATACTGTCTTCAAGAGTAGCCAGCAATTGTTTGGAAACAGTCTTGGCATTGCCTCTCTCAATGTTGTGTTGTGTTGGGCTAATATAAAACATTAATTGTGTTGCTTGAAGTTGCTCTCTGATATGTAGGGATTCCAGATGCAGATTGAATTTGTACTTTGCAACAGCAGGTACATTATCTTTGTATCTGCAATGTTCTGTCACAGTCTCATTCCTCTTAGATCTTGTGAGAAAGTATTTATAAAGGTAGTTGGTACATATATGCTCCATGCTGTGAATTCAGCTAAGTGCTGCATCATCAAGTTGACCACTGTGAGTATTTGTTTTGTGGTTTAAGTGGCAGAGTGATGCTGGAGGTGAATTGTTATGTCTGGTGTGTCACAGTTATAGAATCATAGAATCATAGAATGGTCTAGGTTGGAAGAGACCTCAAAGATCATCCAGTTCCAACCCCCTGCCACAGGCAGGGACACCTCCCACTAGACCAGGACGCTCAAGACCTCATTGGGCCTGGCCTTGAACACATCCAGGGAGGGAGCAGACACAACCTCCCTGGGCAACCTGTTCCAGTGCCTCACCACCCTCACTGTGAAGAATTTCTTCCTAACATCCAGTTTCAATTTCCCCTCAACCAGTTATGATCTGTTCTAATTTTTTCACTTAGACCATGTATCATTTTCTTCCTTTATTCCACCATTTTTCATACCTGCAATCACTTTTAACACAGTTTTTGCTGCACTTCAACCTGCTTTGCTATTCTAGTTTTATCCCTTTGGACTAGAAGGAATCCTACTTGCATTATGCTTCAGAAGATTTCTTACCTTAGCAAGAGCCATGTTCAAAAGCACTGTACCATATTCATTCAGAAAACATGTACTTACCATGTGTGTATGCACACTTAGTTCCAGAATAGTGCTTTCTGTGCAATCATAGAGTCATAGAATCATAGAATCAGTCAGGGTTCAGCTAGTTCAAATCCCCCTGCGACAGGGCCTCAACCACCTTCCTGGGCAACCCGTTCCAGGGTCTCACCATCCTCATGGTGAAGAACTTCTTCCTAACATCCAGTCTGAATCGACCCGTTTCTAGCTTTGTTCCATTCCCCCAAGTCCTGTCGCTACCTGATATCCCAAAAAGTCCCTGCTCAGCTTTCTCGTAGGCCCCCTTAAGATACTGAAAGGCTGCAGTAAGGTCACCTCAGAGCCTTCTTCCCTCCAGGCTGAACAGCCTTAACTCTCTCAGTCTCTCCTCATAGCAGAGGTGCTCCAACCCTCTGGTCCTTGTGGCCCTTCCTAGACACCTTCTTGCACTTCTTAGAGTAGTGGCTCCAGAACTGGATGCAGGTGGTGTCTCCCCAGTGTGGAGTAGAGGGGGAGGATAACTTCCCTTGCCCTGCTGGCCACACTTCTCTTGATGCAGCCTACGATCTGATTGGCTCTCTGGGCTGCAAGAGCACACTGATGGCTCATATGATAAATCCAGAGTCAACACTGCAGTAGTGGATGGTGGCAGTAGGCTCAGAGTCAAACTTTGAACATCCAGAAATTGTTGGCGATTGGACAGGTTTTTGCAATCGTGGTTTTATTCCTCAAGTTGACATTTGACAATAAAGGTTTTTTTTTTTTTTCTGAATGTCACACTTCAAATCTAATTGTATTCATTACGATTTGCATGGTATCCATGAGCTTCAAAAAACAGCAGAAGCACAATTGTTTTCACATGCATACAGCAATGCTTGCTTTTTAAATATACTGGAAGGTGTAAGTAGTATGCTACCTAGGGGATTTTTTTCAAGAGCTCTTATCTTTTGTTGCTGCATTGCCTCTGTTTTCCCTCTACTTTCTCATAGTCTACTTGCTGTGCCACAGTAACTCTTAGTCTGCCTCCTGTCACTCTTGTTGCAGGGGTTAGGGCCCAGAGCTGGGGAATGTATCAGGTTTGTGGTTACCTTGTGATGGAGAAAGCAGGAACAGCGACATTCAGAGCAGTTTATCCATAGGGGTGCAAGCACATTCGTAAAGGGTTGTTTTTTTGAAAAGAATGTGGATTAATCCTGGTGAGGACTATACAGGTGTGTGTGTTTGCATGTATGCGTACGAGTGAAATTAGTCTCTTCTTTGTCTTGACGTGGTTTTAAAGTTTCTGGTTTAGCACGCTCTAAAATAAAATCAGTAATGCAACTCCAGAGCATATTAGTGTTTCTCTGCTTGATTTCAAATGTGGTCTACACTGACTTCTCATCTGTTAAGAAACATACCTACATTAAGTTGCTTAAAACCTGTAATCTAGATACTTACTGGTATTGATCCACTGTATGCTATGCTTGCAGCTGCTTAAATGAGGTAGTCTTGTTTTCTCTCTTGCAGCTTCCAATGATTGATCATCGGTCAGTTGGATCAGTTGGTTGATCTAATGGAAAAATCAGCCCACATTGAGAATTACTCTTTTAAACTTTTTTTTTCAGATTAAGAAACATATCTCGCTCTCCATATATCCTCATTACCACAAAATCTGACAAAAGAACATCACTGTTCAAAAGTGGGAGAAACTACACATTTCATTTGTTGAATTGAGCAGACTGAAGCTCTAGTAGCTTTTCATTGGGAACAGAGTTTTTTTGTTTACTTTAGGCTGGATACTACCTCAGTTAAGATTAAAATATTGGCCAACTTCTTACCTTGCTAAAAGCAAGCTACTAAATATTTTTTAGCTTCCCGGGTATAGCAGTGTATAAAAGGGCACTACTAAAGCATACTTGTGTATATTGTTATGAGAGGTAAATGTAGCTCTGAGTAAATGAAGTTAAGCAGGTTTGTATAGTGAAAATAAAATCACATTTTTACGTGGTCACTTTGCAGGGTAATGCTGTGGTTTAATTTCTTCCAAAACAAGAAAATTAATAGGTCAAGAGTGGAACAGGTAATGTTCTCAATATTGAGATCAGAGCATGTAGGCCTCTACAAAGGTCTTTTATTATGCTCTGTACTCCCATCTTAATATTCAAAGAACAAGAGCTAAAAAAAAAAAATGTATGCATGTTCAGAATTCTTCAAAATTAGAATCTTGGCTGTTGCTGTTTTAGGGCACAATGTACACTGATTGCCTAAAAAAATATTTTAATAATTCAGCCTTTTAGCTTGAAGTTTAAGGCAAAGTGCTTTGAAACCATTAAGTTTCTTTTTATTTGTTGTACAACCTAAAATGGACAAACTAATTTATGCTTTTGGGGGATGTAGATTAGGGGACGTTTGTGTCTGCGATGAGGTATGGGACAATAAGTTTAAATCTCTAGTTATCCAAAATTATTATACTTACGAATCTCTGAAAATATGTTTTTGAAAATTCTGGCTGTTGTTACTCTGTCAAATGCCTCATAGACACCTTTTAAAAATCACCCTCTTTACTTGTAAGCTCTCTTTTAGCATGATCATGCTAAACGTTCAAGAAAGGGCATTCAAGAAAGAGTAGTATATAACTGATTACACATTTGTGTTCTTTCCCTCCTGCATTCTTCTACAGAAGCATGGCTTGGAAAATAAAAAGCTGCAGACTCTTGACATTTCTGTATTTCAGTGCTGTTAGTTTCTCTATCATTTTTGTACTCGTCTTTACGTAGTTCCATTCCCATATTTCCCTCATCTTTCCTTCCACCTTGGAACAGTGGAGAGGGAGGCTCGAGACGCACTGTTACTTTTTATGTTAGAAAGTCTTATTATACTAAAGGCTCAATGTTCACATCCATTCTTAAAGTGCTATGGGTAATCATTATCCTGTATGCTTCAATTTATAGGATTCATTGTGGTCAGATTAACTTAAATTCTTCCAATTTCCCCTACCACCCACCAAACCAGGACTTTGAGGGTTTCCACTTCTCTCAGGTGTGTTGAACCCTGGCATTGTTTGTTTCCTTGAACAGAGCTGTTAGGGAATTGCAAATGTGAGAGTCATGTACTAAAGTTTGTTTGCTGGGTTTCAGAAGAAGCTGTTTATTTTAGCAGGCAATTTTCATGTGTGGTAAGGCGAAATGTTGAGAAGGCAGCTCCTCATCAGTGGACAAACAATTCCTAAGAATTTAGCTAATGGCCCCCCTTCAGTGAAGAGAATAGATGGCAACAATTGTACTTCCAGACTAAACCAAGAACTACTTGTTTGGCTGCTAGGTGTTAATGCAAATTTGTTCTTCAGCTCATTGAACCCTAGGGTTCCTTTCCTTTGATTTAATTAAATGTAATTGGTTACATTGCTCCTCCCAGGCCCCTGAGGTGTTTTTGTTTATTGCTCACTCTTTGCAAGAATACTTCAATTCAAGGCACAAAATGCTCGATAAATAAGAGCTCTTTATCCTATGTTGGATTTGCAGGGAGATTATTCCCCTCAAATAGTTTGGTTTTACTGTTGGAAGTGAATGACTACCGAAATAAACTCATTGGGTGGCAATCCTAGGATATCCAGGAGTAAGGAAATAAGATAAATTAGGTGAGATTAGAAAAAGAAATAAAGTGGTAATGTTAAATTAATAAGGGATTGCAATTTACCTTGTAAGAGCCATTGACGCTTTTAAATGATGCTTCAATTAATAGGATTGATATTGGTGCACTAATATATTTCAAGGGTTACTTTTTCAAATTGTGTATTTTTATTAATGCAAGGTAGTGTTTTAAATCAAGAAATACATCAAGTTTGAAATTTTGACCTTAGGAAGGTATTTAGCATGGTTTTTTTAACTGACAATAATAACATGTCTGGTCTGAATAACCGAAAAAGAAATGGGATGCGGCTTATTAATGCATCTGCTTCTGCAAGCATTACTGTCACAGGCTCATCACATTACCTGGTGGAAGAAAATGAAATTCCATAATAATTTGAAACTGATTTTAAGCCCATCTAAAATGTCTCTGCTTCTGAAGGTAAAGACTGCTCTTCCTTTTCTTACCCCCAGACTCTCATTTCTGTTCTGCCCCATCACCAAGCTCATACAGTAAAAGAATAGGAACAGGAAGCAAAGAGGCAAGACTGAAAGTTTGGATTGAGTTGGGGCATGGCAGAGCTAAACATTTTAGCCTGTGCTGTTTGTATCAGCACGTCCTCCCTCTTGGGCAAGGTGTTTTATGCTGTCGCTCATGTCTCATCCCATCGTGAGACCACATAGGTTGTTTCTTCTGGAGAGCCTGTGCAAACTGGAGGATTGACCTGCCCAACAGTGTTAAAAGTGGAATTGTTCCTTCTGGTGGCACTGTTTCCCTGATAATTGTGAGGAGTTGTCCTTTTTAAAAATGGTATGTTAAACTTCCCATGTGCAAAGTTATTTTATTCTTGAGTGTCATATGTGTTGATGTGGTTAAATCATCAGCCTGTGCTTGGAATTTTCATGGAGGCAAAATGGCAAGACAATTGTTAACATTTCTTAAATGAAAGAATTTTCATTCATCCTGCCACTAGCAGAGTTGAAAAAGATGAGGGTTCAGGTGAATGATCTTTGAGGTCCCTTATAACCTAAACCATTCTATGATTCTATGAATTTGTAGCAATATCAGTGTGAAACAGTGAACCCAGATGCAAGCACAGTTGGAGAATTCTGCTATTGAAAGTCTTGGAAGTGAATGGTAAATATTTAGCAAACTAACTGGAGGCTAACCTAAATCATAGCATCCCAGGTCTTAATTTCATTGTCTGACTGATTGTGAAATAATACTTTGTTTTCCCAAAGTTGTCCCAAGTCATGGCAAACAGCTGCTGCTGCTACCAATTTAATACTTTCCTGAAACCACTGCAAAAAACAGAGATTTCAAAGTCACAAATATTTTTTAGCCATAGTTAAGATGATAGCACTCAGATTTCTAACAGAGTAGCAGCCTCAGACTTACTCTAAATGAACGTTGGTAACAATTCAGCTATCAAGTATGAAATCCCATGACACAAGACAATCTGTTTTACTTTATTGTTATTGGATATGTTACTTGGATTTGAAAATACTTACATAATTTGCTTTTATTTAAATACCACGTGAGGTTGTTTTAAAATGTTGTTTCTCATTGTCTGCATATTTTATATTCACTTAAGTAGAAAAAAAAGTTTCATGATGAAAAGGCTCTCTTTAAAGTTGAGCAATGTAATAAGATGCCTCTTGCATATTATGTAAGACCTCCTTTCATTAAGTGTATTTATATTAATAAACTAATACAAAAAAAAAATTATTCAGAGAAAATCTTCACTTTGCTCTGTGGGGTCAATACACTTTTAGAACTGTGAAATGGAACATAAGTAATATTCTTATTCCTGAGCTTATAACCCACAGCCAAATAATGTCATTCGTTCAGCAAAGAAAAAGAGTAGTTTCCTATTCAAGCTCATTTGAACAGTACTCTAAGTCCCAGTACTAGAGCATTGTAAAATGGCATGAACCTACAAAAAAGAAAAAAATATTTTTTTTGTTTTGTTTTTTTTTCTTCTTAGAATTTTAAGTATGTCTTCACTATAAAGAAAATATTTTTATTATGTCAGTCAAAATCATAGCTATTTTCTGCTTTATTGTCCATTTTAGATATGAAGCACATAGGGCATTTAACATAGAGTCATAGAATCAACCAGGTTGGAAGAGACCTCCAAGATCATCCAGTCCAGCCTATCACCCAGCCCTATCCAGTCAACTAGACCATGGCACTAAGTGCCCCATCCAGGCTTTTTCTGAACATCTCCAGGGATGGTGACTCCAGCACCTCCCTGGGTAACCCATTCCAATGGCAAATCACTCCCTCTGGGAAGAACTTCCTCCTAATATCCAGCCTGTGCCTCCCCCGGTATAACCTGAGACTGTGTCTCCTTGTTCTGTTGCTGGTTGCCTGGGAGAAGAGACTGACCTCCACCTGGCCACAACCTCCCTTTAGGTAGTTGTAGACAGCAATGAGGTCACTCCTGAGACTTCTCCAGGCTAGACCCCCAGCTCTCTCAGCCTCTCCTCACAGGACTGTATTCTAGGCCCCTCACCAGCTTCGTTGCCCAGCTCTGGACATGCTCCAGTACCTCAACATCTCTCCTGAATTGAGGACCTCAGAACCGGATACAGTACTCAAGGTGTGGCCTGACCAGTGTCGAGTAGAGGGGAACAATAACCTCCATTGTCCTGCTGGCCACACTATTCCTGATCCAGGCCAGGATGCCGTTGGCTCTCCTGGCCACCTGGGAATGCTGCTGGTTCATGTTCAGCCTACTATCTACTAGCACCCCCAGGTCCCTCTCTGCCTGGCTGCTCTCCAGCCACTCTGTCTGCAGCCTGTAGTGCTGCCTGGAGTTGTAGCTAAAGTGTAGAATCCGACGCTTAGCCTTGTTAAATCTCATAGCATTGGCCTCTGCCCACCTATCCAGCCTGTCAAGGTCCCTCGGCAGGGCCCTCCTACCCTCCAACAGACTGACAGCTGCTTCTAACTTGGTGTCATCTGCAAACTTACTGATGATGGACTCAATTCCCTCATCCAGATCATCAGAAAAGATATTGAATGGGATCGGGGCCAGCACTGATCCCTGGGGCACACCACTAGTGACTGTTCACCAACTGGATGTGACACCATTCACCACCACTCTCTCGGTCTGGCCCTCCAGCCACTTCTTGACCCATTTCAGAGTGAATCTGTCCAAACCACAAGCTGTCAGCTTTCTCAGGATATTAGGGTTTGGGTTTGTTTGTTTGATTGATTGTTTTTGCTTTTTTTTTTTTACTTCAAGTTAGAAACATGGATGTAGATCCTTAGTGAATAGTTCACATCATCAAATTAAAGCAAGATACCTATCATGATGAGTTAATGTTCTGAGTTCAATAATTTTCACCAAAGTCCAGTTATATGTGCAGCTAAGTAAACTATATCAAGGCCAGATCAAGAAGCATGACTGCTGCTTTTTAGACAAGCATGATTTTCTTACTTTGCAAGTCAAGCCTTAGCAGCTTTATTAAAAATGTCTACTACCGTGGGAATCTACTGGCTTTGGTATGGCTTGCTCCTCCTGGCGTTGTCCCTCCTCTGTCTTTCTGCTAAATGCATTTCTCAATAACATCATCTTCTATTTCTTCCCCTCCATTTCTCTTCTTCCGATGGCTGCTACTCTTTCTTAGAAAATGCTTGAGCAGAAGTGCCGTGTGGTCCTTTGATTGAATTTATTTTAGAGGAATGAGTTGCTCCCACAGGTTTCAGAGCTACAGTAAGCATAGTGGGTTTTCTGACACCTTAGTAAGTGTATTATCTGGCTAGGGAGTGAAAGCAGAAGTTAAGATTACTGTGTGTCATCTGCATATCTGTTTCAGTGGTGGCTGTGTCACAGGTGCTGAGTGAGACAGTGAGAAAGTCTGACCTTGGTTCTCATGGGTAGAGGAAGGCAGCCTGCATAGGCCTCCGATTCTCATAACAGGGCAGGTAACTGTCCCAGGGAGTCAGAGATAGAGAAACATCTGGGTTAGAGAATAACAACTTGTCATGAATATTAGTAATGGGATTGTCCTTAATTATACCAACCAATTAGTATGCTTCTGGCTAGGATGGACACCGTCCTGCAGAACTTGTGTGGCCAAATCAGAATTGGACACATTTGCCTTCTGCTAATGAGATAACAATATAAAAATGTGATTCTTTCTCTAATAAATGTTTGACCTATTAGTCACCATATTGGTGTGTCTGCACGAGATAAAGACGAGCCTGGCAACAGGATTGCATTACAAAACTGGGGCAGTTAAAATAGTTTGAAAAACATCTATTTTGGGGACAACTGCCCATGTGGTTAAACTGTGTTTTGTGTTTACACATTTTATGGAACAGTTTTGCATGTGCAGTGCACTTGTGTTGATCTATTGATAAAGACGATGATGTGGCTGATGTTGAATTTTTTTCCTTAGCAAGCTGAATTAACTTTTCATATCTGAAGAGGGAGGTGGAAAATCTAGTTAAAAGAATGCAGGGCTGTGTCATGGTAGGCAGTATTAAGTTAGAAGGTACATATATTTTTTTGTGATGTAACTATGAGAAATTTTCCTAGGCTGAGAGTGCCATGCAACAAATGCTCATAAATGTTACTCTGATGTGTAGAAACTATGGTGAAGTTTGTATCCCGTTTGTGGTAGGCTTTATCACATTGTGGCCTACATCAGAAATATAACTGGTATGAATTCACTTACGGATGAAGAATGGCAGGGGTGTAGGAACACAGCTAAGTCTGTGCTGGAATATTAATAGCAGATTTTCTAAGTTGCTGTGGGCTTTGTTTTTTAGCTTTAACATCACATTAGTGGGAATTCACATACTGTGGTGATGAGCACAGTATAATATAAGGATTAGGTAGGAGCTGAAATAGAGGCAACTGCTGGGCTCTGTTGATATGAGCGTGCCAGCAATTGCTGTTCCTGTTCTACTTGGTCATAGGCCTGGATTTCAACAGAAGTGCCAAACAATCTGAGTTTTGTACATCAGTAGGGAATCAAGTTTGTTGAAATCTTCATATAACTCACAGATTTCCCACTCCCACCTTTCCCTCTTCCGGAGAAACTGAGCTTTCATCTTGCTTTCTTCTTCTGGGTTTGAAGTTACAGTCTGCCATTGAAAGAACTGTATTGCTATCATCATCTTTTGTGAATATTCCCCTCATTCCTTCCCAGTGAAGGAAGGAGGTGCTGTTTTATTTAATTTAATTCTCTGAACTCCTGCTTATTGGAGGTGGTACTGAGAAGAATTCCTAGTCTAGTATCTTTAATGAGACACATTAAATTGTTATAGGTGATGATATTATTACCAAGAGGAAGATTATGTTTCTTGCTCTACTAACAGTCTGGTAGAAATGACTGATCAATACTTCAGATTCAGTTGCAGCTGTGTATCTACTATGTCCTTTGCTTGGCCTGGAAATGTTTCCAGGGTGTCCTCAATCATATGTATAATTATAGACCATCTTTGTTCATTGCAAAAGCTTTGTTTGCCCAGGCAAGAGTCTGCGTTAGCAGATGAAACTATTTGTTGCATAAAGGCAGAGGGAATTTATCTTGAAGTGGGACACTTACTGAATTCCTCTACAATGATAAACCCTAAATTTACTGTGCCAGATGGCAAATGCCAGCCTGATCGTCACTGTTCCAGCTCTTGCTTATTTTGGTTTCCTCATTGCTTTTCCACATGCAGATTTTAACCCATGGGGTTTTGGAAATAGTATATGCTTTGAAGAGTTAAATTATTCTCCATGTGACAAAACAAAAATGCTATATTTTTTGCTAATAAGCAATATTCTCCAATAATTGAAGTAACTCACTTGCAGACCAATCCATTGTTATGTGAAGTAGCTTTTTATTTCTTGAAAATCTGGTTAACTATAATGTTTTAATGAAATAATGAAGCTGGTAGAGAAAATCTGGAACGTGGAAAAAAATTAAAAGAACTGTAACTTCTTTTTCCTCCCAAACCATATAAGGTCTGCTAGTTTTAGATAATTTAATTCATCCTGTTAGGTCTCGCTGTATACTTCAGATATGACTAAACCCAGTACAAACAGTCTCACTGCTTCTGTTTCCACCTCTCCTTCTCTGTGCTCTTTTCAGCATCTTAGGTTTATGTTAAGATTATGGAAAGTATTATATTCTTTAGGTTGAAAGAGCTGAAAAGTTCTTTATGTAATGTTGGTGTGATTGCCATTGTTATATTGCGATATCAACATTGTTCTTAGTAAATTCTTTCTAAATGTAAACATAACTAAGTCTTTTGAACAACTAAACAACTCCTGAATTTACATAAACACTGCTAATGAACACTTATTTATTATTTTGCATCTCTGCAATTTAGTAACAGATTTTCAAGACAATAGTCAATTTTGTAACCTTAATTTTATAAAACCACTAGTATTTTTTTGTCCCTTTCAACCATTTAATGTTTAAATTAGGCATTCTCAAGCTTAATGTTATTCATTTTTTATAAAACAAACACATCATTAATCTGATTAAGTTCTTGGATGAGAGTGCTGTCCTCAGATCATTGCGGATCATTTATTGTTTGGCATACATCCAAAAAACTAAATTCAAGCATGGCACTTACAGTCTAGGTTTAGTAGAACTGTTGAAACCCTTAAATGACGTTTTTAGGAGAATGGAAAAGCGGTGCTTACTTGCAATGGCAAGTATGCGAAACTTAGGAACACTTCTTATCCTTAACTGCATCTCACTGATAATAACTCGGAGCTTAGAAACAATGTTGTTCTTTGGTGCATTTTGAGAGCATAATATAATAAAGTGAGCTTAGCATATGCTAAATCCTGTCATTATTGAAGTGTGTTGGTCACCATGAGACACATTCTGCCAGCAGCTGTAAACACCATGCAGCTGCAGACCCTTTTTTTTCCCTGAGCTCTGAAGCTGGCCATGACTTTCATGTTAGCAGATAACCTCAGGTCACCTTGATTACCTACAAGAAAGAGTTACCAAGACCAGAAATTTTGTGTGTGCCCTTTTGAAAATGTGCTGGGGAAAAATGGACAACTTTTTTACCTTTGGTGAATTCATGACTGGTATTTTCTACTGACTGCTGTTAGAGCTGCAGGTTTTATGCCCAGTGTCAGGACAAGGGGCAATGGGTGGAAGTTGAGGAATAAGAGGTTCCGTGTGAACCCGAACAGAATGTTTTACTGCATAAATGCAGTAATTTTTTTTTTTCAATCAATGTTCTGCAAAAGATACATAGTAAAACTGAGTTTATATGGACTTGAAAACAAGAATACTTTTTATCATTAGATCAAGGTTTACCATTGAAGTTTTTATGTGAAGGATAAGGGATACTTCAAGTTCCATATTTAGTTCTATGTTTATTTTAAATATTGAGAAAATTGCACCATCAGTACTGAAATCATACAGAGAAAATGTAATAACCTTACAAGGCATGAGCCTAAGGAACTTAAACATTTTCTAAAATGTGACAACAGTAATTTATGAATTTTGTGTTTGAATAGAATCCTAGTTATTCAAAATGTCAAAAGAATTAGCTCATATCTGGGCACTTAAAATAATGCCTATGTATTAGAGTAGCCAGATCTGCTTTAAAAATAAAAGAATTAAATGTCTTTTCTGTAACACCTGTACATTATATTTTTAAGATTAAAAATATTTAAATCTCCTTTTGACTTTTCTTTCATGAAAGGATTCACTAATGAAGCCACTTACAAGTTTTTGTAGCTAAAATTATCTTCCAAAGAGTTCATCTTCTAAGAATGGGTTCAGGAGGAATGTACTATTTCAATTTGTGACATTTTGTCTTTGAAACTATTTTAAAAATGGGAGTAGCGCTTATAATATTTTAAGCACTATTATGATATTAAATATTTCTCAATGGTGTAGGTGCAGTGCTGCACATAATTCAATGTCACAGTGTCACTGTAGATTAAAAGGATGTTCCTGCCCAGGATAAGTGCTCTATAAAATTTTATTTTTAGACTGAAATATTTATGGTTTTAAACATATCAAATATGCTTTTTCCATTATAATTTGGAGAAAATTTCAGTTCATCATAGATGAACTGAAATATATATATTATCTTTTAAGATAGGAATAGATAATAGATGTCTTTTAGATGGATGAATCAAAGAGATATGAATAGAAGGAATATGAGATAATAAAAATATTAATTAAAGGCACAAGTAGCTTTTAGATCTCCAGTATAGCCTATGGAATTTTCTATGCATATCTTTGTTTTGTGACTGAGATATTTTTTAGCATCCACCAAAAAGAAAAACGAAAGCTTTTAGGCTCTGAGGCATTTACATCTTCAGCTGTTCGCGAAACCATGTCTTCTTCTACGTGACCATCTTCCACTTGAACAGTTACTGGTTGAAGCAAGTCTCTTGTGCTCCAACAAAGTCAAAAGAAGGCTCAAGTCTTGCCTCATTGGTACCTGCTGAAGCAGCAGAAAAGAAAGTTCCTTTTCCCCTAGTAGAAGGGGCAACAGCAGCAAGATTACATCTGCTACATTTATGCCTTCTTGGGTTGTTCTGGATGATTCATACCTCTGGTAGGTAGAGTGAACTAATTTAGGCTTTTTAAGTGTGCCATTTCAGACCATGTTTATTTTTAATCAGCTATCACTTACTGACTGTGCTCAAAGAACCACTTTCAAACCACATTGCCTGCACTTGGATCTGAGGATGAATTTTACCAGTATGGCTGACTAATATTAAAGGATTTAAGCCCACTCCCTTCCTTTTATAATTTCTGAGACTTCTTTTGGGCCCTAATAACAAGTGTAGAGCTTGTTTCTTAGAAGATGCTATAGCTGAATTAAAAATTATGTAATAATTTTATAATTTTTTTTTTGGTGCAGATGTTACTGTTCCAAAGAAACTCCTCTAAGAGAAGACTTAAGAGGGGATCTAATCAATGTCTGTAATTATCTGAGGACTGGGGGTCAAGAGGGAAGGGACAAACTTCTCAGTTGCACCCTGTGATAGGACAAGGGGTAGTAGATGTAAACTACAGCACAGGAAGTTCCTCCTCAACATGAGGAAGAACTTCTTTATTGTAAGGGTCGTGGAGCACTTTCAAGACCTTTCTGGATGTGTTTCTGTGTGACCTGTGCAAAATTCTATAGTCCTGCACTGGCAGGGGGGTTGGACTCAATGATCTATGGAAGTCCCTTCCAACTCATCATCAGACTTGCTGAGGTGCGCTCAGTGTCTCTGTCCATGTCATTTTATTGAGTTGGTTCTCCCTATGAGGGCAGGGGAGTTTGTGGAACAATTGGAAGATTTGGTTTATTAAAAAAATAGTGTTGTATGCCTTTTATGTTTAATTCTGGTCCTTATAATTTTAGTAATTGGGTTATTTGTAGCCTTGTATGTAGAAAAATCATGTAATGCCATTTTAAGAATGCCCTCCTGCCACAGATAATGGAGAAGTAGAGCTGAGATAAGACTCAAAACTCAAGATCACGAGCAACAAAATCTTTCTAAGAGCAGCTGGGAAAAACTGGTGGGGGGAGACGAAGTGGGGGCAGGCATTAAAAATGCACAGTCGGCCATTACTAACAAGCCACAGACGCTTCCACCTGCAGATGCTGTAATGGAAATGGCAGAAGTTGGGAAGTGTGCCAAGAGTTCACTCACTCCTGATAAGGAGGCCAACAGGCAAAGAGTAGCATCTGATTCTGCCAGCCCAGTTGCAGCTGTGGCTAAGGCTTTTGACTCTCCTAGTCCAGCTGTTACCCAAGTCTCTCCTATTGCCAGCACTCCTCCTATTCCATGTCCCAGGAGAATGACACAAAAAAATAGATAAGCCTGTGTCAGATGACTTCTTGGAGGGAACTTCTAAAGCTTTCCTAGCTCCAGCAAAGGCAAAGACTAAAACCTGGACAAGCACAGATACTAAGTAGGATATAGGAGAAGGCACATCTAGCAGACTGGATGAGACAGAGGAGGAGAAGGAGGAGAAGATTAGCTTTAGTGACATTGCTAAGGTATTGAAGCCACAGTATAGTGGTGATGGCAATCGGAAAGGCTATTTGAAAGTACATGTTAAGAAGGATGAACGCTCTGAGGAGTATAGGAATGTCCTTAGGATACTTTTATTTCCAGGCCAAGGAGAAGAAGATGCAGATGAAGATAATGATACCCAGAGTTCTAATAAACCCAGGAAAGAGATCAGATAGATAAGAAAAGAATACCAGAAGGAGACCGGAGAACCAGTTCTAATCTGGCTAGGGAGATGTTGTGATACAGATGCCAGTGTTCTAGAGGTAGGAGACCACATTGCAAAACAAATAGGCACTCGCAAAAGAAATTGGAATTGACACATACATAGCAAGCCCTCTTGGTAAGGTTGCCCTGTGGACATGCCTAGGAAGCAAATTCCACCTAGACATCAGCAATCATGTGGGGCTCTTTGGATAATCCTGCATGACCAATTTGCTGAGAATGTGATTAAGTGGGATGATCAACCTACTTCAGTTCTTTTGAAAAGAGTGAGGGAAATGCAGAGTGGCAGAATCAGAGGTAACAATGCCAGAAAGGTAGATACCACTTCCTCAGTTTCCCAAAACAACTGCAGTTATTCTAACAATTGCAGTTATTCCCACCATAACACTAAGTACTGTGTGTACCCTACGTACTGTGCTCAGCACTAGGGGAGCCCTGCCTCTGGCCAGGAGGAAGAGAGTGGTGATGGAGGAAACAGAATCTATTGGAATGTGTTAATTAGGTAAATTTAGCTTTGCTGTAAATATAGCTTCATCTTGCTTCCAAGCCATCTGAGCTAGTCTGGTAAATTTCAATAGCAGTGGTGGTGGGGGAAGGTTCCTAACCCACCACACAAAGCAATATCCTTCCTACTTCTTATGTATCTTTGGAAAACAGTCTAAGGAGTTCCTACATGTTTTGTTAACTCCTCCAAACTATTGGTCTGTACTCAAACGTTATTCTTTCTTTGCTTTCTTGCAATGTAACGAACTTGAGCTGTTTTTTTAATACTTTGTACAAATTTTACCTTGACTCACTTTTAAAAATACTGTTTTTATAATATGTTGGCTTTCCTTGTTGATGAACAAGAAATATAAGAGTTAACTCACATTAACTACCAAAGTAAGCACTCTGGAAATAATGTTGGAGCTGTTGTTTATGAAGATTTTATCACTAAGTTTTACTTGAATTGCAAAAACTCATAGAATGCACCGGGTTGGAAAGGACTTCTAGAGGTCAGCTAGTCTAATCTTGCTGCAGTAGGCAGGGACATTTCCAACTAGATCAGGTTGCTCAAAACCCTATCAGGCCTGACCTTGAATGTCTCCAGGGGACCTCCAGCACCTTACTGGGCAACGCGTTCCAGTGTACAACCAACCTCATACTAAATAACTTCTTCCTAGTGTCCCATATAAATCTGCCTTTCTCTGGTCTAAAACCACTGCCCCTCTTGCTATTGCTATAGGCCTTTGTAAGCAGTCCCTCCCCAGCTTTCTTGCAGGTTCCTTTCAGGTACTGGAAGGCTGCTACAGTCTCCCCAGAGCCTTCTCTTCTTCGGGTTGAACAACCGTAACTCTCTCAACCTGTCAAACGTATAATCACAGAAACATTCTGATTGGAAAATCCCCTCAGGATCATCAAGTCCAACTGATATCCATACTCTTTACCTGTGAGAAGAGACCAGCACCAACCTCTCCACAATGTCCTTTCAGGTAGCTGTAGACAGCAATGAGGTCTCCCCTCAGTCTGCTCTCTTTCATGCTAAATAAAAATCTATGTGTAGGTCCATGACTGGGAATATAAAGTCTTACAAGGGATCTTGTCAAGTAAAGGTGATGAATGTTTTCTGTAGGAAAGAGGGTTACGTACACATTTATTTGGCATCCAAATGTTCCCCAGCACTGTCATATCTATAAAACTCCGGGTGGTAAGACGGGATGAGTTATACGTATGTATAGTCTAACTCTTCTAAATTCAAAATGACATAAAATTGGCACATTTGCCATTAAAACCTAAGGCTCACTTTAAAGTGCACAGGTTTGATATTACTATGTATTGGTTTTCAAAACTTTCTTATAAACTGAATGTGAGGAGATGCTTAAGATGATAGCAAATATATAAGCATGTAGATGCAGTCTCTTTCTGATTGTGTAAATCAGTGGTATTGAAGAAGAGCATGGCTGCACATGGCTTGGGTGGATGGATTCTTAACTAGGTTAAAAAGAGGCTCAATGTCCAGGCCCAAAGCCTGGTGATGAACAGAGTTAAATACAGTTAGCAGCCAGTCAGTAGTGGTGTTCCCCAGGGCTCCGTTTTGGGCCCAGTTTTGTTTAATATCTTTATGCATGATCTGGAGGAGGGAATTGAATGCAACCTCAGTAAGTTTGCAGATGACACCAAACTGTTCTAAGGTATGAAAGCCCTGCAGAGGGATGAGTCTGGCCAGGAACAAGCATTGTAACAGGCTGCTCAGAGTGTTGGTGGAGTCACCATCCCTTGAGGTATTTAAAAGACATGTGAATGCAGAGCTTAGGAATATGGTTTAGTGGTAGTGGTTTAACAACAGTCATGGGATTGTGAGCTCTAGGCAAGCAGTTGGATGTGATGATCTCAAAGGTTTCTTACAATCTCAATGGTACTTTAATTCAATGATCTGGACAGGATGGATTGATGGACTTAGGTCAATTGTGTGACATTCAACAAGTGCCAGGCCCTACTCTTGGGTCACAACAACCCTATGCCATGCAACAGGCTTGGAGAAGAATGGCTGGAAAGCTGGCCAGTGGAAAAGGATCTGAGACTGTTGATTTACAGCAAGCTGAACTTGAGCCAGCAGTGTGTCCATGTAGCCAAGAAGGCCAACATCATCCTGGCCTGTATTGGTGACCAGCAAGAGTAGGAAAGTGATCATGCCCCTGTATCTGGTACTGGTGAGGCCTCACTTTGAACACTGTGTTGAATTCTGGGCTGCTTACTACAGCAGGTGCTGAACTACATTAAGGTTCTGAAGCATGTCCAGCAAAGGGCAGCAAAGCTGATGAAGGATCTGGAGAACAAGTCTAATGAGAAGCAGCTGAGGGAGTGTACTGGGTTAGAGTGGATTTCTCCCCTGGTAGAGTAAACTCAGTGCAATATGGATTTTTGGAAAGTCAGGAAAAACTAAATTGTATTTCTTATAGTTGAAACTAAACGTTAACAGTCTAAGGAGAAAAAAACTACCACAGAAAAGCAGTGGTGAAGCAGCAAAAGCAGGAGCAGCCAAAACAGTGGCAGGGAGAAGATAGCAGTAGGTGCAACTGAAGCAGCAGAACCAGCAAGAGGAAGGTGCAAGCTGTGCTTCCAGACATAAAGCTCTTGATGCTCCAATGAAATTATATTAACTTACCCATTGTTGCTGTTATATGGCCTATCCCTAGAATGTTCACCTCTCCATTCAGAGCTTCCACTTCTAAGTTTCTCTTTTCCCATTTTTGCTGTGTCTGAGCTAGAAATCTAGCTCAAACAGTGACAGGGAGCTTCCCAGGAAGGTGGTGGAGTCACAGTTCCTGGAGGCCTTAAAAAAATACATGGACATAGCACTTTGAGATATGGTTTAATGGCAATGATGGTGTTAGGTTGTTGGTTGGACTCAATAGTCTTAGCGATCTCTACCAACCCAAATTGATTCTTTGATTCTTTAAGAACAATTTAACATTTTCAAGGGTGAGGTTCTTAGTTTGATAATTTAACTGTAGGTTTTGCACTAAACTTCTTTTTATTACCATGCATCACCTTCACACTGAAGTCATCTAAGAATTAAAGGCTGCTTGTGCAGAGCAGGCAGACTATGACAGTGAACAACAAAACTTGATGCTTTACCATTCAGTTCAGTTAAAGCCTACATTTGCTTTCCAGTAATGTTTTCTTAGATACAAAGAATAAATTCACCACAAACCAATTTTATGATGGCTAATCTCTGGCATAGCTTCACAGACTGTGCAAATGACAGCAAAATTATTACTTTGTGAACTCTTTATTACACAGCAAAATTACAGACACAAGTTCAAAAGAAGAAAACAATATTTAAGACAATGTAAGATATGATTTGTTTGTGGAGTGCACAGTAAAATGTGCTCATTTGTTTCTTATGGGTCGGAAGGATTTTTATGTTTGAAAAGCTACAGACTTTTCAGTGTAATCCTATGAAATTATAAAAAAAATATGTTTGACTCCGATATTACATTTCTAAAACTGTATTATCAATGTTAGGTGTTGTGCCTTACTTCTAATGTTACCTGATAAAATTTGGGTTCCATGCAGCTGTATGCTAGAAATCTAATTAGATAAACCAGTTTCTAGGGTATATCTTGTCTAATAACTTACTTTTGCAGATGGAATGTGCTTATTCTGAGGCTGTATTGTATATCAAAACTGAACCTACCATTAGCTGTTACTTGGAAAATTATATATGGCAATATATTTTTGCTACGTCTTTAAACTTTTTTTTTTCTCCTTGATAGTAGCAGTGACTTCCTGCCCAGTACTAAATAAAAGCCTATTGTAATTCCATCCTGTGAACAGCTTGAGATTCAGCATTCTTTCCTCTTCTGTGTCAGGTTTTCTGTCCACATCACTGTAGAGGATTTTGTTTTGTGAGAGGTGGTGAATTGCTCATCTTCTGCAATGCTCCCTTGGATCTTTCTGTTCAGAACTTACCCTTTCTAGAACTGAATACCAATGTTTTATCAGTTTATTAAGGACTGCACGTATGTAACGTTGGTCAATATGTGTTGCACTTGAGTATTTTGATGAAGATGCCAAATTTTACCTTTCTATATAGATCTTACTTAGATCTTTTATCTATCTATCTATCTATCTTACTGGTCTATTTAGATACATACATTAGTGTGAAATGAGAATTATACTATACTGAAACCTACATTATTTCAGTTCCTTCTTCAAGATGTTTGTGTATAATAATACACAATATAGTATGTAATTTAGATATTCCCCCAAATTAGTTTTTATATGTATTTTACAAGAATGACTGCACAAAATGTGAGGAATTTTAGTGTGAATATTTCTGTGGCCTTTGGAAAATTTTTAACAGATTTTCTGTGGGAAAATATGATTGAACACTTAAAGGTATTTAAAAATTAATCAGAATCTCAAACCTGCTGAAGCAAATGCAGTTTTGACATTTATTTTCACAAATTGTTTTCCCATTTGTTGACCTGGTATACTGCTAGATCTTCACTGGGTCAAGTGTCAATGCTTCTGATCCTGCCCGTGTTTGTAACAACTGAAGACAGCTCTATTTCTTGGGGACAATGAGGCACATAGTTAACAGAATTAAACTTGCACAAGCTTGAAATGAAGTATTCGTGCTTGATGTTTCTTTAACAGTGGAAAAGGGTAAGTTTAGGAGAATGATTCTTCACTGTATACTGGCTTCAGCTTTTGCAATCACCTATCAACAGTAAATAAAAACAAGAAATCACATGCTCCTGAAAGACATAAGAAGTAGAACAGAAAAAAACCCTAACACCTTAAGTAAGAAAACAGCAATATGACTTAAACTGAAAAATGGGACAAAAAACCCAAAAACGTTTAATTACCACAGCATATAAGTATCAATGGGGATGTACACTACTTCATCACATGCTAAACCTCCTGTAGGTCTAAACCACAGATGGCTCCTTTACCACTTTCAGCTGTTGTAGGCTTCACTCTAATCTCACTGTCAAATTTAGTGACTGTACAGTTACTGCAGATGATCTGGCTAATGTGATTTTTGTTTTGGTAAGGTTAGTTTTCAGCTGGATCAGCTCTCTGATCCAACTTGGTGGGCAGTTGCATGGGAAATGTTGAAATATGACAGAAGGAAAGAATAAGACTGCTTCATTTTAAGGGCAAGCCATGGGTAGCTCAAATTAAGTACAAACAAAGCTTTGAAACTCCATCCTTAATTGTGGAAAATTCAGTAGATAATGGGTAATTTGGACCTGAAATTTTTGAGTGGGATGCAGTTTGTGCCATTATTTGTTCTTGAGATGTGTGTTTACTTCATTAATTATAAATCCTTTATTCAAGTTTTGCCTTTATTTGGGGGGAGGGGGCAGTGGGAGGCTGGGGGGGGGAGTTGTTTATTTGTGATATGGGGTTGTTTGGATTTTGTCATTTTTGTTTTATGGGTTTTGTTTGTTTTGGTTTGGTTTTTTTGTTTGGTTCTTTTTCTTAAAGCAGCTGAACTCAGGCTTCCTATTTTGGATTTTTTTTTAACATGTTTCACCTCTGAATTAAATTTTCTGATGTATTAGTAAGATACAGGCTATTAGATTGTAGCAGTATACTCTATGCCTATGAAGTTTGTTGTTACTGTTTTGGCTACTTTTTCATTATGGATCAGCAGTTTTCTACCTCTCAAAATGATGTTGGATCCATAATATTTTGGTGGTTATCATTATGATACCTCTTCTTTCTGGAATCACAAAATCATAGAATCATAGAATGGTTTAGGTTGGAAGAGACCTCAAAGATCATCCAGCTCCAACTCCCACCATAGGCAGGGAAACCTCCAACTAGAACAGGTCGCTCAAGACCTCATCCATCTTGGCCTTGAACACTTCCAGGGAGGGAGCAGCCACAACCTCCCTGGGCAACCTGTTCCAGTGCCTCACCACCCTCACTGTGAAGAATTTCTTCCTAACATCCCGTTCAAATCTCCCCTCTGCCAATTTGAACCCATTACCTCTCGTCCTGTCATTACAAGACCTTGTAAACAGCCCCTCCCCAGCCCTCCTGTAGGCCCCCTTCAGATACTGGTAGGCTGCTATAAGGTCTCCTCGAAGCCTTCTCTTCTCCAGGCTGAAAAGCCCCAACTCTCTCAGCCTGTCCTCATAGCAGAGGTGCTCCAGCCCTCTGATCATCTTTGTGGCCCTCCTCTGGACTCTCTCCAACAGTTCCATGTCCTTCTTGTGCTGGGGGCTCCAGAACTGCACTCAGTACTGCAGCTGGGGTCTGACAAGAGCAGAGTAAAGGGGGAGAGTCCCCTCCCTTGCCCTGCTGGCCACGCTTCTCTTGATGCAGCCCAAGACACATCTATCTGGGCCACGTGTGCACATTGTCGGCTCATGTTGAGCTTCTCATCCACCCAGACCCCCAGGTCCTTTTCCTCAGAGCTGTTTTTCCAGTTTGGTGACCAGGGTGTCATGTGGGACAGAGTCAAAGGCCTTACTCAGATCCAGGTAGATGACATCAGTTGCTCTTGTCCACTGCTGCTGTGACTTCATCATAAAAAGCCAGAAAATTGGTCAGGCATGATTTGCGTTTGGTGAAGCCATGCTGGTTGGTATCAGACACCTCTGCTTTGTTTTCCATCTGCCGCAGCAGAACCTTCAGAAGGATCTGCTTTATGATCTTGCCAGGCACAGAGGTGAGGCTGACTGTGAGATGATACAACTGTAGAGATTGGAAGAGACCACCAGAGGTCATCAAGTCCAACCTCCCTGCCAAGGCTGGATCACCCAGGGTAGTTTGCACAGGATGCATCCAGGCGGGTTTTAAATGTCTCCAGAGAAGGAGAGTCTACAAACTCTCTGGACAACCTGTTCCTGTGCTCCATCAACGTCACTGTAAAGAAGTTTTTCCTCATGTTGAGGTAAAACCTTCTATGTTCAAATTTGTAGACATTGCTCCTTGTCTTATTGCTACTTACCACCAAAAAGATATTGGACCCATTTGCTTGACACCCACCCCCCCCGAATATCTGTATGCACTGATAAGCTCTCCTCTCAGTCTTTTCCCCACTAAACAGTCCCAGGTTTCTCAGTCTCTTTCTGTAGGGGAGATGCTGAAGTCCCCCAGTCATCCTTGTGGCTCTCTGCTGGACTACTTCCAGCAGGTCCCTGTTTCTCTTGAATTGGGGAGCCCAGATCTGGACACAGTATTCCAGGTGTGGTCTCAACAAGGCAGAGCAGAGAGGGGAGAAGAACCTCCCTAGCTCTGCTCCCCACACTTTTCCTGATGCACCCCAAGATGCCATTGGCTCTCTTAGCCACAAGGGCACATTGCTGTCCCACACAGAACTTGCTGTCCACCAAGACTCCAAGGTCTTTCTTCGTGGAACTGCTTTCCAGCAGGGTAGCCTCCAGCCTGTAATGGTGCCTCAAGAAACAAGCTAGGCCACTATTTAATAACTTGCTACTGCCGAAGGCTGTCATACTGTGCATCTATTTTTATGAGCACCCTTTTTCTACAGTCCTATTTCTATTTCCAGAAGCACAGCAACTCATGAGATGGAATATTTTCTTTCAGGAGTTCAGCAATTTACTAACACAGTAGAAAACTCTGTGGTTTTGTGAAAATGTAATAAATTAACAAAAGGGGATGTCCAACAAGTACCAGCTTGCATAAACAGCGTGTGTCTTTACAGGACCAGGCAGCCAAGAGAAGGGAAAGGGATAAAAGGAAGAGTGGACCTTTTCTCTTTGATGATGCTGTGCTCACTGAATCAGCTCGCTGAATTAGACCACTGCGATCGTATAAAGTCAGAGCACTTAGTTTGTGGTATATTGCAGTATTCTAGGTGTTGCCCATGTTGTGTCCTAAGGATCAGATATCTTAACCATTCCTATTTTTGCAATAAAATGGTACAGAACCTATTGAAATGTCTCATCAATAATTTAAAAGTAAGTAATTACCCTAATTTATTATTAAGACAACAACTTCAGAGGGTTCCAACAACTCCCTTATATGGGAAAGTTTTTCCTTAAACAAAAAAAAAGGAAAAAAAAAGAAATAGTATTAAAATTCAGATTTTACTTCTTTAAAGTGTATTACTGTTTATTATTTACAATATCCAGAAGAGATGCAAGACAAAAACCACATTCTTTATCCTTAAATATAGGAAGGAACTATGGTTATAAAGCTTCACTAAGCATGTCATTGGTAGCAAATGGAGGACTAAGGTTTTCAGCTGTACAATTTATCATATATTCATAGCACTATTTCTCTTGTCTGCATAGGACCAAAATTTCAGCTGAAGACCATCATGACTTGTTTTAACACAAGTCAGAGAATCTGACTTAAGTTTCAGACCTATGATAACCCATGACTTGGGTGGTGTTAGGTAACTGGCTGTGATGCAGTAATTTGAGTTTGAGCCCTCAATAATGCCTTTATTAAACATACAACTTCTTGAAGATACTATTTTTAGAAAGATGGCATAATTTTTATATAAAGGGCGTAGAAATGGATAATCAGACTTTTCAGATAATTAAATATCTATATAAAAGGAGCATCTTATTTCTAATTGATTTTTTAATCTCAGTCATTTGCTTTTGGTTTTTTGATTACTTTATAGATTAAAGACTATTTACCTTTTTTAGGTTTCACAGACATACTTTTAATAATTTTACTTTTTGGACAGGTATTTAATTAAGAACAGATGCTATTATGAACCTTTTTTATCATAGTTGATTCTGCTTACATTTGGTGTTTGAAATTTAGCAAAATAATTTATCATTGACTTGTATAATATATCCATAATTACTCTTATTAATATTATTTTAATATTATTTTAAGGTTGAGATATAATTTTTGCTAAGTCTCACAGCTGTATTACAACAGCAGAAGTTCTTGCAGCTGAACATAACTTCTTGTTAAGAAGTTTTGTGCTGTTTGTTTAACAAATTTAACTGCTAATTGTTCACATTTTCCAGAAGCAAAAAAAAACCCCCAAACTAAAAGCTTAGTTTTTCTTTAAGAAAAAAGTCAATACAGTATTTGATCTGTTTCTTCTTTGCCATTTTGTCACAAAAAGAAGTACAGGGTATGTAAAAGTAAAGAAGATATATCCTTACCTCCACCCACAAAAAAAATCACTCATAGGAGAAAGCAGAATGATTTCTGATTTTCATTGAAAAGTGAAAAATAAAACTTTTTAGTAAAAGAATGTCAGTACAGTCACTATTTGACAAAATATTTTTTTTTAATTTGGCTGAAGAACACACTGAGTAACCCTATAGCTTTTTTTCCCCACTGTGTTCTGTTAGAAGAAGCTGTTATTCTTAGTAAGTACTGTTATTCCTGATTAGCACAGATAGTACATGTAATGAAAATTAATCTCAGATTGTGGAATAAGCCTGGTAAAGGAATTTGCTTACTTTTATTTGTTTAGCTTTTACAAATTTGTTTGCTAATTTGTAATTTGAAATTTGGTGGAAGTGGGGTTATACTGCACTTTAGGACCTCAGTGTTCTACAGAGAGAAGGACATATATTTACAGTGTACTTTTAGCTATGATTTAAATAGATTTCGTAAGTCTTTAAGTGTCAGAGAAAATTCTCTTACCATGCTGTGATGATAGCTATAATGCTGCTATGAATGAGGGTTTGGGGTTTTTTTTGTGCTTTTGTTTGTTTGTTTGATGGTTTTTTTTTGTTTTGTTTTGTGGGGTTGGTTTGGGGAATTTTTTTTTTTTGTTTGTGAAAAATTATGTGTACAATTTTCATACCACTTTTATCAGAATTTCTGTTTTGCATAAGTTCCCCTTACATATATGGTTCAACATAGCATGAACTAAATTTCTGCCTCCTAAAACATCCTCTGAGCTTTACTGATTGCAAAACATTTTTTAAATAAGAGGAAGAAAATGTGAATAATGTTTTTATTAAAGAAAATATCAGACTCTGTCATAACTAAGGATGTGCTCAAGAGGCATGAATACTTCAGTTCCAGATGGGTCAGCTTTAGGGGTCAAGTTGTGAAGAGAAAGCCATCACACACACTTCATCAACACCGTGGAATGAGAAACCAGTGCATTTACTAAGCAATGGATTTCCAGTGAGCGTATAAACTAATTGGTGGATGAAAAAGCCCTAAGAGCAATGATTTTAAGGTCATAGCAGGCTCAGTGAATTGTGCTGACTTACACTGTGTCTCACTGATAGCTGATCTTACCAATGAGCAGTTTAGAGGCATTCAAGCCTGAGCTCTGTTCCATGTGCCTTGAATGGCATGTCAGCGGTCACTGTTTCTGACATCCTTTATATTTGTCCAGTCAGCTTTAAATCTTTAGGTTGGGCTTCAGCATACTCAGGAAAGAAAGGAGAGAAGCAATTATTTTCAGTCATTGAGTTCTGAAGATCTTAGTGTTAATTATGCCAAACATGGCTGGTTCATGAACAAACTACAAATGTTAAAAAGAAAAGAGAGATGGGACTGATATTTTTTGTCATCAGAAGTATCCCATTATAACTTTCTATTTCTTAACTTTAGTTTCTTCTCATTAATTTCATATTCCTGTTGAAAACATTAGTTGAGCAAATACCAGTTTTCATATCACATGACAAATTCACAAGCTGAAAAATTGCTGTAGGATTATTTAAGAAGTTAAGTAGTGGACAGTTATATATCGCTTCCCTGCTAGTGGTATGTTGTTTCTAATGCAAAACACTTGTTTTGCATAAATGTTTACTCATTCTTTGTCTACTATGAATACAAAACAGAACAGTGCAGATGTCCTTTTAAATTAACAATCAAGTAAGGAAATCTATAGCAGCTCTAGTTCCCTTTTTTGGAGGGGAGAGAAAAAGCTCATGTGTTTTACGATTCTTAAGCCTTTGGTGAGTCTGTTTTCTTGAATTCTGATGGAAATTAAGTAGTTTAGAAAAAAACTTTGTTAATAGTTTTTAGATTAAATACAGCAGAAAGTCTCTGAAGCATTGTTTGTGAGTATGGAAATGTGTTCAATAATCCTGATAAAGTAAAATAAAAAGACCTAACATGCTTTTGCCCTTAGCATTTAACATCTAATAATGGAGATGCTCATGTAAAATAGTTTTTTAACCTGCACTTTCAGGAGTGCTTAAGTCCAGTCATTTAATTCTAAGTACTTTTGTACTATTTGTTCATGTAGTAGTCTGTGCAAATGTACGTGTTCCTTGAAAATGTGGACTGAAAATAATAATACAATGTTAATTACTAATTTTTGAGACAAACCAAGTATTTTTTGTAGTGTGTGAATATGTGTGAATCTTCTTTGTCTAGGAAGTGATTAACAATTACGTATTCAGCATAAATAATTTAAAGACAGGAAAAAAACCTTGATTTAGTCATTTGATATAAATAGTGTGATTTGCGTAAGGGAAATGTTTCTCCATTACCCTTCCTTAAAACCTTTGTTTTCCTCAAAGCCTTCTCTTCTGAGAGTATGGAAACAACCACAGACATTCCTACCAGTTAGAACAAGCAGTAGGGCTTGTTGATTGTCTTGTATATAAAACTTTACAAAACTGATGTCTTTACCATTTACTAAAATATTTACATAGAGATTTGTTCCCATGTCTGTGCTGATAGATACTGGCATGCTGTAGAGTAGAAGACCTAGTTTGCAGGACTAATGTTTAGTTCAAAAAGCTGCAGAACCTTTTAAGTAGATTTTACGGTTTAGCAAAGAGAGACCTTGAATATCATAGAATCACAGAATGGTTTAGGTTGGAAGGTCATCTAATTCCAACCCCCCACCATAGGCAGGCACACCTGCCACTAGAACAGGTTGCTCAAGGCCTCATCCCATCTTAGTCTTGATCACCTCCAGAGAGGGAGCATCCACAATTCTTGGCAGTTCTTCTCAGATTAACAGGAAACAATCAGAGTTAGAATCAAGTATGGAATTAGTTTTATATCCTTGCTGCATGTATAAAAGGAAGTGATATTGTAATTAAAATGCAGATAAACATTGTGGAAATCTCATAGTACTGTAATAGGTTGTCCTCATAATATGATTTCACTTCATTATACTCTATTACTTTATCCTCTTGCTGTGTCTTTGCAGCTATTTTGTTGGGGGATATAAATAACCTCTTAAAAAAACTAAGTTATCAAGTCAATTAAATTTTTTTTTTCTACAGTTTTTCTGTATTAAGTAAATAACAAAGAAACTCCACCCTGTTTCTGAACAGAACGAGAGCATAACTGCTTCAATAACTCAAAAGAAATATCACTATTGGCTATTATGACAGTTGTCTGGTGTTTTGAGGATGTTAAAATATTAGTGGTTATGTATCATTCTTAATGTATGAAAAACAATTTAATGTTAGCTGACAAAACTATGGGAATTATGGCAAACAACTACTTTATTCTTAGCTATTCAACTGAGTAGTAACAGTAATGTCTCAAAATGAGAGTATTTTAGTGTATGCACTTGTATATTACATACCATTTTAATTTTCCATTTTGTAGTGCTGAAACAAACCCAGCATTTGTGTAGCGTATGAGTTTTCTGTGTAATGATGATGAGAAAGATGGCTCTACTATTGTGGGATTAGTGAACATCACTATATCTGCTCTAGAAATTAGGAAAACCAGTACTGAATGAGCAATAAATAAGTGTAAGTATTAATATTGAAAATGGGAGAAGGCTAAGATATGAGGAAAAAAATTATCATCTTCTAGAGTTTAAAATATCCTAGGGATACGTGAAAACCATTATCAGGATTACAAACTGAACACTTGACAGTATGGTGTTCAGCAACCAAGTCAGTAATAAATTTATGAAGTGTACGAGAATACAGAAACAATGAGTAAAAATCTTGGGTTTACGATAATATGCTAGCTGATATTGGAGAGAGTAAGTCAGTGACTTGGAAGCAGGACTAGAAATATGGAGAGAGCTTAGAGTGTGCTGACAGAGGAGTTCTTAAGCGTTTACAGATGGAACTACCAAAAGATAAATTTAGAGAATACTTTAAAGAATATTGACAAGAAGAATGTGAAAGATTGTAATGAAATATCCCAAAAGAACCTGGTAATATAATGAGAAATTAATACCTCACTATGCGAAGGAGCGTATTTTGTAGGAAAGAGAGAGAGGGAAAGGAGTAATGAACTGTGGTACAAAAGTATGTGGAGAGATCAAAGATTGAAAATGCAGAAAAAATTCCTTTCAGTTAAGCAACATATGGAAAGTATGGAAATTACTGGAAAGTAGCAGTGAAGAAGGGAAAGTAGTAAAGTGGTTTGAATAGGATAAATAGAGTGACCTGAGCCAAAAAATAAGGAGACAGATGGAATCATAGCAAGAGATGGAACAAGTAGAATGGGATGGCAGGGCATAGAGCAAGAGTAGTAATTGGGTTGATCTTTGCTATGTTTGAGAAACTCAGATCTTAAGTTACAAAACATTTCTTTTCTGGACTGTTTCCTCCTCTCTACCCCTTTCAAGTATTTTTTCTTTTTCTTCACTCATAGTTACCAATATCTAGTTTCTAGCTGCTGTGAGAATTTAAGATACAGCTTTTAAAATCACTTTGTTCTTTCCTTTCCACAGTAGATGTTTGTTTATTTTTACTGGTTGTCATTTGAAATATCTTCATTTCTGAAGTCTTATGTGTTATTTCTGTGAGAACAGATGTGTTCACAGTGTTTTCAATGGCAAGTGGAATCCCCTAGTCAACATGTGCTGCTCTTTTAGAAGAAGCTATATGTAATTGCAGAAAGTTTCACAGTTAAGTAAATGCATGACATCTGAAAGCCTGAAACATATGTATGGAAGAAGTCCATCTGCAGGGTTGAAAAAAGGACGTATTAAAAACTTGTGTTTTCATGTCATAGATAATGTTGGACTTACGATAAATCCTTATTTTTTCTTATTTAGAACTCTTTAGTGCAAAATTGTTGATATGATTGAACGACAGCATTTACTGAAAGATAAAGACCAATTTAAAATAGAATCATACATGGTATTCTGTTGACTGTCAAGAAAGAGAACTGGAAATAAGTCATAAACATTTTTTTTTCTGTGCTCTACAAGTAGAAGTGCAAGTGCTTTTCTATGTTACCTTGTACTTAGTAAATCTCACTGAGTGCTGTCTCCTGCATTACATAATCTTTCATTTTATCTTTCAATTCCATCAAGGCACAGCATATCTAGCTATTCCATCAGAAATCCTTTTCCTTATCAGTCATTCATGAATGATTATACTGTACAGTATGACAGCAACAGACATCACTTACTTTCCTAAACTACAGATTACTTGGGGGAAAAGTAGATTTTTGTGTTTGAGGATATATTGACTTTAGATCTCTTTATCTGTTGTTTCCCTTATTTTCTGCATTTTCCAAAATGACTGAAGATGCATCCCAAGTTCTGTGTTGCCTACTAATGCATTTTTTATAGTAATGCCTATATGTACCTCTTTTTTTTCTTTTCTGGATATCCACATTTTCCTCCATTGTTTATTCATCACAGTAAAAGTTTACTCTTATTTAAGCTAATTGCCATCTGCATGGATGAGAAGGTTTGATGATACTTTCAAATCTGTCATAGATCAGAGGCCTTGTACATCCTGACACCCTAATTGAATGGAGTTTTTGACACAGTAAATCACAGCTGCATCTTTGGAGATCCTGCATTGTGTCATTTTTTGCTGTGGAGCTCTTAATGAATATTTGACACCAGGACTCTCAAATGATGATATGCCACACAGTAGAGAAGTATTTACTGTCATGCAATCCTTATGTTAAGACAGATTAAAATTTTAGTATTATGCCTTCAATATTATGGTGTATTCTAGACAGATTATCACAGAATGCATCAGACTGGAAGGGATCCCCAAAGGTCATCTTGTCCAATCCCTCTGCAGTGAGCAGAGACATCTCCAAGTGCAGAGACATCTTCAACTAGATCAGGTTGCTAAGGGTCCCATCAAGTTTGTCCTTAATGTGTATTTAGGGGAAATTGCATAATTTTGACATGCAAAGACTAGCGCAGACTGTGATGCTTGTTAATGTTTCTTATCAAGAATACCGAAAGTATTTTTACAAAGGTTAATAAGTTTGACATACATTTTGGATGGTTGTCATCGTGGTAGTACCAAGTAAGAACAGTTGAGCAGTGATGTCCTTTGTATTGTTAAAATGTGTTTTCCCAGAAGTAAAATATGACAAACCTTAGGCAGCCCTTAAACAGTGCAGACTTGGCTGGTGACAAAGAATTATAATTGTAATGGAGAGTATTAATTAATGCAAGATGGGATTTTTTAAAAAAATATTGTTTATTAATATTTAAAGCTTTCACTGCCCACTCAGTAATTTTTAATAATAATTATCAGGTTCTTTGCAATAGTAATGAAAACATTATACAAAGGAGTAACTGGATCTAGAACAAATAACTGGCAATAATACAACGTTAAACCCTTAGAATGGGAAGAGAAGGTTCTTGTGGTCAATATACCACATGTCCAGTAAATGGACTCAGGAAGCTCCTTTCTGCTTATGGCAGAAGGCAATTGGTGAATTACAAGAGGCTTTAAGTATTTACTCACAAAATTGTTTCCCAACTTGCAGGGCTAACTACAGTTTCAAATAGTACCCCAAACACTTTCAGGGAATTCGGTTGATGCCTTGTCAGACAATGAGGCTTGCAATTCTTCCCAGGCTTTACAGGCTTATGAGAAAAGAGGCTGATGATCTCTGACCTTTTATAAACCCCGGCTGGAACTCAGAACACTGGAAGTTAATAAATGAAGCTTTATATTTACA